>NW_010729094.1:2802831-2948856 GCF_000365185.1 Nelumbo nucifera | reverse complement strand
ATGATCCAGTGCTACTGACGTTGGTGGAGCCATCCCATCGGGCAACTCCTAGCCTCTACGCGCAGAAAGGCTTGTCCTGGCCGGCCTTGGCCAGGACGCCGCACGGGTTTCTTCCGCTGCAGAACTACCCCCGTGACAGGCTGGCACTCTAGCGCTACTACTAATAAACCCCCAACAGGACAACCACATTGGTACGTCTGCCCGCTGGAGAAAACACACTAAGGGATAACGTGCAAACGGATATAACACAAATATAACCAAATTTAAAAGCTTACGGCTGTTTGTGATCAAGTTTAAAATATATATACATATGTATATATATATGTATATATGTATATATATCAAATAATAGAAGAACACTAAGATCAATACAAAACAGTAGCAAAGGTATAACATTTCATTCAAATAAGCTACAATGATTACAACAAATACATGCACACGTCTCACGGAGTGGCCCATTCATTTCTCATCGCCTCTATTTTTTCAAGCAGAGGTCTCCGAACCCCGAACGCCGTCAGCTCGACCACCTCTACTTCATATTTTGCCACCAATTCGCACTAGCGGCTGCACTCGCGTTGGCGCATGTTCCTCAGAGACCACCCATAAACTAACGGCAATTCTCCAAGACCGGCTTTCAAGAATACATGTGCCAATAGAACGATACACTCTTCAATACAGTCGGCCACCGCGCAAAGACGAACCACGACAGCTGATCGAAAGGGAGATTCATAATGTCACACATCATTGTCACAAGTGTATTCAATGCTGGACTAGCGACGACGGAGGGGAGTTCGAAGGGAGGCAACCAACCACCTCGAATAATCGCCTCCGCAAATGCTGCCACCGTATTCGTCACCATGAATGTGTCGCTCAAATGAACACCTTGGATGAAAACGCCATCCACGGCCTCGTACCCCAAAGGGGATATGAGATTTTCATCACAATGCTGCGTGAGCAACCGACGGACTAACGTGAGTTCCGAATTATTGGCTACTCTATTTAGTGCTGACTCTGCCATAGACGAGGTCGTAGAACCAATGGACTCGCTAATGTCCATCATGCGCGGGGCATCAGAAACCCCAACCTCTCTTTATGCATTGCTGATCAAGGGCCATTGCTAAACGTAAAATACAGAAGAAAACATGGGAAGCACAACAAGAAGACAGGATAAAATGGAAAAGATGACAACCAATGAAACACACCACACCCTTTTATACACAACCCAGAGCCCGATAACAAGGGAGCCGAACAGACACACCCAGACATACCATTGCGAAAGGCAATATAAAATAACTCATAGATCCACTCCCCGAAAAACAGAACATTTATCTAGATACAATGACACACTCAATGCTGTTATTTAAACACTAAGTACCCAAATGATGCACGTTGTATTCATTACACTAGGATAGACAAAATAATGACCATAGCTGCAGCATAGCCATCACCCAACGCCTATCCGAATACCCATTACTAACAAATGATAGCAGCAACCAAGCCACCCGTCATCAACCAATACCATGCAACAAAAACAAACACCTATTGTTTAAAATTCGCATCCGTAACTATAGTTTGTATTGTCTTTTGCTGATTCCTTCCTGTCAATAGTCGGGGGGGTTGGAACACAATTAATGTGTGACACTAATTGCTGTTAGAAAGCAAATCACCAAAAGACAGGGGGCTAAGCCTTAGATTACAATGAGCTATCAAACGCGAACACAAGGTACATGGGGTATATACAAAGCTGCAAAACAGGCAAAACTCCAGACCCAACGCGCATAGGCGAACTTATCGCAAAACCTGAAGAGGAAAGGCAATATGCTTATCGATAAGCTTTCACTTACCGATAAGCAGGGGGTTAATGTAAGTATGTACCGCTCACTCAGACCCTTAGAGAACACCCAAACATCAGGATTAACACCACAGAAGCACATGCGAACAGCTCGCAATCAATCCCCACGCTACGATGAACCCGCAACACACCATCACCTCTGCGATGAACTCACAATACATATCACAAAACCGCAATAAACCCACGGTTCACTGAGTCCAGTCAACGCCTAGACCTAAAGAAACCACAATTGTACCCATCCAAGGGTCCCAAGCCCACCTAAATGTGCGATGAAGTTACGTCCGCTAAGGCGTGCGATGAACTCACAGCCCACGAGCCCGCTCGTGACGACGGGTCAGAAGGGATGCAGACCAAGCCCATGGCGAGACCCGTGTATGTTTGGAGGCACGCGGACCCACGATAGCAAAGGACCTTGCGAGCCACCACGTGGAATTGGCAAAGTGCCAACCGCTGAATGGTGACGCCACCGATGCCACATAGGATTAGTTATAACGCGCAAAATGGTAGTAGCACACGTGAGTAATGAGGGATCTCAAGGATAAGGAAAGCCAATCCTTGATAAGATCCTCATGAGACACGTGGCGATACCCCAGTAGCGCATCCAATAATTGACAACGAATCAAATATTCCCTTCCCCGATACAAAGCGAATATCCTCATCTCTTACCTTTTAAGATCTCAGGATCTCCTCCATAAATAAAGATCCCCCTCATATTAGAATTCATCAAATCCTAAGTATCATCCACCTAGTACTCCCGAGTACACCTTAACTCTCCGAATCTGCATCCTTAACCTAGAGACCCTCACTCCCCTACTCAAAAGACCTTTCTCTATCTTTCAAAGAGACCGCTCCCCAATCCAGCCTTACCCACCCTACAGTTGGTATTTCACATCTTGGTTGATACTTGATATTCGATAAATATAAATTTATAAAATGATCTCGGGTTGGAAAACATGAGAATGCAGGTTCGAAAAATCGAATCTGAGATCAGCTATTTTGTGCAAAAAAAAAGCCAAAGGTTAAGACTCTATCCAATCTACCCCAAGGCTCCTGATAACTAGGACCATCGTTCGCTAAATTGCCCTTCTTTTGTTAATCTATAAAATGGAATTTTGTCTAATTTTGTCATATAAGATAGCCACATGGACAAGCCATATGTTTTTTGCATGTGGATGTGTCTTGTGCTAGATCCAACTATCCATTATTAATTAATTAGATGGTGTTTGGTATTGATGGTGTGTTTTTCGGAGTACCGATGCCAGCTCGTTATCATATAGGAGTTTAACAGAGAAATGCCAAATATAATGTTTAATTGAGCCATTTAACTTATAAATGTTGGTAGCTATGATTATAACCCTAGCAAGTGCACTAGTTATCAAGTAGTATAAAAATATCGTTTCCACAAGGATTTAACAAAATAAGTATTAGAATTACAACCTTCCCTAGTTATTTGGACAATCGAATTTCAGAATTGAGAATAAGAACTAATGAAAAAGTAGAAAAAAGGAAACAAGAGCAGAAGTAACAATGCTGAAGTATGTAACGATTGGTTGAATTCGCTAGGGCTTTCGGTCCACCTAACCATTCCAATGAATATTAATGGATGAGATTATCCAAGATAATTTGTCATTCCCATAAGCTGAARTCTTTCCAAYTTTATTTAATATTCTCTCTCGAGATATACTAAAACTACTTCTATCAGGTAACCCCTCGATCTCTCGACTAGAGTTCTCAAGATAGAAGCACATTAAGTCCAAGGAAAAACTATTATATTCAGATGAATCATGCGTATATACCCCTATACCATTCAATTTACACCATGAATTATGTGGTCAGCTATGTGAATTCCTCTCTCGGTTCATTCACATATGCATGATCAATTAAGAGATGGTCACTCTTAATAGCATTAAGCAAGATAATTCATAGACTATATGGAAATCATGATCTTCAATAAATCAGAATAAAAATATATTCATTGATATGATTAGGCTTCCCACAACCCTAACTACAGATAAATTAGTTGATACTAGCGGAAATAAAACAAACAAGAGGAAAGAAAGAACTCATGGTTTCGCCCTTGGAGTTGAGATCTCCTCTTCTCCTTGCCGCCACCTCCTTTTTGCAGACTTCTTGCTTGATAGCTGGATTGCTCCTCTGCTTCTTGATGTTCTTGAAGACCTTCTTGATTCACTTCAGAGGGACTTCAGGAATTCTTCCAATTGTTGATTGATGATCCCTCTAGTCCACCCCCTACTTCTTTATAAAGCCTAAAGGGGAGGGAGTGGTCTCCTACTCTCTCTTGAGGTTAATCTCTCAAGATTAGAAAGTCCTAGTCTAATCCTACTCTTATCTCTTTATCTAATGAACTCAATCTCTTTATCTTTCTGGGATTACATCATAAATTTAGATCTGGTARGACTCTTCTCAGTTTCTTGTTCTTGGATTCGTATTAGACCTCCTCTCCGAATTGGGCTTCAACCAAGCTTTTCTGCAAGTTGGGCTTCAGCTGCGGATTGGGCCTTTCTACGAATTTTCCTCGGGTTCGGGCCCAGATTTGATTTCGATGCAGGCCGAATCTGCGAAATCCCAAAACATGAAAATTGTGGTTTTTTCTCTTATCTTTGCAGTGGGTCTTGAATCATCCCAATCAGATTTTGGATACACGAGTTAGGCCCAAATTACTAAACGGTGCTGAAACTGTGAAAAATCATCCGAATTGCCTTTCTTTGCTCCTGATGCCTTCTTTCATGCCCTGAACCGAAATACAAGAAATATGAGTCAAATTAAGTACTAATTAAGTATGAAAGACCGAATATTTAGGAATAAAAATATGATAAATTCTACTCTCATCAAATGTGTCTCTCAATTGAGAGTCGGCTATCAGAAAAGTGCCAAAAATGATGCTTTTAATTTTTAGGCCGCATTCCCTTTTCGGTAAATTATTTACCCATGCTCTTTTATTTCTCAGGTAAATAAGGTAACAATCATTTTAGTCATAAAAATCCATTATTAAAAAGAGCATTTTTGTCCCATTCAAGTGTAAACAACTTTTCTCTTAGGTGGGAAAGTTATTTACCCACCTAGGAGATGTGTATCACTTACCTGGGAAAGTGATACCCAGGAAAATAAACTAAATGAACATGGGATTCTTAGTCAATGGAAACCAAATTCCCATTGACCAACTTTCCCCCTCTCAAAATCCAAAAAAAGAAAGCCCCATTAAGAGCATTTTTTTACTGTTTGCATTAGATGGTGTCTAATGGGGTGGTCTATTGGGCCCCATCTATATTCCCAATTAGCTCGTTTAGATTGTTAACTAGGTAGCAACGGCAGACCAATTCCCAGTTATATTAATAAGAATGGTTAACTTGAAATGGTCAAAGAATTATAAGGTGGACTGAAATGCTCATTCCAACAGCTTTCTCAGGGGACCTTTTCCTGGAAGGGAGAAGAAAATCCTGAATTCATGTTTGACGATCGGTGAACACCCATTTTCCACATGGAAAATTAGTCAATATTAACCTCCAAATATTCTCACATACTATTTTAAGCACTCGTGACTGAATTTATTTCTGCTTGCATTGACTGCAAAAGTCTATGCCATTTGTGGTTCCGAGTCTTGTCTCTTTGTATCCCACATTGGGAGAAGAAATTCAGATTCCTCACGGATCTCTTTCAGGCGTTTATATTCTCTAGGGTGGGTCATGCAGAAGCATCCCAGAGACTAATTGAGAGAGATCATGGATATGAGCATTATTTTGTTAAAACGGAAAATTCGAATAAAAAATTTTGGTTTCGGGATTCTCGGTTTTTAAAAATTTTGATTTTTGGTTTTGATTTTCAGAATTAAAAATTCAGTTAATCGAAAAAACCAAATTAATCAAAATTTATTATATAATATGTAATATATAATATATAATATATAACATATAATATATAATATGTTATATATTTATATATTAATATATTATAATGAAACTCAGTTTTATAATATATAACATATATTATACGTTATAATATACAATATTTTATGTATATTAATGAAAATCGGTTTTAACCAAAAACTGAACTGAAAATTTTGACTTTGGTTATTATGATTTTTCTAATTTGGTTTTGGTTTGATTTTTTTATTTTGATTTATTCGATTTAGTTTTCAATCGAATAAATTGAATGCTCACCCCTAATCATATAAGGGTCTGGAACTATCATACCTAGATAACAATACAAAGGTGGCTGGATACTTCAATTTCTGGTGTAAACTTGTATTAAATTCATTGAACACCACTAGTTCAACCCATGCCCAACACTAAAGGTGCAAACCTCCACCTCCAGCCTGGACCAACTCGATGTGAAGTTAAAGTTTTCCAACTTAGGCTCAACCGAAGCCTAACCCAAACACAACTCGGGTTGGGCCATGCCGAGCTTAGGTAAGCTTGGTGGGTTGGTAAGATCTGAAAGAACTTATGTATATATTTTTATATATACTAGTAATTAAGCACATGTGTTGCACTTCATATTAATTATTTGAATTTTAAATACATAATAGTTAATATGGAAAACAAAAATTAACAAAAATAACAATATGGTTAAAAATAAACTTAAATGCTTGTAGTAAACATGCATGTGCATTGCATGTGGAAATTTTACATTATAATAAGAATTATTATTACTATTATTATTATATTTTGTATTCCATTTCTATCATAAAAAAATATTTTTTTTATTTTAACAATTATTTTTATTTAATATGATGAGTATAAAGTTTAGAAATTCCCTAAATGTTTTCAGCACAGTTTTCTACTTTTTCATTTTGTGCTTTATTTTTTTTTAAATATTTATTATTCAATTGTGGCATCATGAGTTTCTTTGAAAAGCTGGATCATTTACCCACCATCTAAATAAGAAAAAACTTTGCTTTTGGATTAGTTTTAAGTTATATATTTCATCTACATTATATAAATAATTTTTACTAATCACACTTAATTCTTGTTTGACATATTTAATATATATATAATATAAATATAATATTACTTGTATTTTTATTATATTTTAAAGATTTATTATTTAACTATCATGTCGTCGATTATTCCATTTGACCCAAACCACTAACCCACCACCCAAAAAGAAAAATAGTTTGCTTTCTAGGCTGACATTAATTTTTTTTTATACATTTTCATCAATGATAAAACTATTTCTTATGTATAATACTTATTTTTGTTTAATAAAATGAATGAATAATATTAAACATATACCCAATATTTTATTTTTATAAATATATAACATTAGATATTTGCCCAATTTTTCTCTATTTTTTTTTTACATTTTGTGATTATTTGTATTTTGGATTTTTAAAAAATTTATTATTTGACTATAACATCATTTCATTTCTATGTTGACTTTAAATTTGTCATTCCATTTTCATCATTAATAAAAATAAGTCTTACATACCATATTTTTGTTTTATATAATGAATATACTATATTCGAGATATGCCCAATTATTATTTTTTGTATTATATATTTTATTTATTTTAATTTGTTATTATTTAATTATGACATTATTTATTAAGCCATTTGACCCCAAATGGTTGAATTGCTTACCCACAATAGAAGGAAAGAAAATGGTTTTGTTTTCAAATTACTTTTCAAATTATTTATTTTTATACTACTAAAATTAATATTATGGATTTAATTAGTAATATTTAATGATGAGATAAATATATCTTAAAAATAGGGTTTAATGAGAGAATATACCTTAGATATGAGACTTAATGAGAGAGAGAATAGGAAAACAATTTTATTTCCAATTGGTTTTAAATTTTACATTCCATTTCCATTATTAATAAAGATATTTCTTATTTATTTTAATTTCTATATTTTTTACATTTTATATTTTTTTCAATTTTATTATTTAGTTGTGGCAACATGGATTGACCCATTTGACCCAAAATATTTTAATTTCTTACAACCACCTAGATGAAAACACTATTTTTAGGTAGATTTTAAAAGTCTAATTTTTTATGTTATTAGAATTATTAATTTATTATTTATGGGTTTAATTAATATAATTTAATAATAAGAAAAAACAGAAAAAAGCATTCCCAATTTTTTTAATTTCTATATTTTTACATTTTATCTATTTTCAATTTTATTATTTAATTGTGGCAACATGGATTGACCCACTTGACCCAAAATGGTTTAATTTCTTACAACCACCTAAATGAAAACACTATTTTTTAGGTAGATTTTAAAAGTATAATATTTATGTTATTAGAATTATTAATTTATTATGTATGGATTTAATTAATAGATTTTAATAATAAGAAAAAAATGTCTTAAATGTATGATTGAATGAAGGTGAATGCAAAGTAATATCTTAAATATTGAATTTAGTGAGAGGGAATTGAATGCATTGAATATCTTAAATGTCCTCTTTTCAACTCATTTAATATCAATAGCCAATTACCCTATTTGCCCTCATTTTTTATCAATAAATTTAAATATAGATGGATAAATATTGTCCTTAGAAAAATCTAGCTATATTCTTGAGGCTATTTTTGCTTTTTAAAATAGTATAGATATAGATAATTATCTTTCATTGGGTTTTAAGCTCAATTTAGTAAAGTTGATTGAAATGTATACAAATTTCATTCACAAATATATACACATCTATACTATATAAAGCAAGGGTTTTGTATAGGTCGTAAAAGTTAAATCAGCATATATCAATATATCATATATGTTATAATACTTTCTTATACTAGTGTGTATATAAATTAGAAAAAATGATATTTTATATTGATATGATATATATAATATGTATTTATTTGGGGAGGGCTAGACCTGGCAAAAAGTTGACCCAACCCACGAACCCGATCCAATCCAACTTGAAAAAACAGGGTTAGGGTCTCATATTTAGCTACCTGGATGTGATAATGACCCAACCCGACCTGACCCGGAGAAACTGGGTTGGGTTGGGTTGGGACCCGATTGTCAAGTCTAATTGGGACTATTTATGCATTGATAGAAGTTTCCACTCTTTAATTTTTGCTATTTTTTGTTTACTCTTTAAATTGTTAAGTGTTCAAGTTTTTTTTTTTTATTTTATATTTAGAATTTTAAGGTTAATTCCTTTAATTTTAAAAATTTTCATGTAGTTTTTTTTAAGATGACCCGAATTGACCCATGGGTCAATCCTAACCCGAACATTTAAAGTGAGGGTCTAGCATTTGATAATCCAACCCAAAATTCAACCCGACCCAAGATCAATCCAAAGTGTCTTGGCCGTATTTTCTAACCCAAGTTTAGGTCAGGTCCGTATTTTCTAACGCAGGCCTGCTGAATTGCAATCCTATCCACCCTAAAATCAAGTACATCAACAGTCTCAACCCTAACCCTAAACACAACTTGACATTTTCAAGTTGGGTTGGTACCAAGTGGGGTTTGGATTGACCTAATATCTTCACCTCATTTTGTTAAAATGATCTTATTTCTTAGACCTGAATATAAGGGAATTAGGGTCAACTGAACTGATTTTAGCTTTTATAACGTATAAAGACAAGGTTATGGTTGATTTAGGAGCATGATACTTAATTATATCACACTAGAAAGTTTTTGCCTTCAAACAATATATGTCTAAGCCACACGCATGCTTAAATATATAATATGAAGTTATGCTAGGTTCAGATTGGGTTGGATTTATCAAGGCTTCAACCCTAACCCAGCCCCAAAGATAAAGTGGGTTCATACTTTGCATCCCTAACCCTAACCCTAACCTCCTGAACTTTGATCTAATTCTGATCAGTTTATAATTAGATTATCTTACCTAATTATATATCTACTGACAAAATTACTTTGAATGTTGTGTTTTTACTACAGAGACAGTTGTTTAACGTTCATGAAATTTACTTCCAAATCACATTGTGGATGATATACAATAAAAGTCATTTTAAGTTTAATTTTTATAACCAAAAGGTTTATTACTGATGGAGGGATGGCCAATATAACTCTGATCGAATTCAAATGTAAACGAATCAAATTTGGATGCATTTGCAGTGGTTAGGTGTATAATTGGTCTGTTCCATTTTTTTATTTGATTTGGTTGGTGAATGGGGAGCAATAGATGGACTAGGACTAGTACAGTAAGTCTTTTGGAAAATTTGCTCGTTTGGCCTTTCTGGGCACTTTCTTTCCACCATTTCGTGACAAAATGTAATGCTTACGTAGTGATCTTTTGACTTTATTTTTTGGGTTAATAGCATGTAAAGGCAACTTTTGAAAATAAGTTGACTTTTAAAAAAATAATATTAATAAAGTAATATAAAAAATAGGTTAATTTTTAAAAAATAATATCAATAAAGGGCAGAATCACTGTTCATCTTCTTCCTCTTGCAGTCTATTCAGTAGCGCCGCTGCCCACCTCTGCCTCCGCCTCCAATAACATTGTCGGAGGTGGGCGGAGGCAGAGGTGGCTGCGGTGGCTATTTCTCTGCCCAATGCTGCCACCTCCGCCTCTGCCTTCAACAATGTTGCCAAAGGTGGGTGGAGACAGAGGTTGCGGCGGCGCTGGTGCTAGTGAATAGATTGCAAGAGGAAGAAGATAAACAATTATTCTGCCATTTATTAATATTATTTTTCAAAAGTTAATCTATTTTTTATTTTTTTTTAAAATATTGCTTTTACTGATATTAGGGCCCAAAAGTTGCCTTTATATGCTATTAACCCAAGTTTTTTTGACAACCAAAGGCTTTTCCTACTTATTTGATGGCTAAATGTTAAATGTTAGATGCACTCCTTCTATATCCCATGAACCTTAGACCACTGCTTTCTGCCGTTAAAATTCCTTTTATAAATTACAAAGGCATCACACACCACACGTAAGGAACATTGTATACATACCTTCAGGTGGGTCCTCCATCTTTCAGTTCAGTGGATCCCACACACAATGGGAAAAAAATTAGTTGTTACAAGGGAGAAAAAAAATTCTATCTTCGCCATATTATTTCACCCTTTTAACTTTTTTTTTTTTTTTTTTTTATTGGGCAAATTAGAGATAGGTACCTGTATTTTGGGGGTAGTGATGGATATGTACCCTGAACTTTTATTTGCAACACTGAACTCTCAAAAATAGAAACTTAGGTCCATCCGTTACTATTCTATCAGTTAAACATTACATAATTTCAAAAATACCCTTTTTGTGTATTTTTTACATCATTTTATTGAGTAAAGAGAATGCCATCACCGAAAAAGTTGAATATATTATTTACCGTCCACATGAGAATGTCATTTTGGGGAGATGTTTGGTTACTTGAGAATACTCTATGTAATATTTAACTGACGAAATACTAAAGTATGTATGGGTCTAAGTGTCTATTTTTGAGAGTTTAGAATATTCAAGAATTATAATTGCCCATCTGTCACTACCCCCAAAGTATAGGTACTTATTTATAATTTACACTTTTTTTTAATATTTCCTACTCTTTCTGCACTAACGTCCTCAGCTCTCTTCTCATGTTCAGCCTAAATTCCCGAATTTCAGCTTAATTTAAAATTCATTTTGGCAGTCATGATTGGTCTACATTCCACTATGACCTGAGAGAAATCCATCCGCCTCACCCCTGACAACGGGAATTAGGTATTTAGGCAAATTCAGTTGGATATTGGAAAGAATTTTCAGCGAATCTTCAACTTATTCCATATGGGGTTGGCTGCATGAACTTGTTTCGTCATTGGATTCTGTTTAATACCATATTATTTATTAATAAATTAAGGGCACTTTTTGATGTATGTTTTTTTGTCTGTTTCTAGCCTTTCCACCCGTTTAAACTTGTAGTAGATCACTTTTTCTTAGAGTATGGATTCCGCCATTAAGGAATCATCCTCACACCATGCTCACATACCTTTGTAGCCATTCCTTCGGAAACATATCTGTATTTGTATGTTTTTATTGACGGGGAGATATTCTCAATGCAAAGTTGCAAATGACTATGAGAACAGTATGAGGACGGTTCTATGAGCATTGAATCTGAATTCTTCTCCTTCTGGGTGATGTTGATAGTCTTTTAGGCCAAATCATCTTAATCTATCATGGAATTCCTTTTTTACTTCAATGGGAATGAATTTTAGCAAATGCAAAGAAGTGAATGATTTGGGATTGCCCTTGATTCTTACAAGGAATTAAAGCCACTCATCTAACTGGGCCTATGTATGGATCCAAGGGAGCAGGCACCCATGATTTAACTGGGACCAGATCCTCCCTTGGATTGATGCCCACCATATTGATCTAAATCAAGCTGACAGTGGACATTAAAGATGAATATCTCACAGAATCATTCAACCTAAAAATTTAGGCTGTTAGATGAAGTCTTTAATGGGTTTTCATTCTCTAACAGAATCAGATATTTTATCTGTAAAAACTTCTTCTTCCAAGCTATATATGGGGCAGATGGCCAGATCATCAAACCTGGAACCAAAACTGGTTTATTTTAAGTTGTCAAAATTTTCAAAATCTTCGAACCTAAAGCAGATAAATTTATTAATACTAATTGATGTAGGCGCGTTCGGCTAGCCAATACGGGGTCAATGCATGTCAACCAGTGGGCGCCAGCATAGGCCCATCATGAGGGCGCACAGTCATTCGGTATGAATCGGATGGGCCCAATCGCGGGGCGCTGCATGGCCCCGCCAGATTCTCGTGCTCAGCCCTCGTACGGCTCGCATCCGGGCCATCTGAGATAGACCCCGTACAACTCGCATCTGGGCCATCCAAGCCCAACCACTCCCAGGCAGCTCCAACTATAAATGCAAGGCACCTCCCACAAGGTAAGGATCTGGAATCTCTAAGACTCTTAGTATTCTTCTTATCGAGGACTGGGTGCTTACTAGTGACTTCGTCTGTGTGCCTCAGCACTGAACCTTCTAGTAATCTTAGGAATAAGATTACTGTGTTGCCCTTGGCCAATTTGAGCAACAACAATTGGTGTCGTTTGTGGGAAATGTTGCTAAGACACTCCCATTTATCTTAAACCTTGAAACTCCTAAGCATCGGTCAACATGGTACGAAGTGTCAGGAACACTCAGAACCTGGTCACTTATGAACAGTTCCAGGCAGTCCTTGACCATCTGGACCACCTTACGCAGTGCGTGGAGCAAGTCTACCCCTAGGCAGGAGGTCCCCCTCGGGGTGACTGCCCCACCAGAGCACCCTGACCGGCGCGAGCATGCCAAGCCACCAGCCCTCGGCCTAGCTGACCCCCAACGGGCCAAGCCCGCAGAGTCCGACAACAGTTGGCCTGCCAGCCCACTACAGAGGGACGTGAGACCTCCTTGCCAAAGGAAGGAAGAGCCAGTGCAGTGCAGTCCGAAGACAGTCGCTAGCCCTCTAAACAACACCACCGCCGCAGGAGGGAGAGCCCCCAGGACGAAGGCGGGCACTTCGGCCATTGTAGTGCCCACTCAAGGGCCGAGGGTCAAAGCCATGCCTCTCCCCACCAGTCTTGGACGTTTGCAATGTGTTGAATGACCGCCGTGCTAGACGAGAGGCGTGTGGTCCTGCCTTGGAGTACTCCTGAGTTCGTGCCAACCTCCGCCAGGCCCACAAAGACAACAATGGGGAGCAAGCTCCGCCCGACCCTCGGATTGTGGAACTATGTGCCGAGCTCGGGCCCGTTAGGAACGAGCTCTTGTCATGCCTAATATATATCATGGAAAAGAAACTAAGTGGTCCTCAGTCCCCACCCAAGTTGCCAAAAGAACTTCTAACCACCAAAAATCAGTTCAAACACTACCTAAAGCATTTCTACACCAGGCTGGCTATCCCATCCAATCAACACAAGACATAGGCATTCAACTAACCACAGTAGTTTTTCCTCGACACTTACTGAAAAAGAAACTGCTTCTAGGCAGTGTTGCATGGACAGTGATATGGGAATAAGAAGTGAAAAGTTCACATGTATTCTGGCAAGGCTGTTGACAGTTTTATTTTTGAGATTCAATAATTTGTGTTGTTTTATAGTCTCAGCTGCTTAATTGACTTGGACTTCTTCTCTTTTCATACTTGATCTCTTTAAAATTCTGTTTTCCCCCATAATAATCTAGCGTCTTCTCTGATCTCCCATATTTGCTATTACCTCTAAGTTCCACATTGGATAGGAATAAGAAGAGTTTAAGCTAATAAGTGAGGCCTAGAAACCATAGTTTTCAAGGCGTCTAGGTGATTCTGGGCAACACTGTGGTGCCTAGTCGCCTAGGTGACACCTAGTTGATAAAAATTTTATAATATAAGAAACTAACTTTTGGCTAATCCCTAGTTTTATATACCATTGAGCATACATATTAATTGAAAAAATAGCAAGTCTCTTTATTAATAACATCATACTTCCTCTAAAAATATGGCAAATCATCATATCTAAAAGATAAATACCTTTTAAGTATATTAATTTCATTATTTTCAAAAATAATACTACTATAATAAGTATTTAATAGAGCAATTTCATATCAATTAGCTACAAAAGAAGGTTATTAACTTTATAAGATAAAAATTCAAGATGGAAAGTAATAAAATAGGAAAAAACAAGGACGAAGTCACTGTTCTATTTAATTCATGAGGGAGAGTGAATAGAAAAAAAAAAAAAAAAATCTCTTCTCAAATCCCTTTGATCTTTTAAATTTCAATGGTAAAACATTAAAACAAAATATAAATGGATATATATAGTATATAATAGAATGTACACCACACATATTAATTAGGTGTATCAATATAAATGATATTATAATAAGGCACTCATCTTGTCTTTCTTGTCACCTAGGTGAGCACTTAATTGCCTAATTGCCTAGGCAGGTGCCTAGTTGCTATAAGTCAAGGCGTTTGGGCAAGGTGCCCAGCCAAGGGTGCCTAGTCACCTAGGCGACACCTTGACAACTATGGCCTAGACTAGGCAGTTTTGGGGTGCATGAGAAGAAGAGAAGTATGCATCTGTGGGGCTCGGTCTGGGGTTGCTTTTCACACGTATACCAAGCAGAGCCAAGTCAATTCGAGGCACAACACAGCGCAGTATGGTGTGTAATGATTGGGCATGATTGTTGGATCACAGTGGTTTTTCTTTAATAGTTTCCTATTTACATTTCTTGGTCCGGTAATCTCTGATTCTCTATATACTGAGAGATGCCTGGTTTTGTATAATTATCCTTCAATTAAGTTTTCTTTCTCTATTTCTTCGTACAGTGGTGTAACTTTGGAACAAGAATGATCACTGAATCCTGAGAGAAAAACTCTGGAATCCAGTTCCCACCAACTCAGGTACTAATGGAGGCAGAATCTGCTTAAGGATATTGCAGTGTGCACCTCGATCATATAGTTGCTCTGTATCATTTTCTGTCATCATTTACCCATCTAAGGTTCTATATGGAAATCAAGATTTATGCCTGTTGCCTATAAACATCTTATAAGAATCCACTATGTCAGATAACGAAAGAGAAAGAGGAAAAAGCTTATGAAAAGTTCCATCAAGAATCCATGGGGTGTCAGAATCCAATGCGTGCCTGGACAGCCACGCTTCATTTAGGAGAGTCCATGTAACAATGCTTCTAAGTGAAAACACTCGCTTTTCCTGTTGAATATCCACGGATGTGACATTACTGAAATAAAAGTTATGTTTCACACTAACAAAACTTACGTGTATACCTCAGCATTCTCATTCCTTGCTAAACGAAGGATTCCATATGTTTCATTTTTCTTGGCTTATGCACTCACGGCATAGCTGAGGTCAAGCATCATTTCTAAGTCTTCCCTTCATTTTATAACACATCCTCTAGTGTACTGTATTCATACAAAACTATTCATATTTCGTAAAAGCACTATACCATTTAACTCATCCGCATTTTGGTACTATTTATTTCTTAATCAACCACCTTTCCCTTCCTTTCCTTACTTTTTCCTTCAAACCAAACACAGTAAGAAAAACCAAAATCAGCTAAAGTAAAACAGACATTTCCATCAATTTGTGCTCTAAACCTACAGTTTCCCACTATATCAATTCCAAATGTTGAACCATTTTTCTTCAGAGTTGAATCAAAATTTTGCCCAGAAGAACCAAATTCTAAAAGCTCAGAGCTTATTGTGAAATACAGAAACCATGAAAGTCGGGGGCTTCGCCGTTTTGAGCATAAAATATTCAGAAGAAGAAGCAATTACGTACTCTGGAATTCCGAAAATGGTGGAGATTTGAAGGAACTGTCATCGCCATAGACGCCATGTTTTTGATAAGTCTGCAGACACCTTCAAACACCAGAAAAAAAAAATTAAAAATAAACGCCAAGGCCAGAGGACTGCCATAGGCAAGATATATATACTAAACCCTCAATTTTCAAAATATTTACAGAAATTAAAGCTTACTGCTCTTAATCGCATAATGGTATTATAGTCTGTGCAAAAATATGGGCACCTTGCCAAGCCTGCGCGGGCTACGCTGCAACCTGCAAGTTCTTTTTCCTGCACTTAACTGAAAAGAAGAAAGTAGTAAACCGAACAGAAAATTCAGGTTAACGGATTGATTCAGTTCGGTTCAGAACATTACCAAAAATCAAATGATCGGTTTGGTTTCGGTTAACTAGAAAAAAAAAATATCAAATATATAATAACTAGCGTGGACTAATAGAAATGGCCATTTATTAAAACATCCCTTATAGTTTCATTGATTTACTAAAATCTACCCTATAGTTAGCATTTTACTAAAACACCACTTATAATTTGCAATGGATTTAATCAATCTTCCATTAGATGAGAGTGGAAAATATGGCAATGTTGACCCTAATGTTCATTTAAATAAATTTAATCAAAAGAAAATAAAAATAAAAATACCATTTTTGCCTTTAATAGGACACAAGCAACCACTCTATCGGCTATATTTGGTCAATTTTGTTTTTTGTACAAAAAAAAAAGTATTATGGACATTTTTGGAATTAAAAATCATGGGCCTAATGGCAAAACAAGCACTCCTTAATGAAAGGTTGATTAAGTAAATAAGTTGTAAAATATATGGGATATTTTAGTAAAATGAAAACTATAAGGTAGGTTTGAGTAAATATGTAAAACTATAAAGTGGGTTCTAGTAATGACCCTAATAGAAACACATAAGAGTATACAATTGTTTTATATTTACAACTTTTTAAATAATTAATAATTTTTCATATTTCATATACTATTTTTAATAAATTTTTTATAATACAAAAATAACAATAATTAATTCCAATTAGGTTTATTCATCAAACTGATGAAACCGACCAACCCAATCAACTTGACCCGAATTGGACAGTTTTCTAGTATTTTAGGTTGGCTTTGGTTCAAAAATTTTCCAATTTGACCAAGTTGGATCAGTTTCACTTTGGCCATTTGTAAACCAACCAAAATCAAATGACCTAACCATGGATATATATATTAATATTTTATAACATAAATATAATTTTTAATATGGAAAAGTGGGAAATTTCCCATATTTCTTAGTCTAAAATGTTTTATATCATAAATCTAATTTTTAAATTTATTTTTTAATAATTGTACTGTAATTTTTAAAATTAAATTTAAAATTTAAGTTTAAATCTTTTGAACTAACTGACCAAACCAAAAAATTGACCCAAACTGATACAATTTAAGTGGGTTGGTTTTCACAAAAGGTCCGTCGGTTTCAGCTAACCAACTCTCCAACCTAACTAGGTCAATTTGGTTGGCCAAATAGCCTACGACCGAACCGAACCAACTCATGAACACTCATAACAATATTTTAATCTCCAATAATTATTGAAATTTTATAGCAAAAATACAATTATTGAAAATATATTGATAATGAAAAATACAATAATTATAATAATTACAAAAATACAATAAGTACTAAAAATATATTAACTTAGTCCATAAATAGTAATCTCAAAAAATAGTTTAACCTCTAATAAATATTAATCAATAATTTACAACAAAAGGTCGGCCGATTTTCACAAAATGTCACTTAGTTTTAGCTAACCAACTCCCCAACCTGACCAGATCAATTTGGTTGGCCATATAACCTATGGTCGAACCGAACCAACTCATGAACACTCATAATTTCAACTAAATTAATAGTCTCTTCTCTGATAAATAACAATAGTTTAATCTCCAATAATTATTGAAAATTTATGTTCCAACTTTAATAAAGTGAGGAAAAAGTGAAGAAAATGATAGAAGAAAGAAAGAGAAGAATATAGGGATAGAAAGGGAAGGAAAAAAGACGAATAGGAGAAGAAAAGAGGGAAGACAAGAAAGGAGAAATATGTTGTATTCTCCTTACAATCGACCCAGGTTGTATTAACATTCTATTAAGGCTGAAATGACTACAATACCCTTAGGAAAATTACAACATATATAAGAGAGAAAGAATAACATGAAAATGACGTACTGCCCCTATTAACTACTTCTAACAATTCTGACACTCCCCCTCAAGCTTGTTACAAATATAGTCCATCCTTGAGCGACCCACACTCTTAGTAAAAATATCAACTACTTGGTCTTCAGATTTAACATAGGGTGTAACTAACTCTCCACTTGTCACTTTCTCTCTCACGAAATGGCAATCAACATCAATGTGTTTAGTCCTTTCATGAAACACTGGATTAGAGGTAATATGTGTTGCGGCTTGGTTGTCACAAAACAATTTAATGGGTTGGCAAATTGTGATATTCATCTCCCAAAGAAGATGCTTCAACCAGACTATCTCATAGGTAGCATGGGTCATTGCCCTATATAGCTGTATTCAGCTTCAGCACTACTCCTAACAACTACGTTCAGCTTCTTGCTCTTCCAAGTAATGAGATTTTCGCACAAGAAAGTACAATAACCTGTAGTAGACTTCCTGTCCATCGGAGAAACTACCCAATCTGCATCTAAGTCCCCTACTAGAGACATATCTTCCCCTTTCTTATACAAAAGCCCTCGACCAGGAGCACCCTTTAGATACTTTTGCACCCTCATAACATCATACCAATGAGCAATTGTTGGATTCTGCATGAATTGACTGAGAACTCCAACAATAAAGGAGATGCCGGGCCTAGTGATGGTAAGATAGATTAACTTGCCTACTAGTCTCCAATACTTTGTAGGGTCTTCTAATGGCTCCCCCTAACTATTAGTCATCTTCACATTGGGATCCATGGAAGTTTCAACTGGCTTGGATCCTAACAACCTAGTTTCAGCCAACATATCTAAAACATACTTTCTTTGTGACAAAGAGATTCCCCACTTCGATCTTGCTACCTCAATTTCAAGAAAGTACTTCAAGGTTCCTAGATCTTTAGTTTAAAAGTGTTGCTATAGGAATTGTTTCAACTCATCAATTCCATGTGTATCATTGCCAATAAGAACAATATCGTCAACATACACTGCTAGAATGATCTCCCAGATGACGAGTCTCTACTAAACATAGAGTGATCAACGCTGCATTTGTTTCAAGCCAAAATCTTGCACCACACTACTAAAATGACCAAACCATGCCCGCAGTGATTGCTTCAATGCATAGATAGCCATCTTCAATCGACACACCTTTCTTGACTCCCCCTGAGCAACATACCTAGGAGGTTGCTCCATATATACCTCCTCTTGAAAATCACCATGGAGAAACACATTTTTTACATCAAGTTGAAATAGGGGCCAAGCAAAGTGGGCAGCTAAAGAAATGAGTACTCGTACAGAACCTATTTTATCCACGGGAGAGAAGGTTTCTGAAGAGTCCACACCATAGGTCTGAGTATACTCCTTTGCAACAAGTCAAGCTTTAAACCGCTCAATACTGCCATCTTGGCGGTGTTTAACTGTACATACCCATCGACAACCAACGACCTGCTTCCCAGGTAGTAAGGAAGTGAGATCCCAAGTATTATTGGACTGAAGAGCATGAAATTTTTCATCCATCACCTTCTTCCAATTAGGAGATGAGATGGCTTCCTGTAGAGAACATAGTAGAGAAACATAGGATAGAAGGGAAATGAAACGTTGATCTGAGGGAGACAAGTGAGCAAAGGAGACATACCAAGAAAGGGGGTGATCTGTGCAAGTACACTTACCTTTATGAAGGGCAATAGGAAGATCAAGATCTGAGGATGGTGGATCTATCAACAGCAAAGACTCTGGTGGCATGTTAGAAGCTGGAGTTGGATCGACTACTAGCGACAATTCTGGTTGTTTATCATGTCTAGATTACACTCTGTGAATAGGTGGTTGAATAGGCTCCTCCATAGTAGGCAAGGGGATAAAGACATCACCAGATTTAGAGAGAAGAGGAATAAAAGGAGAAGGTTCACATCTAGAGAAATAAGGTAAACTCTCAAAGAAGGTAACATCTAGAGCAACAAAAGCTTTCCGTAAAATAGGGTCATATCATTTGTAACCTTTTTTGAGTATGAAAATAACCAAAAAAAACACATCTAATAGCTCTGGAGTCAAGTTTATCATGGTCTGGACCCAATTTGTGAACAAAACACACAAGGAGGAAGAGAGAAAGGCGAGGTTGAAGGAAACAAGATAGAGAAAGGTGACTCGCCATCTAGGACTGAAGAAGGCATACGATTTATGAGAAAACAAGAGGTGAGAATTGCATCACTCCAATAGATTTTAGGAATTGACATTTGAATCAACAAGGCCCAAACAGTTTCAATCACATGGTGATTTTTTCTCTCAGCCACATCATTTTGCTGAGGAGTGTGTGAACATAAGGACTAATGTATAAATACCATGAGAATAAAAAAAATAATGAAAATTATTATGAAAATATTCCTTGGCATTATCTAAATGAAACACTTTAATGCATACACCAAACTGATTCCTTATCTTAGCATGAAAAGATAGAAAATTAGAGAACAATTTTGAACGATCCTTCATTAAGTAAATCCATGTCATTCTTGAATAGTCATCAATAAATGTTACAAAATATCTGAATCCATTATAAGATAACACACGACTAGGACCTCAAACATCTGAGTGGACTAAAGCAAAAGGATTCAGGACTCTCTTATCACCCATAGGAACAAAAGACACTCTGTGATGTTTACTCAACTGACATGACTCACAATCTAACTGAGTTATAGACTCCAAGGTTGGGATTTGCTTTTTCAAAACATGCAGAGAAGGATGACTAAGACGACAATGCCATTGATGTGGTGTAAGAGAGGAATGAAGAGCCTTCTGAGGACCATGGTCATCCAAGTAGTACAGTCCTCCAACTTCACAACTGCCACCAATCGTCTTCCCCGTCTTGAAATCCTGAAAGACACAATATGAAGGATAAAATGTTACTGAACAATGATGGGTTTCAGTAAGCTTACTTATAGACAAGAGACTAAAGGGAAACTTAGGAACATAAAAAACCAAGCGTAAACTAAGGTCAAAACCAAGAGACACATTATCGATACTAGTAATAGCAGAAGAAGAACCATTAGCTAAGGTAACGGTTTGAGAGGTAGAAGGTGGTGACAAGGATACAAACATATCTGAGGAGCCAGTCATGTGGTTTGAAGCTCCAGAATCAATTACCTAAGGTGAAGGTGAAGAACTAGAAGCAAGACAAACAGTACCTGACTTCACAAGTGTAGCAATGGTAGAACTAGAAGAGGCAGACTAGAGAAGCTTTTGATACTCCTCACATGAGATAGAAATTGTGTATTTAACCTTACCAATATTGGAAGTATGAGCAATTCAGTCACACTAAGACTCCCAAAATCACCTTCCACCATTGCTTGGTTAGCCTAGGAGGATGGAGGGCCATGAAGATCATAACAAAAGTTGATTGCATAACCTTCTCGTCTACAATGTGAGCAATCACAGGCTGAACAACAGCCACTACCACTACGACCACCACCACCCATTGAACCAACAAACTCTCTGCCACTTCCTCGTGCACCTCTGGGCCCACGGCCAAAACCCCTTACATTTCCTCCACCTCTACCACGCATATGTCTACCAGGAAAACCTCCTCTGGAAACCACCATGGATGATCTCTCTAAAGGTGGGGGATGATCACTATGTGGATTTAAGGCTCTCCTTATGCGAGAGAAAACCTCAGACAATGATGGAAGATCACTAGTCCCTAAGATTTGTGCCCGCACTGGTTCAAATTCAGACCTCAACCCATATAAAAATCTTACTACATCTAGATATTCTCGTTGTTCTTGTTGAGTCTTCAAATCAGTGGATAGGGGTTGATAAACATTGAGCTCAATCCTTAAGCCTTTTAGAGAAGCATAGTATTCTTCAACACTTTTATCTCCTTGTTGAAGAGAAAAATAGTCTTGGTACAATTGGTAAATTCTTGTGGCATTGTCTTGTCCAGAGTATAATTACTTGGCATGGTCCCAAATCTCCTTGGCCGTGTCTAGAAACATAAGGTTTACACTAATGTGATTTTCCATACTATTCCAAAGTGATGTCATAATTTGGGCATTCTCTTGTACCCTTCAGATTCACTTTTCAATGAACCCTCCTTGATGTACTTCAACTTGCCTCTTGCAATGAGAGATACCTCAACCGACTTGGCCCATGGAACATAATTAATACCATTGAATTTCACCGTAGTTAATTGAGAAGTCATGAAATCTTATTGCACAACTACTATAGGTTTAGTGCTACCATTTGATGAAGTCATGAGTGAGAGGAGATCACTGATTTGTCACTTAAGCAAACTGTCAAACAACTAGTATGCAACTACTATAATACACATTTTTCTTTAGGAAAAACACCAAGAATCATCAGCCCTCTACTTTAGAAGCACTTGGGAAAGATTGCATATTTACCAAAAGATGTCACCACAACACAAACCACTACAAAATCACCACACATTGAGTACCTACCTCACAACTCGAAACATCAAAAAGTTGCCCCCTTCGAACTGCTGAATAGAGGGCTTTTAGAAAAACACCACCAACTCACACAAAACTGCAACTTGAGGCATTAAAGCCTCTTTTCCAAGTGGTCGATCAGTCCTCTTAAGTCCTTTTCCTTTCCAACAAAGAATAGAGAATATTCTCTATTCTTAGGGCACAAAAAGTTGGGACGTGAACAGTGTCGCAAATAGTATAGTCGACCTCAAGGCTCTGATATCATGTTCGAACATTAATAAAGTGAGGAAAAAGTGAAGAAAAGGATAGAAGAAAGAAATGAAGAATAGGAGAAGAAAATAGGGAAGACAAGAAATGACAAATATGTTCTATTCTCCTTACTGTTGACCCAGGTTGTATTAACATTCTATTAAGGCTGAAATGACTACAATACCCTTAAGAAAAATTACAGTAGATATAAGAGAGAAAGAATAACATGAAATGACAATACTACCCCTATTAACTACTTCTAACAATTCTGACAATATATAACAAAAACACACAATTATTGAAAATATATTGATAATGAAAAAAATACAATAAGTACWAAAAAKATATTWACTTAGTMAATAWATAGTATAATCTCAAATAATAGTTTAATCTCTAATAAATATTAATCAATGAGCTATAACAAAAATACAATAAGTACAATAAATTAAATTTAAAATTTTCAATAATAGCAGTTTAATCTCCAATAATTATTTAAAGTTTTCTGTTAAATAAGAAAACAAAATAAGTTTATACATAATAATTGAAAATAAATTTATCACAAAAAGCAATAAATAATTACTGAAATACAATAAATATTAATTTTAGTATATATAATTATATAATAAATACAGATTAAGAGTTTAAAATTATTATTAATAAATACTATTTTTTTTGAAAGTTATTTTCTCGAATTATTACTTGATATAAGTGAAATTAATTATTTATAATATTACATAAAAATATTAAATTATTATTAATTTCAATATTATGTTATAATTATTTTTCTACTCTTCAGAATTTTTTAAATTTATTACATAATTTCTTTATTTTAACTATTTAAAATCTAGTTATGTTAAATATTTAGTTATTTAAGTGTAATTTTGGAAAATTTATTTAATTTTGAGAAATTAGTGATTTTTTTTAAATTTTATTAAATAATTTATTTTATTTAGAAATAGTATATTTACAAAATTACACTAATTTATCTTTTATTTTTCAATATAAGTTAATCGATAATTTTCTTTCCCAAAATTTTCCAATATTACAATAATTTCCTTTTCCCATACTAATTTATCTTTAATAAATTACAATGAAAAATACAAGATTTTAAAAAAAAATCCAAAATCTATCAAATTTAATAAGCTTTCCCAAGTTTCCTAAAATATTCTAATAATTTTCAATAATTAATTACTACATTTTAAAGAAATTTTCCAAAATTAAATTAACATATCTTTTATCTTCCCAAATGCAATTTTCTGAATATTTTATGAAAATTTTGGAAAACTTATTACAATTGTTTAAGTGGAAAATTACTGAAATTTTTTAAATTATTATTAAATAGTTTATTTACAAAATTACCCTAATTTATCTTTTATTTTTCAATATAAGTTTATCAATTTTAATTTCCTCCTCCAAAATTATAATATTTTATCTCTCAATCTGTAAACTACACTAGTTCTTTCCTGGAGATATAATTGTTGACATTATTTTTCAATTTTATAATTTTTAGCTAATTTTAAATTCCATTTATACAGAAATTATTGGTTGAAAATTTTGTATATTTATTATGTTTTGGTAATTATTAACACAATTTAATTATTAGTGTAATAAAATTGTGATTATAGTAATAACATTTATTACAATGATTATTCTAATTTACTTATTACACTAAAATTCCATTAATAATTATTAGTGTAATAAGATTATTTTGAAAACAGAATTAATTAAATTACACTAATAAAATTCTAATAATAAGTTTCTGAAAATTTAATTATACTAATAATTATTACTGTAATTATTACTAGCAATAAAATTACAATAATAATTATTGTTCTAAATTTCTGTAAATTTATAATTTACACTAAATTTCCAGTGATAATTATTTGTGTATTAAAGTTAACAAAAAACTGTAATTACAGTAAAAATTTTATTACAATAATTATTGTAATTTAGTAACTGCAATAAAATTCCAATGGTAATTATTAGTGTAATGAAATTATTTTGAAAAAAAACTGTAATTACAGTGTTTTCAAAATTACTGTAATTACAGTAATTTCAAATAACGGRTTTTAGTGTAATAATTATCATTACACTAATAATAATAAATATTCTAATAATTTTATTGTAATTCATAATTATGGAGTAATTATTATTTTAAATAATGGAAATTAGTGTAATTTAATTATTACTTTATTGTAATTAATACATAATGGGAAATTATCAATTATGTAATAATAATTATTATTAATGTTCTGAAAATTATTAGATAATGGAAATTGTTATTAGAGATTTTGAAAAAAAAAGATTAAATTTAATTACACTAATAATTATTTTAGTGTAATGATTATAATTACACTAGTATTAATAAATATTACATTAATAATTTTATTGTAGTTTAAGAATGATGTAATAATGATCACTATAAAATAATTGAATTTTCTGGAAATAAAATTTTCAATAACTTACAAAACTTTCCAGAAATTTGGGTAAATTTCCATAATATTTCAAAATTACAAAAGTGTAATAAAATTTCCAAACTTTCACGAATTTATCTGTAATTTTCCAATTAAAATTAAACAATAATTTTCTGAAAACGTAATAATTATCAATAATTTATGAAAATATATTAGTTTTATATATTTTCTGGAAAGGTAATAATTTTCAGAAAATGTAATAATTTCTCAATCATCAATTATTATTTTTTATAAATTATTTATTGGTTGAATAATCCATAATTTTTCCAAATTACACTAAATTTGATTTTATTTTATAATAATAATTAATCAGTAATCATCTAAAATCATAATTTATGGTTGTTATAAAATGTGATAATTTCAATATCTTTAACTAAAAATCAATTACTAAAATTTTCAGAAATTATTGATAATAATGTATTAATAAATTGATTATTTGTATTTATTTCAAAAACTTTTATTATTATTGTTGTTGTTGTTCTAAATTGCAATAACTATTTATGATTAATAATTATAAATAGTAAATTTATTAATAATAGTAATGCTTTAACTATACTAATTTATTAATTATACTATGCATTCATTGAAAATTATTATAATTATACTTATTTATTAATTGATGCCTTACCAATTTATTAATCTAGTTGGATTGGATCGGTTCTAAAAACGAACCGAACTGGTGTGTTATCAAAAATTAATTAAAGATTGGTGTGTTAATAAAACAAAATGGACCAAATCATTGAAAAGGAGCTGGACCGGTGTTGTTAGACCACAGGTGAACTAACTTTTAAGTTTAAAGCCATCTATGTTGCAGATGGATGACTTTAAACTATGTTGGGGGTAAGACGACAATCGTATTCATGGTAAATTATGATTCCACTTTAGTTTGTTTTAAGTTTATTTCTTGGGGTGGAAAAGTGTGAGATCTGATTGGTCCAATAGTCCAATTATGTGGTCTTAAAAAATAAAAAATATCAAAAATTTGTGAAAACGGGAACCTTTTTTGCCACATGGCCTATTGAGAGGCCTGAATAGGATGAAAGGAATCAAGGGAGAGACTCAATAAGATAGGAGCAATGGGTAAGGAAGAAAGGAGTCAACATTAAGGCTGTGTTTGGTTCATTTGGAAGAATAGAAATAGTAAATGTTTTAATGGTCGTACTTGTGATGCGGAGATCATCATTAATAGAGCCTTGGTCTACTGGAATGAGATTAAAGAGATATCCTCTTGTTTGATTAACAATAACAGAAAAATGGTAACCCACGTTAAGTGGTTCAAGCCCAAACACAACTGCATCAAGATTAACTTTGATGCATCTTGCTCGATTGGTGGCATTTGTGCAATTGGTTGCATTGCTAGGAACCATCAAGGCAAAGTCCTGGAATCTAAAACTACTAGAATTGTAATTTCGACTATCAATCTTGTAGAAGCTTGGGCAGCTTGGGAAGCCATTAATATGGCTATCAACTATAGGGATCAGAAAATCGTCATTGAAGGTGACTCTGAGCTAGTTATCAACTGCCTCAATGATAGACTTGTGCCTCCGGGGAGATTGGAAAGTGTCATCAAAGAATGCCAAAACCTAGTGGACTTCTTCAACTTAAATATCAAATTCAAGCAGGGGTATTGGGAAGCAAATCAAGCGGCAGACCGGTTAGCTCGTAAAGCTCTTTTTGGCAGGGGTGATAAGGGTCTTAGTTTTAGTGATTTTATTTTCATTTGTGATTCGGATGTAAGGGGAAGAGCTACCCCCAGGCTTGTGTAGCTCACCTTTTCCTATAAAAAAAAAGGTTGTATTTGGTTTGAAGGAAAAAAGTAAGGAAAGGAAAGGTAGGAAAACATTTAGAAACCTTGTATAGGTTTCCCCACCTTTTCCTTCAAACCAAACATAGTCTAAAGGAGAAGGCGAAGAATGGGAAATGGGAGAAGGAGGGCTGCTAACATGGACCATGTCGCTATATATTATATATTATATTAATATATATGCATTATATAAAAATATATTGTATTTATAATTATCTATTTATAATTGATATGACCAAATATTCTGACCCAATAAAATCTTGGCAAGTGGCAGCTTCATTTTTTCATAAGACTTGAGGACATTTACAAGATTTTGCTCCCAAGACTTCATGGTGGGCTTGTCTCTGACTGCTATAAGCCAGGTTAAGCATTACACGTCATTTAATGCTCGAGTAATGTTCAACCACATGGTATTAGTTTAATATGGTGTGCACTCAATGCTTCAAATCAGCCCCCACAAAATTGCCCCCTACAACGTCCCACAACACATTTCCGCCATGTATTGGGAACATTTTCCGATAATGATATCATTATTTTTGGTATTATCATCAAAAAATATTTCCAATACATGCCAAAGATGTGCTGTGGGACGTTGTGGGGGGCAATTTTGTGGAGAGCTGATTTGATCTCCATGAAAGAGACATTGTAGACCCCTTCAATACTACTACATTCATGGGGACTTTGCTTAATTATAAACCCGAGGCAATAAGTATTCTCTCTTATGCTCATTATTACTCACACCCGCACTTGCTATCCACCTTGGTATGTTGGCTCTGCAAGTCACCTTGGCTAACTTGACTATCAGAGTCTCTATGCCATGGGAACACACCCAGGGGCCACTAAAATCCCTTTTGTGCTTGTAAGTGGGACCCATAGGCCATAGCTAGTCTTAGCTATGGAATTCCTATGTTACCCTTTTGTTAAATCCAATGGCAATAATTTTCATCTACTATGGGAACAATAACTAAAAATGGCATGGCTCATTAACACAACTCTCATGCTACTAACTCCAGGTCAGAGAACACCCACCCTCCTTCAAGGCAAAACTCTCTATTGCCTCCTCAAGCTCACGCAACTCGAGTGCAATTCTAACTTATGGATTAAATTACACTTCTTGCCATTGCGGTGCATAACATGAGGCAACCAATGGGGGGCCAACACCTTAATGGCCACCCTACTTGACACCAATGTGAACCTTAGTCGATCGGAAACCTAGCAATAGGCCATCTGTGAGTCACCTCCTCATAAGCCACACCCAGAACAACCTCCACTCAAAGGTTGACAATAGTAGCCACTGCACCAATTCCCACACCAATATTGGCCACCCTTGTTGACCTTATGTGTTTTGATGATAACAAACTAGTTGGGGACCAATACCAAAATCTCCCAAATCCAAATCTATTTACCCACCCATCCTGAAACTTAAAATCAAACCATTTTTGACTAATCATAACATTCAAATTGGCACCCCCCCCCTCCATAATAATGGCATTGGTGTAATTTCATTGTTTCTCAAAAATTTGGCACCTTATGCTACGTATGAGACTAAAATGTCTTAACCTTTTAAGAGTCTAATGAGGTTTTCTATATTACTTTGCAAGCTCTTTCCTAATTCAAAACAAGTTAGAATTTCATCCTAACTTCAGTGTCCATTTCTTATAGATGAACCTATAAGACGTCTTTTCTCAACCTAAGAAAGACTCTAATCATAGTCATTGATCTTCCAACACCAAATTTCATCCATTAAGATGTAATACTAGATAAACCCAAACTTCTCTATAAATAAAAGTCCTCTCCAAACCCGAAGGAATTCTAAAGATCAGAATGCAAGAAAGACCTCCTAGAGTTATTTACATGTTTGAGAAGCTTTAAAACGACCTAAAGAATGATCCCATACTCTCTCTTGGTGGGTTCCCAATTGGGAAGGAATTGTTGGGATTGAGTATTGCTACCTAGAAGAACACATGAAGCTCTTTTGAAGGAAAAAGAAGCTATAGAAAAGTTGCATACGTTTAGAAAAATTCATCCATGCATTAATTGGGCATCCCCAACCATGTAGTCATTTGCCCTAGCTTGGTAATGGGTCTTGACCTCCACTTTCATCACATAAATCGTGCAAAATAGTGGATAATGCTTAAATCAGTTCATTATTTTTACCGTAGACACTTCTATTAGTATAATAGTTAATTGTATATTCTTATTCACATCTGCCATAGCTTAGTCCATGCATTCAAGGTGTCTCTTTTCCCTTTTTATTTTTTTAGCTTTAATTCATTCACATCATATATAGTTCCATCATATAGTTCTATGGCTCAGTTTGGAAAGAGTGTACAGCTTAAATGCATACAAAATAATATAAAGGGTTCGACTATAATATGAAAAAGATATGATATCCGAAAAACAATTAACCACTAAAGTGGAACCATAAACGTAATAGCAAATAAGGTACTATTTATCAAAATTCATGGGTGGGTTTTGATTGGTCAAAACTCTTTCCATACCATATCTTTTCCGTATCATAGATTTTCCCTAATATAAATTATAAGGTTTTGCACTCTATATATTTTTATTTGTACTCCTTTCAAACTCAGCCATAGAGATTGATTTATGTCTCATACACTTTCTTTTCTTATTTGGCTCGTGGGAGCACATGCTTATGTATGTACATTATCTTTTTCTGTTTCGTTCTTTTTTTGTAAGTGAGGAACATAATTTTCCTTTCTTAACCTTGTACATAACACATAAGATAATGTTTTCGGGTGTGTAACTCATTGAACACACCCTTTCATTATGGTTCTTTCTTGTTTCGAACTAAGTTGACATGGTACCAATAAAGCAGGTATCTCAAACCTATATTTGATTGAGATCTGATTGTTGGGTGTGTGAGGTAGATTGAAGGACTACCGGATCGACCTATCTATATCAGTTTGGGAACTCTCTGGATGTTGTACTGATCAGCATAAGTTTTTCATCTTTTTCTAGAAAATCACCTTCAGCCCCAAAGTTTCCTCTCTCTCTCTCTCCCGGTTGCTTCAATCATTGTGAAACTCCACATTTGAAATTGTCCGGGTCAGTTTTAATTAGTTCTATAATTATTTTCTGGATTGTATTGCATTTGGGAGGTGTTTTGTTCTCCCCCTTGTTTGACAATCCAGTAAACTTACCGTTTTTCAATTGACATCAGTTTTCAACCTTTGCCTGGCTGATCTGTGATTGGATCTTGATCCCTTTGTGTTGTGTAATTGCACACATATTTGATATCATGTTTTGATTCATTTGGTTGTTTTATTGTCTTATTTTTCTTGAGTTTTTTGAATCTCTTTGCTAAAATGACTCTAGAGAAAAGGGATATTCTCCCAATGAAGTTATGCTTTTAGAAGTTCCATTTCCAATTCTTTGTTGAGGGAAATGGTCTTTGGGGTTTGTGGATAGCACCATAGAGCATCCTAATGAGTTTGATTCCAAAGGGTTGAAACAATAGAAGATTGACAATGTCAAACCTTCTTGGTTCCATTGAAACTAATATTGTTATTTCGATAAGGAGTCTCCGGATTGCTAGTGAAATGTTCACCTATATGGAAAAGGTGTATCAACAGTCCAACATATCTTGTCAATATCAAATTAAGACAAATCTTTTCTTATAGTCGGGGGTAAAAAGAAAATGCAAGAGTATTATATTGGCTTCATGAACCTATGGATAGAATATGAGTTGGTTCATATAGGTGAATCCACTTCTGCATGCTGCATTAAAACAATTCACTTCTTACTACATCTTAGACCTGAGTATGAAGTTATAAGGTCAAATATTATCAGTAGGGGTACTTTACCCACTCACTTCAACATAATCTTGGGAGCTTCTCAAGTACATTTCTATGAATGTAAGGAGTACAGGTGTGTTATCTCACATTGTCAAAAGAAAATTTTCTGCACTTATTGTAAACAACAAGGGCATATAATACATGAATGCCCTAATTGGCTGGCTAAGGGAAATGGTTCAGGCCATAAGAAGAATCAACATAAGGCCTTCTAGACAATAATAAAAGGTGCAGATAAAGGGAATGTCACACCTTTAACATGAAAGGATGAGAATTTTGGGACTCTTACAGAAGAAAGAATGCGACAACTAGTATCCTCAGCTATTTTGTCTACATTTTCAACCATCAGCGACTCTACTAAGTCATCCTATTATTGTTCCTCTTCCATTCACTACTCCCTCTAATCATATGAAAGGGGCATAAACTAGTTAGTCCATCAAACCCCAATCCTTGAATAAACATATTGTTACTACTAATGGCAAAAAAATAGGTATTATTGGATGCAATGTATTGTCTTTATCTGCATCTGTTAATTTCCGTTTTTCTTCTTCTTAAGACTTTATTTGTTTCTAATCTTACAATAAACCTAATTTTGGTTAGCCAATTAGTTGAGGATAGTAACATTGTTTCTTTTTCCCATGATGATTGTTTTATACAAGACCAACACACTGTGACGGTAAGGAGAAGGGGCATAGATTGGGTTGGCTATTTACCTTGTAATTCAAAAAGACACTAGAGCCTTCATCAACATCTTATTTGTTTACTACAACTCCCACTTCTAAAGTTGTTTGTAGAAATAATTTATAGCATTTGTGGCATGAGTGACTTGGCCATTCCTATGCAAATAAACTAAAGTCTTTATTTCATAATGGTCATTTGTCTTCCAAAATTACTTCTTTTAATAATGTTAATAAAGCTTGCATTTCTTATTGCTCAAGTAAGATCCATGTTCTATCTTTTTCTTCTATTGTTGAGCATTCATCTATTCCCTTTTAATTGGTACATAGTGTTGTATGGTCATCTCTGATTGTTTCAATGTTAGGACATAAATATTTTATTACATTCATTGATGATTGCACTCACTTTACCTGGATATGTTTTTTGAGAAACAAATCCGATACTTTTTCCACCTTTAAATCCTTCTTATCCAAAATCATAAACCAATTTGATACTAATATTGGGGCTCTTCATTCAAACTCGGGGGTGAATACTTTGATGGAAAGTTTCAAACCTTCTTGAGAGGTAGTGAAATTCAATCACAAAAATATTGTCCTGGCACTCCACAATAAAATGGAGTAGTAGAGTGCAAGAATAGACATATTTTGAGCATTGTCCGAACCCTACTTCATGATTTACTTGCTCTAATTACTTCCTTCTGAGTGGAGTCAGCCAGCATTGATGTGTGCCTTATTAACCTTCTTCCTTCCTTGTCTTGCACAACACCTCTCCTTTCCAAAACATGTTTCATCGTTCATCTGGCTTTTCTATTCTTCATATTTTTCGTTGTGTGTACTTCATTCTTTTTCTTTCTTCACTTATTTGTTTTTTCATTGTCTAGGTTGAAGTGAGAGTCCAAGAATCTGTTGTACCTTGTGTTTTCTCAAATTGAATAAAATTTTACCTTACTTTTCAAAAATAAATATATAAATAAGTCAGTTAGTTAGAGTCCTATCAGTACTAGACCAAATGTCTATCCAAAATCTTAGCTAAGTGTCATTGCCTAGTTTATTGGCAATGACTTCAATGAAATGAGCTCACTTATAGATTCCCTTCCAAACATCCACCAAAATATATCTATCAATGATGTTTTGAGGGGATGGCAACATGTGGTTCAATCACCTACAGTTAGGATCTCAATCATCAAATTTTAATTCCTCAAACCAAATCAGTGCTTCCCAAAAATCCCAATATCTGAAGTATATGCCCAAAAAACTTTCTTCTTATTCCTGAATTCCCATATTACAATGTGAATAAGTGGTTCTAATTATTTATAGAATAAAAGGAAACCATATTCGACACCTCCAAATGTAAATGACCAAACTAACCATGAACCAATCTAAATCATAGAAAATTCTAGTCACTTAGAGCTATGGTAAAAGAACTAGTATTTTGTGTTAGGAGTACAAATGTATAAATAGAAAATTTGAAAACACTAGCATCTAAACCAAAGGTTCAATCATCAACCGTCTGTTCTACCAATCAAAGCAAACTCTAGATTTTAAACCTAATAATACTTTCTCTAGTGTCATTTGCTTACTAAGGCAGCTTTGATATCTCTATTTCAATAAATTCCCAAACCACACATCTACTTGGGAGAGCAAATGCTATCCCATTCCACTAGATGAATATTTTGTCATTTGTCCACTCTTTCCATAAGAAGTCCCCTTGGATCTTCTCTAAATCGTTTGAAAATTTTAAAGGGAACTAGAACATAGAAAGATAGCAGCTAGGAAGGCCTGACATGGTACTTTTGAATAGTGTTATTTTACCTCAACTAGGGATGCAAACTCCCTTTGAATAGCATAGAATCTATCCAAGATAAAAAAATACAATAATAAAAACCAACACCTTTAAATAGGAAAAGAACTTAACACAAGAAGCACAAGGAGAGTACTATCATAATCCAATGTTCTTTCCTCATGACACTCACATACCCATAAATTGAACACAAAAGAAACCATACTTTATAAAAGCCATGTAGCAGGTGCCAATCCTCCTGCCTTGATTTGCAGGCCTTACTCTACTTAACCAGATGCAATTTAAACTCTTCCTTCCATCCTTCCAATAGGAAGCCTCTCATTTTCTTTTCCATTACCTTGGTTGTGCTCAATATAAAGATGCATAGTTATAAAAATGGTCATGCTCAATATAAAGATGGATAGTTGTAAAAAAGTTACAAACAAAATGTGCATTTTTTACAGCCTTCAACTTGCAAAAGACCACTCCATCTTACTAGTAATCATAGATGGTCATCTATGGACATGACTAATCTACATCCATCATTTTAAGACCATTTGGTATTACTCATTTGATTAGATGCCCAGAAATATACTCATTTATAATCCCATCTTTTTGGTTTTGCCACTCAGCAATCTTAATATTTGAATTAATAAAAATAATTTGATAATAATATCAAATTATCAATCTTGAAAGCACATAATACTTCTAGGTAAAGAATCCCTACCACTAAAATTGGAAGTTTCAAGGTATTGAAAAGCAATCAAAATAAAGAATTAATTATATGTTCAAGGATACCTTGGCAAGATTTCCAAGAGATGCAAGAGGAAGGAAATATGCTAGATACAATTGTGTACTAAGATCAAAGATATTGCATAACAGATTTCCATCAGTCTAGTACATTGATGGCTTCCAAAATCAATGTCATTGCACCAGCCCATCTTAAGTGTCCTGGTAATATAGCATTTGGCACTTCTTGATTGAGCAACAAACCTATGAGGGTGTTGGCAAGAGTGTAGAGTACTAACTTATGGAGCAATTTAATATTAGTTTGCATTGATGATCTTAATTTGGCTGTAGGTGTAGGTCGGTTGATAACCTTCTTTCTTTCTTTCTTTCTTTTCTCTTTGAAAGAAAACATTATAGAAACCTAAGATTTGGTATTAATTCACTATCCATGATAATTGTAAAATGAATCGTTTAATTTTTCAGAGATTAAAACATAGTATTCTGATGATTGATGTTACTAGTATAAATTAAATCAAACAACAGTACTAGATAATTTTAACTAAAAATTGCAATATTCTTTCTTGTCTAAGATGACACATGAACAGTTCAACACATTCAAAATTTCCATTAATAACCATTAAATGGAAGTCAACTTATCTATAATATCTATAAAAGTGCGAATGAGAGGTCTTGGCTTCTGAAATTTTCATTGGACAACTTTAACCTCATATCTTGAGGTCTTTAAAGGGTATTCATGTAATTATAATTTGATAAAATGCTTTACATTAATTGATGCAATTAAAATAATGAATATAATTGGCTTTCAGTTTTTCTCAAAAACAACCAACTAAAGAAAATGGAGAGGTAATGGTGGATTAACTGGCCCATTAGATCATTTTACTCGTAATTATTGTCAAATATTGGTATTAGAAACCTCACGAGGTCATTGATGAATCGTCTAGTTGTCCACTCTATCTGATAATACTATTTGTTTCAAGATAAAAGTAATAAAACCTATTAGCAATAACAGAAATGCTTCTTGTCGTCTTTCTCCCACTGATTAGTTGGATATTCTTGATCTTGTGAAAGTTGAGTTGCAAGCCTGCTACTGTGTTAAGAAATCCTAAATCCTTCCACTCACTACTAGAAATGAGAAAAAAAAGGGCTCTGGTCTTACCCCTGCTATCTCCATAATTTTTTTTCTTGTAGCACTATAATCAAAGTAGGTAGACTTTGATGATTTAACTTTTCCAAAGGAGAATATCTAAATGCCCGTGAAAACTAAAAACAACCTAACAAGTTATGTGGGGTTACGTTGTTGTTGCACAAAAATAATGAAATAAATCTTGAGTCCTAAAAGACTTCTAATTTCAATCAGTCCACCAGAGGGTTTATGTTTCTCTTGGAACTTTGGGCGTGTTTAGGCATCATTTTTTTCTCCGAAGAACAAGAATGACAAAATAATTAACTCCAATGATTGTTGACATGCCTAACCTTAGAAGAACAAGAGTACAAGTTTAACTTGTTCAATGCAGATAGGGGTGCAACTTGGGTGGGCTCGGGTTGCATCTTTGTGAAAACTTGAATTGGCTCGCTTTGAAGACTCCGAATCACCTACTCACAAGAACTCTGCCCACAACACACTACCCCTGTGAATTGGGAACATCTTCCGAGGATGATGTTCTCCATATGTGGCTGAGATGTTATGTGGGTAGACGTGGGCAGGAGATCCAGACTCCGATTTGAAGGTCCAAGCATGAAAGAGTGTAAAATATTAACTCAAGCCAATCCATTACGGTTCAGCCCTCCACCTACTATTGAGACCTTATAGCCTTTAGAGCCTAACCAATTAAGTGATATTAGATTTTTTATATATCTTTAAAATACACACCAATCACACCACTCAAAGTGTAAATTCCTCTATTAAACAATTTGATCCTTACCATCCCAACACTTACTAGTAAAACTCATCATCTAAGAAGACAACATCTATCATTTTCTCTTAAAACACATCAAAATGTTTTTTCCTGAAACACTTATAAAGAACAACTAAAATTTAAAATCCACTCGCTTAGGTTAGTGAATATACTAATATACTTATGGAGATTATGAGAACGTCTAGATCATTCTTAAATGTAATATTACAATATTATATTTATCACTATTCTTTTTCTTGTTACTATGCACAAGATAATCTCTCTTCAATTTGTTAAGCTTCTTGCATTTGTAATTTATTGCACTATACTTTGCTCTTTCCTTTCACTTTGGATCATTTTAAAAGGCTTAAGCCTTGAGGCAAGGTACACAAATTTTACCTCACGGTTTAAGCCTTCATCAAAATGAGGTGTAAGTCCTAAGCTTCAAGGCATGAGGCATAGCTTGAGGTGGAAAAAGGCATAAGAGCCTCCGTATCAATGATTAACTAGTGATTTAATGCAAAATAATATATTTTTATAATTTAAAACATATAAAAACACTTCAATAATTATAGGCCAAATAAAAAAAGTAAAAAAAGAAAAATCAGTTAAGGCAAATCGAATTCTATTAGTTTTTCTTAGTGTTCTAGGAGAGTTCAATGCAAAAATGACTAATCAAGCTTTTAGTTTAATTTGGACAAATCAAGTGAGTTTTTTCTTATTATTATAAATGTTTGGTCCCAAGTTTGTTGTTGTTGTTGTTATAGATCAAATAAACTAAGTTGTTTCCATTCTACTAACTTGTTTTTTTTTACATAAAATGTAAAATGTTTATAATCGTTATCTAATTAGTTATTATTTTATTTAATGCTTACATGTTGAAACTTAAAAGTGCAAATGGGGACCTTGGCTTCTGGAATTTTCACTAGATAGCTTTAGCCCTATATCTTGAGGTCTTTGGAGGGCATACATGTAATTATAATTTGATAAGATGCTTCACATTAATTGAAACAATTAAAGAATGAATATAGCTAGCTTTCAGTTTTGTCTCATACACAGCCAACCAAAGAAAGTGGGGAGGTAATGGTATAACTTCTTAGTGGCGTTATTTTCTTCTTTATATATATATATACGCACACACACACACACATATACATAAATATAATGTGGAATGTACTTTTTAGGCTCCTTTTTATTCTGTTTTTATGATATTAAGAATAGGGATGGCAATTTTCTCCATCCCCGATGGTACTCGACTTTCTCGACCTAATGGGGTTGGGGATGGGGATTGCATTGGTGGGGTGGGGATGGAGATAGGGATTAATAGGGATCCCCAACTGGGGTTAGGGTTGGGGATGGATGAGGAATGAGGTCCCCGGTCCGCCCTGACCCTGATTATATATATTACGATATTATGTATGTATATATATATATATCAAAAAATATTTAAAATATTATTTATATGTTAAATTTTTATTTATTTCCAATAAATTTATTTTAAAAAAATACTATTAACTAAAAATTTTGGGGATTCGGATCCCCACGGAGAATCCATCTTGTTGGCAATTAGGGATGGAGGACAATTTTTATCCCTAACAGGGATTAGGGTCGGGAACAGGGATTTATTTCAAAATTAGGGTCAGGGATGAGGAATATGATCCCCACCCTGTTGCCATTCCTTATAAAGAATCTAGAGATTTCTTGGGCTTATCACTTTTTAGTAATTCTTAGTGTTACTTAGATGCACTGTCCTATTGCTTGTTCTACGTGAATTAAGTCAACTCGAAAATATGCTTTCTAGGATTTTTGAAATTTGAATTCAGTTTTCTTTTATTGGAATTCTATTGCTTATACATTAATTCCAAGTTCTGGTTTATGATCATGATCAAGTTGGAATTTTGGGTTTCAATTCTTGAATTTCCTTTTTAGAGATACCACTTATATCAAGGTCTTTTTTGGCATATTGAAATGGTAGAAGTAAAACGAGACTATACATCATTACTTTTAGCAATTTGAAGAGTTTCTCAAGGTAATCATGTTCACTAGAAAGAATTCAGGCTGTTCAAAAGGCTATTGCTTTGTGATATTTCTTGTTTTGGATTGTTAGTCTCGTGCTAATTGATAATCTTGATGTACCTATAAAAATGAGATTTTCTTTAACTTTTTCCATCTTCTTTTCCTCTCTCTATCTTAAATTACCGTTATGGTTTAGTTAATGGACTAAGGGCCTATTCGTTTCCTCTTAATTCTTATCTCTTAAGGGGAATCATTTAACTTCAAGAGAAAAATGGTTGTTTATTTCCTCTTATCTCTTATCACTTAAAGTGCAATCATATAACTTTTTTTTCCAATGATACCCCCAAAAAGACAAACAAAAACTCTCACATATGGGTTCAAAATGAATATTTGATAATTTTCAGAATTCAAAATTCAAAACAACACTCTCTACAGTTAGAGTTCAGAGGAAAGAAAAGTTCACACTTGAATAAAAATAAATAGAACAAAACTATGGTCTGATGTAATTCAAGAAAAGAAAGGAAACACCGGGCTTCGAAGAAAAGAAAGAAAAAGAGAAAAGAAGAGAAGAGAGAAAGAAAGAAGGGGTTCGGTTAGATGATTTTGCCACCCCATTACAAATTATATATATGTTTGTATCCTTACAAAGGTAAGAGTTACTCTAATACCCCTACTTAAAATAAAAGACTAATAAGCAAAGATAAAAGGCACATACGTCCCAACTGTAATAAGAAAGAAAATAAACAAAATAAAAAAAAGTGTGGGGCTGAAACCACATACACACTAAAAACTATTAGTTATCTTTACACTCCCTCTCAAGTTGGGAGTAGATATTTGTCATTCCCAACTTGCTTTTTGTGATTGATTTAGTAAAGAGATCAGTTGACTGCATGTCTAAGGCAATATAAGGGAAACACACTTCTTGAGATGCAACTCGCTATCAAATAAAATGTCTGTCCACCTCGATATGCTTAGTCTTGTCATGCTGTATTGGTTTGTGGGCAATATTAATTACAACTTGATTATTGCAATACAGCATCAAAGACTTCTCATAATCAATTTCCAGTTCATTAAGCAAGGACTTCAGCCATAACACTTCTACTACACCATTGACCATGGACCTTTATTCGGCTTCTACACTAGAGTGAGCATCAACATTTTGTTTCTTGCTTCTCCAGGAAGCAAGGTTTCCCCCCACAAATGCACAATACCTAGAGATAGACATTCTGTCACCAATACATCCAGCCCGATCAACATCTATATACTTCTATTTTCATGTGACCATTATTTTTGGAGAGTATGCCTCTCCCTAGGCATCTCTTCAAGTAAGCAAGTATCCTTTCCACTGCAAGGATGTGAGTGGCCCTAGGAGAATGCACGTACTGACTAACAATACTGATAGCATATGAAATATCTGGCCGAGTTAGGCAAAGATAAAGAAGTTTCCCAACCAGATACACACCCCTGTCCTCAAGAAGTTCTCCACTTTCTGTAATTATTTTATGGTTCAGCTCAATGGGTGTGTCAACAGGCTTCACTCCTCACTTTCCAGTTTCCTCCAATAAGTCAAGGACATACTTTATCTAAGAGATAAAAATGTCATGCTTAGATCAAGCTACCTCAATTCCTAGGAAATAGCGCAATTCCCCTAAGTCCTTTACTTCAAATTCCTTGTGAAGATGTTGTTTAGGATATTCAATCTTATTAGTATCACTCCCTGTTATCACAATGTCATCCACATAGACAACAAGTAGGGTCAAGGAAGAGTCTGTCATCTTAAAGAAAATAGTGTGATCTGACTGAGCCTGTATGTAACCAAATTTGTCCAAAATCAGTCTAAACCTATCAAACCAAGCTCTCGGAGATTGTTTCAGCCCATATAAAGCCTTCTTTAGTAGGCAAACTTTCCTTCTTGCTTTTGTACTATAAAAACCAGGGGGTAACTCCATGTACACCTCTTCTTGCAAGTCTCTATTGAGGAAAACATTCTTAACATCCATCTAAAATAATGGCCATGAGAAGTTTGTAGCAATGGATAGTAAGACTCTGATAGTGTTCATCATTGCAACTGGTGTGAAGGTTTCCTTATAGTTTATGCCATAAGATTGTGTGAATCCCTTTGCAACCAATCTGACCTTATACCTCTCTACAAAACCATCAACATTATATTTCACAATAAACACCCATCTGTATCCAACAAGTTTCTTCCCCTCAAGCTAAATAACTAGTTGCCATGTGTTGTTCTTAACAAGAGCATCCATCTCTGCCTTCATCACTTCCTTTCACTCAAGTATCAATAAAGCTTCTTGCATTGTTTTAGGTATAGGAATAGTAGCAATAGATGCCAGGTAAGATCTATAGGATTCTAAGAGACAATCATAAGAAAAGAACTTGGAGATACAATGGGCAGTGGATGAGGTACAACGATGCTTCCCTTTATGAATTGCAATTGGAAAATCAAGATCATTTGAAGGAGGAGGTTGAGGATCAACGGTGTCAGTATCTATAATAGTGGAATCAACAATGGGAGCAGTGGTAGTGTCTGGATCTGGGGCTATAGAAGATGTTGGGATTGGCCTAGACTGCTGCTGAGGACGGGAGTCAACCTGCCTCCACCACTATCTGTGATACACTCTCAACTCCCTACACTTTTGACAACCTTCTTCATGATACTCCCCCTCTGTAGCTGGGACAAGTAAAGGGACTTTTGGGGCTGAAACTGAAATCCCTTCCTTACTGCTCTCCTCCTGAGGAGAAGCCCTACGATAGTAGGGCATATCCTAAAAAAATGTGACATCCATGGACACAAAATGTTTCCCTGAAACAGACTCATAACAATAATATCACTTTTTATTTTGGGCATACCCAAGAAAGATACACTTAGCAGCTTTAGGATCAAACTTGGAGCAATGAGGTCTAAGGATTTAAACAAAACAAGTACACCCAAAGGTTTTAAGGGGAATAGTAAACATGTCCTTGTCTGGATGCAGAAGGCTGAATGGTGTTTTCATGTCTAGAACCCATGAAGGAATCCTATTAATAAGGTAAACAATAGTACAGATTTCATCCCCCCAGAAGCGTATGGGAACATTAGAGTTAAGCATGATGCTTCTGGCTACCTCTAAGATATGTCTATTTTTTCTCTCAGAACTCAATTCTGCTGAGGTGTACGGGGTTAGGTGTTCTGATGAATGACCCCATGATCTAGAAGATATGATGCCAAGGGTTTTGGAAAGTACTCCTTGGCATTATCAGATCTAAGAATTTTTTTATCTTGACTTCAAACTAGGTCAGTACCATTTGATGGAAAACCTAGTCCAAAGAACGAACCTCATCTCGAGAGTGCTTAAGGTAAACCCATGAGAAATGGGTATAATCATCAACAAATAACAAAAAATATCTACACCCCCCATGGTAGGAGTATGATATGGCCTCCAAACATCTGTATGCACAATTTCAAAAGGAAGATTGCTTCTTTTATTGTTCAAAGGATAAGTTAATCTATAGTGTTTTGCAAGTTCATAGCTTTCACACCTCAGACTAGACACTTGAACTGACTCAAATAAATTTGGAAACATACTCTTCAAAGACCCAAAAGACAAATGACCTAAACAATTATGCCAAACCATAATCTGACTCCAAGACTAAGAAACAAACAATTTCCCAATTTCACTCTACTTCCCTTATGGATGTTCAGGCAAGTAGACTCGATTCGTCTCACAGCCAATCCCAATCACCTTCTTTGTTTCCAAATCCTGAAAAACACAACAATTAGGAAAAAAAAGGCCACTTAACAGTTTTGATTCTTAGTAATACTACTAACTGAAAGCAAGTTAGCAATAAGCTTAGGAACATGCAAAACTGAGGATAGGGAAATGACATTAGACAGTCTGATGTCTCCCTTGCAAGAAATCGGCACAAGAGAGCAATCAACAATAGATACTTTGTCTCTGATAGAGGATAAACAATAGGTGGTAAACATGGAAGATAAACTGATCAAATGTTCTAATGCACCTGAATCTATTACCTAGAATGGTCTAGTGTTACTTGGGACTGAAGTATGATATGTTGTAGCTCTTGTACCTGTGTGAGCAAGGGCTAAGTAGGATGAGCAAATGTGGTGGCTGAAGACTGAGATGAGGATCCAGAAATACCAGCTTCATTCTCTAGCCGTGTCAATGCAACCAGATAGCAGCTAAGGCATCTAAGGATGTGGTCCTTGTGCTGGAAGTAGATGCACTATCAGTAGTAGTTGCCACATTAGCATTCCCCTTCTTGTTTCTAAGTCTCATTGGCATTAGGTGACCCTTCTTGTTTCTAAGTCTCATTGGCATTAGGTGAGGATGCAACTTCCAACAAGTGTCCCCGGTGTGTTTAGGCTTCTTACAATGATCACAAAAAATGTCTCTTTTGTCTTCCTTTTTAATTTCCCTTTCCTTATCCCCTCCAACCTTAGATTTTTTTACTGCCAAGGCTGCTTCCGTTGGCTAAAATGATAGCATAACCTTCCTCATACTCTCTTCACTATGAACCAATGAGTAGGCTTGAGATAAAGTCACGCTTTCCCTAGTGAGAAGTTGTTGTCTTATAATGTCAAAATCTGAGTTTAGACCAGCTAAGAACTCAAACATTCTATTTGTTTCAATCAGTTTTCTATATGTTGTTGTATCCCTTTTACTTTCCCATTCAATAGTTTCCAAGTGATCAATTTCATGCCAAAGGGATTTTAGAGTAGCAAAGTACATTAAGACTGGCTTCTCCCCTTGCTTGAGGTTATTCACTTCACATTTCAGCTCATAAGCCCTAGCAACATTAAGTGGTTGGGAATAAGTCTCCTTCATGCTGTCCCAAATCCCCTTGGTTGTTTTTGCCCAAAGGTAGTTTCAGCAGATGCAGGGCTGCATAGAATTGCATAGCCAAGTCATTACCAAGTAGTTCTCTTGAACCCACTTTGGATGTGATGTATCATCCTTGGCTGGCTTCTTTGTGTCTCCGGTCACATTGCCTAATTTACCTCTACCTCCAATAGTCATGATTGCTAATTGGGCCCACTCCAAGTAATTGGTTCCATCAAACCTAACAGTAGTAATCTGAAATGAGTCTTCAGTCATGTTATCAGTCCCAAAAAATCCTTCCCCTTGAGTTTTTAACTCACTTCCAAACTTCTCCGTTCTAAGAGAGCACTAATAGGCCAAAAACTCCAAGAAGAATACCAAGAAAAAGATTTCTTTTTCTACTGAAACACTAAAAACATTTAGAGAAAATGACCCGGAAATTAATCTCAGCAAGAATAACACCAAGAACTTGATCTTAGTTGATAGTTCCTTTTCAAGAATGCAATCACAATCAAAAAATCAACTCTCTAGTTCATTAACAGTCAAAAATAGTCCTTGAATCCTCAAAAAGAAGGTCGAAGGGTTTTAGACAAGAGAGAAAACAACAGAGAATACTCAGACTTATCAACCACTGCCTAAAAAGGGTCTTGACAACTTCTAATCAAGATTGGCTTAACTAAAGGTTGTACCTTTCTCAGAAAAAACTCTGATTGCCACCTTAGTTTGAAATTCTAACACTCCAGTAACCTCCAAGAACCAGGCACTACTACAAAAGTCTTGATCTAAAGAATTCTCATGTAGCCAACTAGATCATGCTCACATGAGAACCCTAGTCTTTCTCACCAAGAGCTCTGATACTAACTTGAATAAAAATAAATAGAACAAAACTGTGGTCTGATGTAATTCAAGAAAAGAAAGGAAACACCAAGCTTCGAAGAGAAGAAGAAAGAAAAAGAGAGAAAAAGATAAGAGAGAAAGAAAGAAGGGGTTTGGTTAGATGATTATGCCACCCCATTACAAATTATATATATCCTTACAAAGGTAGAAGTTACTCTAATACCCCTACTTAAAATAAAAGACTAATAAGCAAACATAAATAAAGCCCATCTGGCCCAGCTGTAATAAGAAAGAAAATCAACAAAATAAAAATAAGTGTGGGGCTGGAACCACACACACACACTAAAAACTATTAGTTATCTCTACATTCACCAATACCAATATACTTCTTAATATAATTATTGCACTATCATATGTCAGACTTCAGAGCAAACGAACAGGCCCTAAGTATATAACTATTGTCTAACACTACCCCTATTGTTTCAAAAAAATTACCATTGTTGTTAAAATATTGACAGAAGGGCTGAAATGCTCATTTTGCCCTTAATTCAAATTGGAACCTCCTCCAATTCTTCTTCATCTTCCTCAGTCTGGTCTTCGCTACCTAGGTCTAGGTCCAGTAACCCTACCTCTAATGTTGGCACTACTGGGGTCCCAATAGGTTGTTCAGCGTTGCACCACTTATGATAAGGCATTCTCAATTTCAATATTGTTCTTTGATGGAGTGAGAACCCAAGTTGTTCAGCTTTGTTGGAGTGAGAGCCAAGTGAGTGTCGCTACTCCGCCACTACGTCGAGATTGGGAGGGTACAGAGTGTCGGAGCAAATCGAAACCAAGAAGCTTATCCTTGATGTCAAGGATTCGATTCCCTAGTTTGACTTGCAACAGATCGGCGACCATCTCTTTGTGGAGACAGGTAGCGGTCGTTAGATCCTCAAGACCTTCAACAACCTCGTTGAGATTCATTCTGAAGGTGACTCTTCTAACCCAGATGATCTTGCCTTGACCGAGATAAATCCTAACATCACCAACACCCTTGGCCCCAAGATCTCAAATTGGAATGAAGAGTGGAAGACCTGGCTCGACAACACAGTGGCAGAAGGCCTGGCTCGAATCTTGTTTGTAATAGGATCTCCTCTGAACCCATGCAATAATTCAATTGGGGATCCAATGACTTTGAGATTGTTTACAATTTGGTACATCTTGACAAGGAGTTCGTTGGGTATTTGGCAAAGCTGCTATTGATCTGGCGGCTTATGTTGTCACATCCAAAGGTGGAATGGATGTGGTGGATGGATTGTGATGCACACTGTTCACTGATATGGCATTTGAAATCCTGCTTTCCAAGTATAATGGATACAACTTGGTTATTTATGGGTATTGCATGATCAAATCAAGGAACCATATCTAAGTATCTCTTAGGAAAGGTGGAGAGGGAGAACAAAGAAGGGAAGGGTGGAGGAAGAAGATCACCGTCGTTGCTAGTAAGTTGCAAGGCCCATAGTGATTTTAATCGATAAGGGTGAGTGAGAGAGAGTGAGTGAGTGGGAGAGGGACCGGAGGTGGAGGGATCCATTGTTGCAACTCGAGTTGAGGGGTGGTGATGAAACAAGGGAGAGAGAACGATGGGGAAGAGAGAGAGAGAGAGCAAGCGAGCGAGCGAGCAAGTGAGTGAGTGAGTGAGGGGCTATCGCTACCGCTGGTTAAGGACTGAGGCAACTTGATTTGTCACTGCTAAAAAGTAAGAAGGCAGTGAAGGAGGAGGAGGAGAAGGGAGAGGGAAAGGGACAAATGGTAAAATTGAGTTTCAAATACTTTTTTTGAAATGCGATTTACATGGTTGTTTTTGAAACTGGCCACCTAGGATAAGCCATATTCACCGAAAGAGGCAAGTTGAATGTGGATTGGTTGAAGTCATCCGATATGATATGAAAATGATACCTTTCCCATACCATAGATTTTCCCCTTAAAATAAAAGACTACCATTTTCATGATCCATAGCACCATGTGTGGGCCCTTTATGGCATGTTTATAGATGATATCAAAGAATGGTAATTTATCAGATGCTTGTTTATCAAAATGGAAACACAGAAGTTTCTTCCTGCATCTAAAAGCAACTAGGTAGTAGGCTCAAAGACAGTTTACCAAGAAAAGGGGGAAAAAAAGAGGTTTAACTTAAAAGGCCCACAGAAACTTTTCAAAAGTTACTGCAAGTAATTTAGAATTTCATGGCACTTGACAAGTTTTAATTAAATTACAGTCCATCTACAAAAGAATTCACTTTGTTGCTGAATAGTTTTGAGGGAATCATCTGGATTTGCTGAATCCATGGCCTCCACAGAAACCATAACTCACGGTCCATTCAGTAGGGGCGTGACCCTTATCAAAAAGAATGGGATCATGGGATATTTTCTAATCACAGTTCCAAGGCTCTAACCGAGGTATTTTGACAAATGATGCAACCTTGACACTGTTTCTACTATCCAGTGTAATGGTAAAACTGCTGGCTGCCATCCCAGCTTCAACTTCAAATATTTTGCTTGTCTAGTAGACTATGACTGAATTCGAGTAGTCTACTAGACCACATGATGGTTGTTTTGTCGAATTAATCCATCAAAAGACATCTTCTGAAGATAATTGGAGGAATTACATGTGCAGACTGCAGATTTTTCCACTGCTAATTTAATAACTATAAAAAAAAATTCCACCCAAAAAGTAAACCAAATAGAACACTGATGAAATATAAATCAGAAAAGCGATTGGTTTCAACAGACACCAACAATACTAAAAAACAAAACATTTTTAAGAAACTAAAGTCTGGGAAAGAGGACAATGAAACGATTAAGAACTACTAGGAACCAACCCCCGGACAAAACACTCAAGAAGAAGCACCACTTCTTAGAGCTTGAGCCTTCTTAGTTTTTCTTGGAGCCAACTGAGTCTCAGGCTGCAAAAGCAAAATGATCCAACATAAGAAAAAAAAACTAAATACAAAGAGTTGTTTTGCTACAGAAAAGCAAAATTACTTCTGAGTCGGTTAATCTATTCACAATTACACAACACACAAACCATCATTTCCATGCCCTAGTTCTTCAGTTTATCCCATAAATACATTTAAATGATAAAATGATACTGATTACCTCCTTCTTCACTGTTTCTTCCTTTTCAGACAAAATCAACTCAATGTGGCAAGGAGAAGACATATAGGCTGTGAAACAAAATAATTAATCACATTTAAGAGCCAGAAGCCAAAACCATAAAAAAGAATGTAATATTTTATAACAAAATTAAAAAAAAAAAAAACTCACGATTAATTCTCCCATGAGCACGGTATGTGCGACGTCTCTGCTTCTGGGCCTGGTTTACCTGGATGTGTGAAATATACAGCGAATCCACATCCAAACCTTTCACCTGGAAAAAAAATAATGGTATTAAGTAAGCTTTAGCATGTATATAGTTTAACTGCAAAAAATTAGAAAAAAGAAAATCAATAACGAGCTAGAATCAAGCATACATCAGCATTACTCTCAGCATTCTTAAGCAAATCTAGAATGAATTTGGCAGACTTAACAGGCCAGCGTCCCTGCCCATTTGGATGGCGGTTTTTAGCTTGAGCTGTTCGACCAACACCACCACAGAAGCGTTGGAATGGAATGGCTTGCTTGTGGGCCAACACATCCTCCAAATACCTCTTAGCCTTGGCCAGAGGCAACTTTCTAATTGCATGTGCTGTCTCCCGGGTGTTCTGAGAAAATAAGTATAGGGCATGAGTTCTGTATTTCCAAAACATCCAAGTAAGAAAAAAAAACAGTAAATACACAAAGTATGCAATGTACTAATTATACCCTCTTGTACAGTTAAGACAGTTAAGATCCAGTAATTTGGATAATGAACTCAACACATCTTAAGAAAAAATAGAACAATTCTTAATCTTTTTCATATATTAAAAAAAAAATCATTACAATTTTCTACATTGCCTTCCTCTAAGGAGAATGTTAAGCAAATAAGTATGATAATTAATTGGCACACTAGTTGAATAGTTGAACCCCAAATAAAGCATCAAATTGTGTTTATAATGTAACATCATTTACTGAACCTTCTGTCATCAAAACCACTTACAGAGGTTCACCCAATAACAATGTGAACAATTTCCCTGAAGTTTACGAGAGACCTGTTCACATGGGCAACAGGACCCTGCTTTTCATCAGGTGTGGAAACCAATCAAAAGAACCAATGCAAGTTTCAGCATTACCTCGTTCTAAGAAGAAAGTAACCAAACAAGTATGACAATTAATTGGCATGCTAGTTGAACCCCAAAGGGAAATACAGACTCACAATTCATCAGCAGAGCCAACTAACTCATAAATCCATGTTCCTAGCATAACAAATGTTCATATATAAAAGTTTCAGTCCTTGATCAAATGGTTATAATCGTCCCATTTCATCATTCAAACTTTTGGACTCTAGTAACAAAAAGTGTATCTAGTTCATTTTCTACGCAGTACAGCAGATCGGATCATCACCAGGGCAAAGGATCTTGAATCATGCTAGTCCATTAAACCTTATAAGCAAACAAAAAATTAATAGCAATAACAAGTTTTCTCTACAACCCCAAGTACTAAGCCATGAGCCAAATTTCTTTTCCATTTTCACAAATAACAATGATGATACAGTGTTGAGAACAAAAGTACAAAACCATAATGAAAAAAAAAAATGCATTACAATTCGAATCAGCAATTCAACAAAAGCAGAGAGGTAAGAACAACTTCAGATCAACGCACCTTGAAATGAACTCTTAGATCCGAGCCCCTGGCCTTGCAGGCTGCAAAATGAACGCCAGGAAACAAATCAGAGCACGCAAAGCGAAAATAAATCAAAAACACTGTTCGGAGAAAAGCACATAAGAGCAATACATCCAGTGAAATATAGTGTACTGGTAGCAAGAAAGGCGCCAAAAAAAACTCAGAAAAAAAAAAAAAGGTTTTTCAGGAGCAACGCAAGACGACACTGAGAAACCCTAGAATGTTTATGGCACATCCGAACAGTAATTGAAAAGTAACTAAGAATTAGAGAATGACAGCTCTAAAATGCTTACACTTGGTTGGATTGTCCGGCTCCCTGGAATACTTCACCTGAAAGATGGAGAGAAAATATTGGAAACTTTACAGAATAGACGATGAATAAAGAAGGTAAGACAAAGAAGATAGATGAAATAACGCATAAACCGACACCGACCATGACTGCTCTGCTACAATCTGCAGCCCAGAGGCGTTCGTCCTTCTCCTTCCTCAGAGAGTGGGAGCAATGCGGCGGCTCTACCTCTTAGTAGGGGTGTCCACGGTTCGGTTAACCGAACCATGGCCCCTTTTTGTAAATCGAACCGGTAGTACCGGTTTTTTATTTTGCCAAACCGAAACCGAACCCGTACCACCGGTTAACCGATCCGCCGGTTTCGGTTTTTGACCGGTTCGATTCTTCGGTTTTTCGGTTTTTTATATTTATAATATATATTATATAAATATATGTATAATATTATATTATAAATAATAAATGATATATAATATATTATAAATATTTTAAAAATATATAATATATTTGTAAATAGATCATTATAAATATAATATNATAATAAATGATATATAATATATTATAAATATTTTAAAAATATATAATATATTTGTAAATAGATCATTATAAATATAATATAAGTATATATTTATATATAATGAATATATATTTATATAAAATACATAGAAAATATGTGACATATATTAAAAGTATTTATAAAATATACATATAAATATATATACTGGTCGGTTCGGTTAACCATCGGTTTTTTTATAGGTTAACCGAAAACCAAACCGGTCCTTCTGTTCTTCAAAAATTCCGAATTGAAACTGAACCAACCAGTTCGGTTAACCGTATTTTGCGGTTCGGTTTTCTCGGTTTGGTTCGATTTTTCAGTTTTTCATGGACACCCCTACCTCTTAGGGCTGAGCAAAAAATCCAAAAAATTGATTAACCGAACCGGTCAGTTCGCTTTCGGTTAACCAATATAGAAAACCGGCAGTTAACCAAACCGACCGGTATACATATATTTCTATACACATATATATATATATTGTATATATACTTGAATATTTTGTATATATTATAAATTAATAAATATGCATTATATACATAAATATATATATTTATAATATATGATAAATTATTTATTATTTAAAATATAATATTTTATATATATTTATAATTTTTTAGGGTAAATTACAAAGACCCCCTATACTATGGGGTCAGTGGCAAAACCCCCTGTACTTTAATTTGCAACAAAGACCCCCCCTGTACTTTTACTTTGTGACAAATACCCCCTTAACCGTTAAGTCAGATGATGGAAGGTGTTAAATTACCAAAATACCCCACTAAACTTTTTTCTATTTTCTTATTTTTACCGTTTTTTCTTAAAACCTAATTACCCAAAACACATTTGATTGTCACCGGAAAAGGAACAAAAAAAATCTAACTTTAAGACCGTTGATATCAGAACACATCTCCAAATTCTGATTTTCTTCATTTGGGTGCTTTCTGTAATGAGAGATAGCTTGTTGTGTCAGCAAATATGCCATACAAGTGAACGACTCTTCTTGCGGAGGTAGTTCAACATAGGGTTGTCGTCCTCTAATATCATTATCATTGATCCCTTTGATCCAAAATGCAGATGCAGTCACTTGTATCGACAAGAAGATCAAATCGGGTATCTTTCCAGCTGCCTAGTTCTCTCTAGTATCACGAGTAGAACATTTCTCAGGCAACCCACCGTATTCGACCAAAGAACAATTCTGCAATAGTGAGATGTCTCGCGACATTTTGATCAGATGTAGCGGAGAAGAGGGATTGAAGCATTTGGTGCTATCGGTTCATATTGATAAGAAGAAGGTCATTCGAGTGAAGAGGTTGCAATAGAATTTCAGGGGAAACCAGACCATTTTTGTTGTAATGGAATGTCAGCAAGGAAGGTTCCTCTTCTTGCAACTTTGGACAAATTGATCCAAGATATAAACTCAAAGTGCATGTGTGTTTCTTAAGCATAATTCTGAGTTGAGAGTATGCGTGTGGCTTCTGTGTTTTGGTTGAATTCTGGTCATTTGCATCTCAAATTTAGTTAGTGTTTTTCAAAACTATTGAAGGGCGGAAAGAGCATAACTGGACGTCAATTCATGATAAGATTAAGCCCAAAAGTCTAATATCAGTTGTAGGGAATACTGAATTCTAACTTTTTTTGTTGCAGAATTTGGAGCGCATGATTATTTTTGATGTCGTCAAAGGCATCAGTGCAGAGTCACTTCTTGGATCCTACATGTTGTCCTCTTTAGATATTCTCAGTACGTTTATGAACCGGGTTCCTAATGGTTCTTGCTTTACGTTTTACAGTTTTAGTGTGGTGATGGATATCTATGGCAGTTTGGTTGAAGATATCTTTCTCACCATTCAAATAAATAAGAAAAGGGTAATTTGGAGATTAAAAAAAATAAAATAGTTAAATAAAAATATTTTTTTAAAGATAGCTAACGGAACACTAACGGAGGGGGTCTTTGTCACTAACCCCATAGTACAAGGGTGTCTTTGTAATTTACCTAATTTTTATTATACATTTATATATATTCTATAATATATATTGTAAAAATTAAAAAATTGAAAAATCGACGAACCAAACCCATGGTTAACCAAATCGGTCAACCGATTAATTGACTGGCTTCGATTACCAATTTTCTAAAACCAGTAGTACCGGTTTAGTTAAAAAAAATGAACCGTGAACACCCCTACCTCTAGTGAAAAACACCCACTTTTGTGAGATGGCCAAGGTTAGGCCCAACCCAGAAAGATGAAACCTGGGCCTGGACCTGCAATCAAGTCCCACCTTGCTAGCTCAAGCCCAATTCAAACAAAGGAAACAGGGATTGAAAGTTCACACTAGTGATACATTTAAAACCGGGGCCCTGCCGCACCTCAAACGGGATGGGTTTTGCTCTTAAATGGGGATGGACAGAGATAGAGAAAATATTTTTGCCCTGAACCAAGAGATGGGATTTGCATATAATTCTTTGCCTCGCCCCGAACCTGATGGTTAATTAATAAAATATCGCTATATTAAATATTGATTTTAAAATACATCTAAGTTTTTTCGAAATTCTTAAAATCCTAAGGTTCATAATTCTATTTCTAAAGTTCCTCTAAGTTGTAATAATTCAATTCCTAAAGTACCCCCTAAATTTCCATAATCCTATTTGTAAAATATTCATAAATTATATTATTTTTTAAGTGATTGCCTCAGAATGAGGAAAATTCAGAGATTCCCCATCCTCGATGGGGAGTGGTACCCTACCATGCCATCGGGGATGGGACGGGGATGGGGAAAAGTATTTTGACTATAGAGCAAGGATGGGGGCCCACCCCAAACCTGCCCGTTGCCACTTCTACAAAGGAGTAGGTTTTGTTGCCACTTCTTCCTGTAATTAGGTATCAATTCACTGCCTCACTAGTAACTCCTCATTCCCTTTATTCTCTTTGGTCTTGGCTTATAATAAGATGCTAAAAAAAAATTAATAGTTTTGTTTCCTTTTGAAGTTCTTTTTTTTTCTGAAAATATTTTGTATTTTTTTATGATTTCAACTATATCTCATATTTTGACTACTTATTGTTGTTTAATTTATTTAGTGTTAAATACTTAAAGTACCCCTATGGTTTAGTTAATGGACAAAAACTTATCCTAGTGTTTGAAAAATCACTTAAGGTACCCTTAAGTATTCTAACAATGGATATCACCATTAAGTATTGACGAAAAGTAAAATGACAAATTTGCCCTCCATTATTTTTTAAATTTTCAAAATAAAACCCAACTAATAAAAGAATTCAAGAGCTCAAAATAAAACCCAATCGTCTAATACATCATCGTTTATTAGAGAATCCCCACCCACCCAAATGGCTTCCTCCAAGCTTAGAAGTTCTTTCTCCTTCCTAATCTCCTATCATCCCTCACTTTTTCATTCTATTCACCATATCATCAGCCTCTTTCCCTCCCATTTTTCTACTGAAAAATCTCCCTTCTTCATGTTGAGTTGGTTTGTTACTGCTTAGTCCAATAAATCCTTATTCTTAAGGGAGTCATTATTTGTTTGTTTTAGTCTTACCATGTTTCTAGGAGTTGTTAGACATGGGTTGCTTAATTCTTGTTCTATTTGTCATGTAAGACTATTTAAATAGCCAATGTTGTTTTCAGTCGGAATAAGAGAATTCTTTCTCCTCAATATCTCTCTTCTCTTTTCTAACATTTCTTAGTTCTTAACACTTCACTCTATTGGGCAATGGGTGAAAACTAATTTTGAAGGATAAAATAAATTTATAATAAGGTGGGGTAATTTGATGAGGTATTCCATCATTTGGGAGTTACTATGAGGTGACCATGGGAGAAGGTTTCGAAGTTCAAGTACCTTTCATACTATTTTTGGTAATACTTGTATTCAAGTATATGAAACTAGTGCTTTATGGCTTTCCATAGGCTAATGTAAAGCTTGAATTGTGTGAATCATGGTTTTTAAAATCAGATCGGACTGCATGGTCGGACTGGAAAAACCGGGAACTAGTTAGATGATTGATTCTGTTTTTCTCCAAAACTAGATTTTTATCAAAAAACGTTGATTTGATCAACAAACCGCTGACCCGGGTGGTTGAACCATTCGAACCATTCAACAGTTTTGACCGTTTTTTTTATTTTTTTATTTTTTCCTGACCAATTCATTGTCCAGGTTGGTTTTAAAAACCAAAATTTGTATTGTTGATGTGTGATGAAATCTGTATCTTCGTTCTTTCTTCAACTTACTCTCATGGGCCCTGTGATCTATTACTGCTGTTCTTTGGTGATGTTTATTTTGTTGGTTCAAAGTCATTATTTGAGAAATATAAAGAAAAGAATAGGATCAAATACCGAAGAGCCTTTTTCTTTGTGCTTTTCAAGATCTTTGTGATGAAATCTGCTTTTCATTCAGGTGCTTTGTATTCTTAGCCCTTGTATGATATTGATATGAAATAAAATTTTTAGCCCCTATTAACCACCAATCTGTAAAGCCCTGTGGTTATAGCGGAAGGTGTTATTGCCTGTAATGCAGCCTATTCTACTAGAAAGTTAAATGTGAAGGAGCATCTCGCCAATATCATATTCATCTAAGGTTTTATTTTAAAAATTTAAAGAACAATGAAAGACAAAATCGACCATAAAAATATAGTTTTGAAATTAAAAGAATATATAAGTCATGTGACATTAAATGCGAACTAATTGTAACAGCGTGTAGGGAAGGATTTTGACTATTCTCAAAAAACTTAAAATAGGGTAAGTTTTTGTATATTTGCTAAATCATATGGGTATTTTAAGTACTAGTAAATCTTGTGACAATTCTATATGATAATAGTGATATTAATAATACATCCAAAATTTTTTATGAACTTTATGTATTTTTTTTTTAATTTTTATTATTGATTGGATGTGGATTGCAAAATTTAAATCTGATTATATAAATACCTCATGCAAATATGTGATAATCGGATCGAGCTATAAAGTTTCAAATATCATTGACATGCCTACCTACTTGGTTAGAATCTTCCTTTTATATATAGTGTTTTATCTTTTTTGTGTATCTTTTTTTCTTTTATTCATTTATCAAAAAAATGTAAGATTTAAATAGAGGAAATTGAATGAGGTGAAAAGTAATAGTTTAATTTACAATTTAAACCTTACAATTAAATAGGGACTAAATTCAAAATTATGTATTTTAGGGGGTGTTTGTAATGTGGATGAGAAATTGATGGGTGTGGTGCACACCACATCCTGTGGCAGGGACCAATCCACACCACAGTCCACAGATGTTTTGAACCAAGGTTTTAAAAATTGACCCAGAAACGGAACTGTTTTCTTTACCAGTTTCCGGGTCAGCAGTTCAACCATCTAGGTTGAATGGTTTGAACGGTTTGTGATGGTGCGCAATCCGGCTGGTCCTAGCTGTCAACGACCTTGCCTCTGATCGGAACTACAGGGAACCTGAAACAGAGAAGATGAGGAAGCTCCGGGGGGGATCCCGGTATGGATGCTCCGAAGCTCAAGTTAGAATTCTCTCAAAGGCAAGATAAAACCAGATGGCGCAAAGTTCGCATACCTTGTTCAGGGGGGTAGAGAGCCTTTTATAACCACTTCGCGCACTCACTCCTAAGCTTCTGACAGGCCGGGTATGATTACCTCTGCGCTTCTGCCAGTTCGGGTGTCATTACCTCTGCTGGGGCAGAACCGCCACTGCTTTCTTTGTCGGAGCCGTCTCTGTAACTGGAGATGGCGGTGGCAGGTGGCCGTTGAAGTGCGGCTGTCAAGCGTCAGATCCCAAGTTAGTCAGGTGCGCCGCCCCCGGGATACAGACTCCCTGTCAGGTACGGTGCGGTTGCTCAGTTCGGCATCTTGGAGGCGAAGTGCTGGAGTGGTGAGCGAGATGAAGTCTTGAGTTCGGATAAGGGAGTGCCCCGAACTGCCGTGAGACGGGCCAGTTCGAGTCATTGCCTCGTGAGGCTCGGGGCCTAAGAGAGTTCGGGCTCTTTGTAGGGAGTTCGGGCTCCTTGTAGGGAGTTCGGGCTGCTGGTAGGGAGTTCGGTCTACTGGTTCCTCCCTTTGGTGGTGGGCACTTTTTTCAAGGCAATGTAGAGGAGGAAGCGAGTCGCCAAGAGAACTCGCGCCGAGCTGCCCCAGGATGCGGAGCCCGAGGTATCAGACTACCCGCCCGAGGATCCGCCCAGGGAGCCCGAGATGGCTTCTCCAATGCAAGAAGTGGCAGGGGGCCCTTACGCTGAGACTACTTATACGGGGGCTCCCACCTACTCCGGTGCTTCTGCTTACTCTGGGTCTGCTCATACGCGAGCTAGGCCCTCAGGATCGGGGGTCCCCAGGGGAATTCAGGAGTGTGTTGTCGCCGACCCACGCTCTTCAGAAGAGTAAGGAGGCCCTTTTCCCCGAGGAGGTCGTGGCGTGGACTGATCTCCCTCTGCACCAGGTGGTCTGTCGTGCTGTCACTCATGCCATGGTGGTAAGTCAGACTTTTTTATCGAGCTCTTTTGCTTTTATTCTGTCGTTCTTTTGATCACTTGTTCTTTCTTTTTTGTTAGGTGAACTCTTCTATCCATGCCTTGGCGGCCCAGGTGGAAAGGAGCTCGAGGCAGGCGTGAGCTGCCGAAGAGGCTCTTCGTGCCACCGAGACGACTTCCCGAGCTGCTGAAGTCGCTGCTCGTGCTGCCGAGGAGGCTGCTCGCGTTGCACAGATTAGGCAGGCGAGGTCTCAAAGAGATGCCGAGGCCATGGGAGTAGTGGTGAAGCACATGGCGGACCTGAGGCTGGATCTGCAGCATTAGGTTGTGTACCTTCAGGAGGACATTAGGGAGAGAACGCAGATCGTTTCTCAAGGCATCGAAGATGCCAAGAAGAAGGCCATCGATGAGTACATCGCCTCGCCGCGCTTTGATGACCTGATGGTGGACTCGTACAGGAGGGGTTTTAAACTAAGCCGGTGGATGATCCGGAATACGTACCCCGAGCTCGACATCAGTGCCATATCCACTTCGCGCATAACTCAGAAGATGGCCAATGCTGCTGATGGTGAGCCAGATTTCGAGGGCGAGGCAGGGCCTTCAGGTATCGTTGAAGTGCCTTCCGATAATGAAGAAGTAGCTCCAAGCCTGTAATTTTTTTTGTTCGAAATGTACTCCCTTAATTTGAAATGGAATGACTTTTCTTTTGGTTAAGTGTTGGTTGTTCTTTCTCCTGAACTGAATGTATTTTGCTAAACTGACCATAAGTCCGGTCTGTTTCCTGCCCGGGTTACCACACTCGCGCGGCCTGTTTTGGTGTTAATACTGCCTCTGAGATGCCGATGTCCCTATTAGCCCGTTGTCTCCGCTTCGCCTTTGGCTGATTTTTCTTTGCTTGCCTATGCTGAGGTTCCTTCGTTAGCTCGGCATCCTAGCCCTTAGGCTTTGGTGGCGATTTTATCCACTTCACTTGGTGGTCTATAGGTAGTACCGCCTTAAGCTGACGATGTTCCATGCTCGGGGTACTTGCTTACCCTCTAAGGTTTTAAGCTCGTATGCCCCCCGAGTGCTTTCTTTACTCTGTAGGGCCCTTCCCAATTTGGTCCGAGTTTTCCCACGCCGGGTTCGGGTACCATGATCTTACGGAGAACCAGGTCGCCGACGCGGAAGCTCCGCTTCTTTACTCTGGTGTTGTAGTACCGAGCTACTTTTTGCTGGTAGGCCGCTGTCCAGATGTGCGCGAGGTCTCTTACCTCATCCAGTAGGTCGAGGTTGGTGCGTAACTCGTCTCCGTTTGTCTGATCGTCATATGCTTCTAGTCGCAGTGTAGGTATTTCGATTTCCGCCGGGTTTACCGCTTCGGTGCCGTAGGTGAGGTTAAAGGGGGTCTCTCCCGTGACGGTTTTTTCCGTAGTTCGGTGAGCCCATAGAACACTTGGTAGCTCATCCGCCCACAACCCTTTAGCTCAATCTAGTCATGCTTTCAGTCCGCGAAGGATGGCTCTATTCATTACTTCTGTCTGACCGTTTGCCTATGGGTGTGCGACCGATGTGAAGTTTTGACGAATTCCCATATCTTGGCACCATTCTTGGAACTTGATATCCTCGAACTCTTTGCTGTTGTTGGAGATCAGTACCCGAGGTAGCCCGAAGCGACATACTATGTTCCTCCAAAAGAAGTTTTGTATGTTTTGGGCTGTGACCGTTGCCAGAGGTTCAACTTCTATCCACTTTGTGAAGTAATCTACTGCCACCACTAGGAACTTTCTCCCACCTGTTGCCGGTGGGAAAGGCCCCAGGAGGTCGATGCCCCATTGCGCAAAGGGCCATGGACTGGTGAGGTACTTGAGGTTGGCAGCAAGCTGATGGTGGATATTGGCGTGCTTCTGACACTTGTCACATTTCCTGACGAGCTCGACTACCTCTGCCTTCATCGTTGGCCAGAAGTATCCTTGCCGAAGTGCCTTTTAGGCGAGGGCTCTGCCCCCCAGGTGTTTGCCGCACAGACCTTCATGGGTGTCGCGTAGTACGAGTTCGGCTTCAGCAGGTCGTAAGCAACGCAGGTAGGGGAGCGTGTAAGACCGTCGGTACAACCGTTCGTCTATTATGACGTATTTGGCTGCCTGGCGCTGCACCTTCTTGGCTGCATTGCGGTCCGCAGGGAGGGATCCATCTAGCAAGAAACTCGTGAGTGGGTCGATCCAGCTTGGCTTTGCTTCAAGGACGGGAGCGACCTCCTCTGTCCCACCGAGAATGCTAGGCCGAGGCAAGTCCTCTATGTACACGATTCTCATGGTGTTGTGACTCGTGCTGGCCAATCGAGACAGGGCGTCAGCCTCGGTGTTCTCTGACCTCGAGATTTGCCTGATGAAGTGTGAGTGGAAGTTGAGCAGAGCCTCCTTTACTTTGGCCAAGTATGCGATCATAGTGAGTTCGCGTGCTTCATATACGCTCGTAACCTGGTTGACCACGAGCTGAGAATCACTGCAGATAACTATGTGCTTTTCTCTTACCTTTTGCGCTAGGTTCAGCCCGACTATCAGTGCCTCGTACTCCGCCTCGTTGTTGGATGCCGCGAACTCAAAGCATAGTGCGTATTCCAATTTCGTGCCACCTGGGCCGCGTAGGACTATTCCAACCCATGCCCTGCTGATTCGAGGAGCCATCTACGTGAAGGATCCAGAGCTCCTCATCCCAGTTCGCGTTTGGCCTAACCAGGAGAGATGCCACACTGGCTGCTACTTCACGGGGTTCAGACTCTATTGGCTTGGGAGCTTCGGGCTCGCCCGAACTGGGGATCTCGGGCTCAACCAGCCCAGGGACTTCGAGGCTGAACGTGCACTCGGTGATAAAATCTGCTAAGGCTTGGGCCATAATAGCAATTCGTGGCTTATACTGGAGGTCGTACTCGCTGAGCTCAATGGCCCACTTTGTTAGTTGGCCGGAAACTTCGGGCTTAAGTAAGACTTGCCTCAAAGGTTTGTCAGTCAAGACCACGACAGTGTGAGCCTGGAAATACGGGTGGAGTTTTCGAGCTACAATTACCAGTGCAAATGCTAGCTTTTCTATCTGCGGGTATCTCGCCTCTGCTCCCTACATAATTTTACATAGTAGATGGGCTGTTGGACCCGATCTGCTTCTTTTATTAGTACCGAACTGACCACCTCGTCACTTGCTGAGAGGTACAGTTCTAAGACCTCGCCTTCCTCGGGCCTGGCTAAGGTTGGCACGGTAGCGAGGTAGCTTTTTAGCTCGTCAAACACGAGCTGACAGTCTCGGGTCAATTTAAACCCTTTGCCTTTGATTGCCTTAAAGAAAGGCAGACAGCTGCCGATTTGGAGATGAAGCGGTTCAAAGCGGCTATGCGGCCGTTTAGCCTCTGAACTTCTTTCACTTTCCGGGGTGGTCTCATATCTAGGATGACCTTTATCTTGTCTGGGTTGGTCTCAATACCGCGCCGGTTGACAATGTACCCTAGGAACTTACCTGAGGTGACACCGAAGACGCATTTGTTGGGGTTTAGTTTCATGCTAAATCGACGCGGAATTTGGAAAACAGAATCTAAGTCTTGTATTAACTCCGGTGAGAACTGTGTCTTGACGACCATGTCGTCTACATAACATTCTATTTTCATGCCAATTAAGGGTCGAAATAGCTTATTTACAAGTCTTTGGAAGGTCGCCCCAGCATTCTTTAGTCCGAAGGGCATGACCTTGTAACAGTACAGGCCAAACTCGGTTATGAAGCTAGTTTTTTCCTCATCGGACTGGTCCATCCTGATTTGATTGTAGCCCAAGTAGGCGTCCAGGAAGCTTAGCAACTCATGTCCCGAGGTCGCGTCCACTGGGCGGTCAATTCTGGGGAGGGGGAAGCAGTCTTTTGGGCAAGCTCGATTCAGGTCGGTGTAGTCGACGCACATGCGCCACTTGCCGTTTGCCTTTTTCACCAGCACTAGGTTGGCCACCCAGCTCGGGTAATGAACTTCCCTTATGAAGTCTGCTGCGAGGAGCTTTTCGACTTCCTCGTTGACTGCCCTCTAGCGCTCTGGGGCTAAGTTGCGTTTCTTTTGTCTAATGGGTCTGACTACAGGGTCAGTGTTAAGTTTGTGAGTTATAAGGTCTGGGTCAACACCGGGCATATCAACCGCGGACCATGCAAAAATATCTAAATTTTGAAGTAAGAAACTCACCAGTTCGGTTCGTAGAGGCTCTTTGACGGAAGCACCGATCTGTATCGTCTGAGCTGGATCCATAGCCGAAGTCAGAATTGCGACTATTTCCTCTGTGGGAGAAGCTCGTTCCTCGCCTTGCTCCGTAGGCCACTCCAGCTCGAGGTCGTCGGCCGCCTTTGTTTTTCCCTTTAGAGCGGCAACATAACAGTTGCGGAACTCAAGCTGGTCACCCCGCGCTACCCCCACACCGAAGTCTATAGGGAGCTTCATTGCCAGATAGTAGGTGGAGACCACTGCCCGCAGAATATGCGTAATTAGCCGCCCTATTATGGCATTGTATGGGGAGGGGGTCGCGACCACCAGGAAATCGTGATTGAGTCTAACCGCACAAGGCCATGTGCCGACTTCCACAGGTACTGTTATCTTCCCGAGGGGCCTGACTTCCTCTCCGCTGAAGCCCACCAGAGGAGTGCTTGCGGGCTTCAACTCGCTTCTCTGCAACAGTAGCTGGTCAAATGTTGATTTGAAGAGGATGTTCGCCGAACTACCCGAATCCACAAGTACGCGCCTGACTTCGAAGTCGCTGATCCTTAGTTTTATGACAAGCGCATCATTGTGAGGGTAGTGGACACCTCGCGCATCGTCTTCCGTGAAGAAGATCGATTCTTATGTCTTTGGCCTCTTTGGAGGGTTCTTCTCGGGCTGCCTCGCGAACTGACGTTCGGGCTGCTGCCAAAGTACACCCTGCTACCACCGAACCTCCCACTACCATATGGATGGTTCCCCGAACTGGCCTATCTTCTGGAGGCTGTCGTTGTAACGCTTCGGCTGGTCTGCTACTGGACTCGGGGGCATCCTTTTCGGGCTCCCCTTGTTGACCTGCCTTATTGTTACCATTATTATTATGCTGTACAAAATTTCTCAAGTATCCGCAATGGATGAGTCCCTCTATCTCGTCCCAGAGATTATTACACTGCTCGGTACTATGACTGTGATCTCTATGAAAACTACAGTACAGATTTTTATCTCTCGTTTGGATTCCCCTTTAGGCGAAGTGGCCACTTTACGTATGGGGCGTCTTTGATCGTCATCAAGATCTCGGTCCGCCTTGTGTTTAACGGCGTGTAATCCGTCCGAATTGCTAAGGGAGCTCGGGACGGCTGGTTCGGCTTTGCCTCCCGGGCCGGGTTTCTTCTGTCACCTGGGTTGGAGGGCTCACCTTCTCTTTTCCTTTTCTCGACCCCACCTTCGGTCCTTTGGTTGATCTCTTCCTCTGTTCTCATGAACTTGTCCGCGAGCTTGAGGAATTCAGCCACGGTCGCGGGTTGGCTGGCTACCATGTGCTATTTGAACTCCTTGTGCGTTACTCCTCTCTTGGCCGTCGCGAGCTGTACCACGGGGTCTAACCGCGGTATCTGCAAGCACGCTTCATTGAACCGCTTAATGTAACCCCGGATGGATTCTCCTTCTCTCTGGACTACTCCGAAGATGCTTTCCTCGGTTCTGGGGCACCGCTTGCTGGTAACGAAGTGGGCTGTGAAGACCTGCACGAACTAGGTCCAGCTTCTTATTGACCCTGGGGCTAGGTTCCTGTACCAGGTGCGGGCCACCCCCTGAAGGTGGTGGTGAAGGCCACRCACATGCATGATTCACTGGCCCTAGCGAGGTGCATTTGGGATTGGAAAGCATCGACGTGGTCGTTGGGGTCAAAGGACCCATCATACTTGTCCAAAGGTGGGAGCTTGAAGTCTCTGGGCATGGGGACTGCCAGGAGTTCTGATGCGAGGAGGGAAGGAACTGAGAGAATCGAGGCAGCTTTTACCTCGTCCGAGCTCGTCTCTTCCTTACCTCTGAGCTCGGGCAGGACACGGGTGGCAGTTCGACGACTTCGCTGGCGCTTTTGTTGTTGAGTGGGCCTGGTACTAGCGCTGCTGGCCTCTGTGTTGCGGAGCTCGATGGGCCTGGAATGTTGGTAGTCTACTGCCAAGGCGCTGAATCAGTTCTCTGTGAGCGGGAACTCGGGCCTGGAGCATCGGGGTGCTGACCTTGCGGGTGAGGTTCCTGACCTGCCTGCGAGCTGCGAGGCGGGGGTGATTTTTCTTTCCCTTCGGCCTGGGGATGAGGCCTGGCTGTTAGGGGGGTTCTGGGGTCGGGAGGCTTCTCCCTGGTGGGGGCGTCCACCCTGAGGGGAGGCCTTAACCGGCTTCGAAGCAGGGTGCCGAGGCAGAAGCAGTGACTGGTTCAGGGGTAATTGGGGGAACTGCTGCTGGTAGAGCTATTGAGAGAGGTGGTGTAGTACTTGGTGCTGCTGGAGTTGATGCTGCTGGAATTGTTGCATTTGGGCTTGCATTGCCCGCATGCATTGCATCAGGTCGTTGAACTGGCTCTGGCGGGTCGCCAGGGGGACAGTAGTTGGTTCAACAAAAGTTGTTTCGATAGGGAGTGGAAGAGGGACGTTCATGGCAGGAAGGTTTATGGGCGCCACTATTTGAGGCGCATTCAAGATGGGGAACCCATCCACCGGAAGGGGGATGGTGAACTGTCCAATGCACACCACGGGGGCTTGAATATGTTCCCCAGTGGTGTTCGTGTCTGTGCCACGTCCGACATTGCTGGAAGAAGCCATGAGTGTTGGGATATTTGGAAGAAGAGGTTATGAGAGTTTTAGAGGGAGGCTTTTAGAAGCTTTCCCACAGACGACGCCAATTGATGGTGCGCAATCCGGATGGTCCTAGCTGTCAACGACCTTGCCTCTGATCGGCCTAGTTTGTTATAGAAGCTTTAGCAACCTCCCTAGAGATAAAGCAACCTTGAGCTGCCTCCCTACATTAATTCTATCTACCACCCCTAGTTAGTCCATTCCCTTGCTATTAGAACCTAATAAGTTAGCATCCATTGCAGCTCCTTAGCTCTCACTCTTCCATCCCTATCTTGAACCCAATCCTTAGATAACCAAATTATAGCAGCCTACCCTCTCTATAGGTTGTCAATCCCTCCCCAACTTCATGTATATTTGTTTGTCTACCCAATTTTTTACCTCACTTGGTAATTAATCTACTAATGTGTTCTAAAACAGGGGTGAACCAATTTCATCACCTAATTTTTGATGTTTTGTTGGTACTACATGGTTTCACATAAATTCTTCATTCTATTTCATCCCAACTTAGTTGCCTTAAATCCAACCCTCTCCCCATAATCCTTAGTCAACCCCTCACTCTCTTTGTTAGATCAAATAATCAAAAAATAATAAAACAAATTTTGTAATAATGAAATAGATAAAAAAACACAAGGCAAAAAATGTAATAATAAATATGATGCCAAAATGGAACAAAATAAAATAAAAATGAAATTTCCAGTCACCTTTTTGAACCTGAAGCATCTTTAGAACTATGGCATCTATTTCTAAAAGGTTTAAGATAACAAAATTGGAAAATATCATGCCTTCAAAGATAGAGAATCGTAATGTCATTCCTTGGCAACTATGGTATTGTCATTGGGCATAGTACCCATCTATGAAGATGTAGCCAAGTTGATTAAATATTTAGAGGAATTAAGGGGTCTTTTGTTCCCTGTCCACAAGATTTCGATAAGCTATGCATATACCCAGGATTAGAATTGTCGAAAGGGATCAAAATTCCAAACTTTGAGAAGTATAGGGGAAGGGGTTGTCCTAGAGTGCTTACTGTAGATAGATGTTTCAGCTTGGGGTAAATGAGAAGGTTCTTGTACAACTTTTTTAGTAGAGTCTAGAGGGTGAAGCATTAACTTGGTTCACGTCGCTTGATGTAGATAAGAAGAAGATTTGGAATTAGGTGGTTACGACTTTTTTGGAGAAGTTTGATTACAGCATACATTTGACTCCAACAAAAGAGACGTTAGAAAGCATGAAAAAAGAACCTGTGGAAAGTTTTGCTGAATGTGCATACCGATGGAGATCTATTGCTACTTAGTTAAAGACCCCCATCCCTTTGGAAGAAATGATCAAATTGTTTATGAGGACCTTAGAGCCACCTTTCTCAAGGGCATAGTTGATGTAAGAAAGAGAATTGAGCATGACTTTTGATTGAGAGGTCGCGGTTTGACTACAAACCCTCCACCATCTAGTGATGTGAATGAAGTGCAAGCTACTATTGGTAATTATTAACAAGTTATGCCTTTAGGTCGAAAATGCCCTGTTTTATCACCAAAATCAAACAGAAGAGTTGAGAGAAGGCTTACCCCACTATCAATGCCACTTTCTCAATTGTTTCCTCAGCTAGCATGAGAAGGTCATGTGATTCCACTTCAGCCAAAGCAAATTCTAAATCTATTTCCCTGAGGGTTCAGATCGGGTACATTCTATGTTTATCATTAAATTTTAGGACATCTCATTGATCAATGTGTTCCTCTTCGACTCGTAATACAGAATCTTATTGATAGCAAAACCTTTCAGCCTTAGCAACATATAGTTTTGGTGTTTTAGGTTTTGTTTCCCTTTTCTCTTGCCATATAATTAAAAACCAGAAATAATACAAACTACGCCTGGTCTAATCCCTCACAAAGGGTACATAGGTAGGTTGGGCAATGGTGCTTAGGTTCAACCTAGATAATAAGATAAAAATAAAAGTTTTATAATCATCTCAAATTTCATGATCAATTATCTTTTTATCTGAATAATCTAATCTTTCAATTCTAGACTTCTTTATACCCATTGAATTGCCTTTGGGTGCCACCTTGATAGGTTCTACCTTACCTTAGCTAAGCATTCCTTGCATTGTTTTCTTGCATTTCATATACACCAACAATGGCACCCATATGCATGCACATTTTTGTCTTTTCCCTTTATTTTATCTCATGCATATGTTATCCGTTGCTTTAAGGCGAAAGGGGGAAGAAAAGAATAGAAGAAAAGTAAGAACGAGATGAGGTTAACCTAGAGGTTCTAGACATGTTGCCAATACTCTTTGATGATAATAGAAGAAATGATCTAATTCTTAGATTACTTAATTTTGCTTAAAAATCCTTTGTTATGAAATCAGCTTTTCGTCATCTCTTTTTTCATCCATTTTGTGTTTTGCATAATAAATTTAACTTCTTTGGTTTGGTGTCTTGTTTAGAGAAAAATGTCTGATCCCGTTGACAATCGATTTGTAACCCACCAAGAGTTTGACGAACTTAAGCAAATGATGGTTGTCTTGGGTTCCAAGGTGGATTGGTTGATATCTCAAACCTATGCAGACCCATTTTCCACACCCCCATCGGGCATACCTTTGTCCCTACCAGCACTCACAATATCTACACCCACTCTCGCAACCTTCAAGCTACCACCTCAACTAGCATCCTCATCTTACATACCAACAATTCATGGATGTTCACCTGATGCATCTATAATACCCAAGAAACCATTAGTAATATTGGTCCCACATTGAACAACTTTGCTTTATGCATCTCCAAGCCGGCACCATAAGCCCCACTACCTGCTCCAACCTGAACAACCCACAATAACCAACTACCTTAGAAGAATGATAGAAGGGTACTCACCCAATTATCATGTCCTCATGCTAAGTTGACGTCATCGATAAGGGTATAATCAATCACACCAGGGAAATTCCATATATGGTGTCACTACTACCAAAGAAGTTGTTTCATTAAAGACTCTTTCATCACTTTTATTTTGCTGCATCAAGACCACTTTTCAATTATTCCTTTCTATTTCACTTTTACCTTTTTGTAGTTTGGAAATGAACATGATCATTGGACAAATATCTTTTGCATTAATGAAAGTTTTTACTTAATTGTTTCATTTTATTTTTCGGTCTTTTGTGCTTTTGATAAAACAATAAGTTTTAATAAGAAAGGGACTCCCCAAACTTGGAAAGAAATAAAGTTACCACTTTTGGATTGTGGATTTGGAATAAGCCTCAAAGGCATAACTACGTGAAATAATGATTGCTAATCGAAGGTCCATGTCTAGAAATGCCTTAAGGAAGGGGGTAATCATATCGGTACAAAGCAACAATATCCATTCCCACCATATTCTCAAATGAATACATCATTGATTGCTCAAACTGGGTTAGTCATAAGGTTGAAGTCATTACAACGGGATACATTCCTTCGAATATGTTTCCTAAGCCATCATGGAATGGCGGCATTACATTAACCTAGTGAATTATTGATTAATCAAGGAAAGGACTGGAGGCCGTTATCGGTTGTTTTTATTCCCATGAACCCCTTGCCACTGTTAACATCACTAATTCGCCCATTGAGTTGTTTCATTGGACCTTCTTTTTTGTCAAACCAATCAAATTTACCAAAAGGCTAAAAAAAGTTTAAAAGTGATGAAAAATGAATTAGAAAAGAAAAAAGAAACCAAAGAGAAAGAAAAGAAGAGGAAAAGAGAATAGGATCATTCTCATTCGAGTAACCTCAAAATTTTTAAGTGTTGGAGTTGCCAAATGACATAAAATACTCTTGAGTCAGTTAAACTCAAATGGTGCTTAACATGTAGTTCTTCCTATGGGTTATGCACGTTGTGAAGAAATGATGGAAGGCCCACTTTTAATCGTTTATCCCTTCTTATTTCAAACTCTCTTTTATTTGTTTAATTCACTAGTTATATCTTTGAGCCTTTGTAGTAGGCTTTCTTTCGAAATAAACCCTCCTAAGAGACGGATGTTAGATATTCAATTGTGCTTATGAATCTCAGTCAGTTTTCAATAGAAAGGAAAATGAAGAAATGAATATGAAAATTGGAGCAAATGTGCAAATTAAAATTAAAAAAATGAGAAAATGATAAAATAAAAAAAGGAAAGAATGTTGCAAAAGATAAATCGGGGTAGCCAACTATGGTGAAAAAAGAAAAGAAAAGCAAGTAAGAGCAATTGAGGCAGATATTAATCAAATCAATGAGATATTATGACACCCATTCTCAGTTTTTTATTTCAACTTCACTATTTACATTTTGTCCTATAATAAAATCTTCCTTGATCACCCAGGTGCATAATCCATAGTATTTAAAGAAATGAAAAACACTTTTTTCATTTATGGTTGTGAGAGTGTTTAATTGATGAAAAATAAGAGTACAAGAGCATAATCTTGAGTAATGCTCTAAAAATTGATTCAAACATCCAATACCCATTATAGTTTAAGTTTCTTGAGCCTTTTATCATTTGTTTTATAACCCTTGTCTTAAGCCACATTTCGTCCTAGTCAAAAGTCCTCCTCAATCCTTGACAAATTGGCAATTAGGACTGTAGAAACCTAAATGGGCTGACAAGGAAGGAATTGACAAAAAATAAGAAAAAAATAAGAAAAAAAGATGAAGAAGAAAAGAAGAAATCGAGCCTAGTGATTCTCTAAAACCAAGGGACAAATGGTCTAAAGGACGGATCTCCTTGTTAAAAGCACCATGCATCAATAAATTAAATACCAAAGAAGTTGAAGTGATCAATTATATGAAGCATGGTGGGATTATAAATTAACCCAGTTTGAGTGAATCTGGCTTCACCCCTCATTTAAATGTGTCGTAAGCATCCATTTTTGATAAATCACAAGTTTCTTAGTGCAGAATTGAACAGTCATACCCTTTGTAAGCAATCATTCTTAATTAATCCAAATTGGGGCAACCCCCCTTCTGATGGATGTTTCTTGATATGAATCTTTAATTGGCAATCATTGCATATCCATTGTTTATGTCTTTCAGATTTAAAGTGTTTTGATCATTACTTTTCAAGGAGGAGGTGGTTTGTTTTTATTTCTTATTAAAGTCCAAAACAATCACCAATTGAACTCTATCTTTGAGTATCCATTATTTTGATTTCCTAAAATGTGTTCTTTTGCATATCGTCTCCATTGTGTTTGGTTATTAATGATTACATTGTGTTTTCTTGATTGATTAAACATTTATAAATTCGCTATTGAAGGCATTCATTATAAGAAGAATTAATCACATTATGTTTTTGAAATCATTCAAATAGTCATATCATTTTTTCACCCTATGTTATAGAAATCATTGTTTGATCATGTCAACCAAATTTGTTTCAAATCCCGTTATGGCACTAAAGTCCCTTGTGGCACCAAAGTCCCTTGCAGTGAAATATCAATTTAAATTGCATCATGATATAGCATGGTTTTGATAAGGGCAAATTTCTTAAACTACCCTTATTGTTTAGTTAACTGACTAATTATACCCTTATTGTTTAACTATTGTCTTGCACCACTCCAACTATTTTTGACAATTGCCTAAAACATCCTTTACCGTTAATGCTTTGTCATAAAACGTTCACACGTGACATCATGTGACTATTATGTTTATAAAAAATTCCTAATTTACCCTTTTATGGTCCAAAATGCCCTTTTCATTTGTTTTCCCTCTCTAAACTACAACAACAAAATCGAAGTGGTAAGCTTTCAACCAACTCTGTAGCTCGTCAACTTCCAATGTCAAAGCTCTACTTTAGAGGCTACAAAGGGGTTAGTAAACCTAGGTAAAGATTTGGACAAGGTTGTGTGCAAGGTCAGAGAGGTTGGAGCAAGAGCAAATCCAGTTGTTGAGGTAGGGAAATGTTGTTAAGCTAGATGGATAGACAAAAGGGTGGTTGAGAACAATTTGGTGGTTGGAAGTCAGTGAGAGGAAGACAATTAGAGAAGCAATAGGGTAGTCTTGAGGAACCCAGATGATGAGGGGTATTGGAAGTGTGGCACGAGAGACCTAAAGTCTTCCTCTAGAACTTAAAAGGTAGACAAAGGTATCATCATTATTAACGAAGGTGTCTGTCGATAGGGAGAGAGTGGGGAAGTCCTAAAGTAGGGCTAGGAGGTGTAGACGCTCCGAAGAAAGCAATTATCTAAATTAGAAGGTTTATTAAAATAATTTGGTAAACCATACCTGGATTTCATAGTCTTGATTTTATTCCCTCTCTAAGAAAGCAATAGAGGAGTGAGCGATACTTCTCCAACGAGAGTAGATCTAAACGATGGGAGTAGATCCAGATGACAACCCTATCAATCCAATTACTATCTACATGATCGGTGCCGGTAGGAACTTCGTGTACAATACACTATTGTATAGGGGTGAGGAGGGAGGAGGAGAAAGATCTCTGATGAAAGTAGATCTAGATGGCAGGAGTAGATAGTAACCAATAGCAACAAAGGAGCGAGCGATACTTTTCTGACCAGAGTAAATCTAAATGGCAGGATCAACACTGGCAGGAACTCAATGTACGGTACTTTATCCAGCCAATTACTATCTTCATGATCGGCATCGTCTCTTCTCAATCATGCTCTGCATCTTTGTGATTCTTAGATTCTACTCTTATTACAATCTTCAATCTTCGATTTCCTCTTACAGATTTCATAGATTGTCACCGTGTCAAACCCCTCTACAACTCAATACCATCCAAATAATCAAATATGTCAAAGAGAAAATTCGGCTTTGAAGGTTTTGGCATAAACATGCCAGCAACCTATAATTTTGAGACATCCCAGGCTTTGTGTTTAGGGGATAACATTTCGCAGCTGAGAGTTCATCAAAGATTAATTTGCTTTCTGGCGTAACGCAAACATATAAAGCATTTTCAACCATGTAAAACCCATAATCTCTTTTTTTCCTTAATTGCATTGCTTTAAGTAGCTAATGTGATGTAAAACATATTGAATTCTTGATTCTCTGAGTTACCTTTGTACCACGCCCCTTGAGGCAAGCCTGAAAAGTCTATGTTAGGGTCTGAAATTCTTGTTTCTCACATAAAAAATAATGATTTTATAACTTTCATTGCCTTTTAAGAAGATATATTATTGCGATTAATGAATGAATAACATTAGCAAATAGGGGGTTCTCGAATAATGTTGTTCATTATAAAAATAATGATTTTATAACTTTCATGTTAGGGTCTGATATTTTATTGCTAATGTTCATTCATTCATTGCAATAAACTATCTTCTTAAAAGGCAATGAAAGTTATAAAATCATTATTTTTTATGTGAAAAATAAGAATTTTGGACCCTAACATAGACTTGTTTAGGCTTGCCTTGAGGGGCATGGTTGGGGGTTCGGGGGCGGAGACCCCGACTCAGCCATTAGACTCAAAAAAAGCAAAAATCGCAAAATTTTAAAAAGGTGCACGCATGGGATGAGGCACAAGGCGCATCAAGCGCATGCCTGGGTGTGCCTAGGACCTGGGCGAGGTGCATACCCCAAAATGTGCCTTGCCTGTGCGCCTAGTAGGCACACCTTAGGCGCACCTTTTTAAATCATTGAATAAAAGTAATGTACATCAGTGCATATCATATTGGATCTCGTCTTTTAAAAGTGCAAGGGGCAATTTGTGCCTAGGGTGCAAGGTGCAAGGCAAGACATGCCTTTTTGAAGCAAGGCGCAAAAATACAAAAAATGCCAAAGAAATAAAAGAAATGTCAGAAAATTCAAAACAATGCCAAAAAATTTAAAAAAAAATTTGCAAAAAAATAAAAAATATTAAACATAATATTAATAAAAAATATAAACTTAAATTTTAAAATAAATGTTTTAAAAAACCTATTATCTAAAATTAAAATACATAAACATAACATGTAAAGTGTATTCAAATGAAAATTTAAAAATAAAATCAAACATATAAAACATTTTCTAGAATGTAAAACCCACAATCTCTTTTTTTGCTCAATTGCATTACTTCAAATAGATAATGTGATGTAAAACATATTGCATTCCAGATTCTACGAGCCGCCTTTGTACTAAGCCCCTCAAGGTTGAGGAAAGCCCAAACAAGTCTATGTTAGGGTCTTAAAGGCAATTAAAATTATAAAATTGCAGCCTCAGGCTGTGAGGTGTGCCTTTTTAAATCATTGATTGGATCCTGAGGTTATAAACAACCCAATAGGCTGAACCATGTCTACTTCTCTCAGATCTCCATTTAAGAAGACATTTTTGAGTCCAACTAATGGAGATGCCACTCAAAACTTGCAACAAGAGATGATAGAGCTATTATGGAGTTCATCATAGCAACAGGTGCATATGAGTCATTGTAATCCACCCTATACATTTGAGAGAAGCCCTTTGCAACAACTCTAGCTTTGTATCTCTCTATAGATCTATCAGTTCAATTTTAACAGAAAAGACTTACTTGCACCCCACCGGTTTCTTTCCCTCAAGAAGATCCACTAGTTCCCTTGTATGATTTTTATGTAGGGCTCTAATTTCATCTAACATAGCACTATTCTGCTCAGGTATCTGCTTAGCCTTTGCAACCCTTTTGGGAATTGAAGCAGTACAAATGACAGAACCAGTAAGAGGCCAACTCCCTGATTTCTAACACCAAATGAGAAAGTTTCCATGGATCCAAAGTCTGTCCTGAAGCCCAGCTTATAATGATGATACTTCTTGGATAATATATACTCTCAAAGCCACAACCAGTTGACTATAATAATCTATTTTTACCTTTTGCTTTTGGACTTGTCCCTGTTATTTGATGATAAAGATCATCTAGTTATTGTTGGCTTTGGAGCGTGGTACCCTCACTGTGGTGGTGAGGTTACTGGCCCATTTTATGTTTAAGACATGGTGGAGTCATGCTAGAGAGTAGGTCTTGGTGCAATGGTTGGGTTACCCCATAGTGACCTGGGTGACCAGGGTTGTGTACATCTGTCCCTCCCCAGACCACGCATTGGCAGCGGCCTGGTGCACTGGGCTGCATTTTACATGGTAGGGTCATGCTACTGACTCATTTTCTTACAAATATTTTTCCATTGGTATCCAAATTCTATTTAACAAAAAGAGAATTTACGTATATGATACAGTTTATTCATTAGCCAGTATTGCTGTCAAGGCACCAAAGCATAGCTCGCTGACAGGGGAGTGTCATGTCACCTTGGTGATGGATTTTTTTTTTTTAATAAAAACCTAAATCCTAGGGTAATTTCCATAGGTTTCGTGGAAAATCAACATACTCATGAGAAGAAGAAAGAAAAGAAAAACTCAAAAAATATAGGGTTGAACCCTTGATTTTGTCCTAGGAAAAAAAAGAAAAGAAAGGGGTGGTGAAGCGGAAGAAGATTGTCTTAGAAAAAGTAATGGAAAGACTTCCAAAATAAAAAGGAGAATGGGTGGAATCCTTGTTTTTGTCCAAAGAAAAGAAGAAAAGAAAGGGGCAGAAGAAAAGAAGACGTACCTTTGTTCTTCTCATGTGATAAATCTTCTCTTGCTTGTTTATCAGTTAAGGTTTTGAAGCGCCCACCCACTTGTGTGTTGTAGGTTGTCAATGATACCGGAAAATTTGTGGCCCGATCTGGCATCTGATCCGATTATCTCGGATTTGGATGATGTGTTGTAGTCAGATCATATTTGGATTTTGCAATCTGCATCTGATTAATAATCAGATTGGATTCGGATTTGATTCCATCCAATCCGATTAAAATCCGATCCGATTATATTATAATTTTATTGATTTTTATATAATTATATTTAAAATATAAAAAATATATTTTTATATATGAATTGATATGTTTAATAAATTCAGTATATTATATTTACATTAATTTATTATACATAAATGTTGAAAAGTAATTAACTTTTGATTTTTTTGTTTGTATTTTAAAAAATTAAAGCAGAGCCAGATTAAATCCAAATCCAACCTGATTCTATTATAATTCGAATTCGAATCTAAGGTCTTCAAATCTGATTGGGTTTTGGATAGGACTTGGATGCAAGTTTTCAACAATTGGACCGGATTCAGATTTTGCAGAATTCGATCCGAACCCAATCCAATTACAGCCCTAGTGTGTTGTGATTGAACTTGAAAATATAATAAAATAATAAAAAGAAACTAATATATGAATTATGGAGAAGAGAAGTGACAATGGAGATGACCCTAGGAGTGTTAAATTTTTTAAATGTAAAAGATTGTTTTGGATATTGAGAAGGCGACACCAGTGGCTGATGGCGATTGTGTTAGCTCAAAATCTCTCCCCATGGCTGAGGTAAGCGAATTGAAATAGCCAGGTAGAGAAGAATAAGGATACAAGGGCTGGTGAGTTAGGTGGTAAGGGGGACAATGGCCAGAAGAGGAGTTATAGGGAGGTTGTAGGGAAAGGGTTGTGGCCGCAAGAAGGCAAATGAGAAGTAAAGGTGGCCAAGAAAACCATTTATGTGGTCATTGATAGGTCAGAAAATTTTCAAGAAAGTTTTACTTGAAGCGATGCTTGATTGGAAGATTTGAAGGCAACCCTTCATTGTACCTGGTTGAACTTTGGGAGTGAATTGAGAAGAAAATGAGGATTGATTTTACCATCAGTAGTGAACAAACTTCTTAGTTCCTAACATTATGTACCTTTTACTTATATTGTCAGAGTAGGAGATTGAGAGGGTTATGAAGGAATGAGTGCACAACATTATGATAAGAGAGTCCAAATTTTGGATGGACTAATGGCATTAGAGTGTAGGCACCACAATGAAGAAGATTGGGATTTGCCAACTCTCTAGCATAGTATTCAACGCACCAAGGTGAGGTTAGGCAACCTGGGGGCGCCTCATTGCCTAGGCAATATAGGGGCTGAACCCCTATTTTTGTTATAGGAAAAGAAGAAAAGAAAAGATGGAAGGAAGAAAATGTGTTGATTAGAAAAAAAATTTAAGTTCATTACTTATTGGTTCATGTTTTGAAGTTTTTGAGGGATTAATATTGCACTTAGCAATGTCTGTATTGATTAAGTCATAACAAATAAGAAAATAATAAAAAGAAATTAGTATATAAACAAACAAAATTTATACTTTAGTTTAATAATGTCTATTTTATAATTATAATCTCAAAAAATTAAGAATATAAAAGTATTTTATGACAATATACAAAATTGCTTAGCAATTAGGCGAGGTGAGCCTCTGAGGAGAAGAGAGAGGGGAAGGAGAAGAGTCAATCATACTCTCTCTCCATCCCCAAATACTTTTATTAAACCTGATTAGAATAGTTGGTGTAATTACATGAATACCCTTGGGTAGGGCGACTACTTAAAAACTTACAGAAAAAAAAAGATCAATAGGCCCATTAACACAAAAATGATAAACATTAGGCTGAAATAAACTAAGGCCCATCTGGCCCAATATCTCTACAGGAAGATTAAGGAACCAAAGTCTGAAGTATTGAATATGACAAATGGAACCAGAAGAACAGTATTGGTGATGTCATGACTTCTAATGTCAATGCTGCCCCAAGTGAAGAAATTTTATGAGGGCCGATACAACTTATGAGATCTATGAGCAAGCAGAATAAAGGTGATCTTTGTTGTACTTTGTTTCTGATCTATGACAGAGAACATGGCACCAGAACAAAGGTGAACTGTCAGATCAGATGCCTCTTCCTTTCTTATTCTTATTTCTTTGTTCTTACTTGTTGAGAAATATAACCTCAACAAACCAACCACAGTAGAAACATTATTGTTATTCTTGTTTTGATGTTTTAGTTTTCTTTTTCTTGGTCAAAATGACCAAGATTTATTCTTTGTGAGAGGGCCGAACTTCCTCTATATGAAGACACAAGGGCTTGTACTATTAAGATTTGTGGGAGTGGATTGTGAGGTTCAAGTTTTTTTTCTCAGATCTGAGCGTAAAGATCTTGTAAACGGCCTCTCTATGTCTGCAGGGATAAGGCTGTGTGCATCTGTCGCTCTGCAGATCCTGCATTGGTGGGAACCTTGTGCACTGTTTTTCCCCTTTCCTAGATTGGTTATGAGTCGTGAAGATTAGTAATAGATGTTGATGTTGATGTTGATCATTCCCAACTTGGTAATAGATGTTGATCATTCCCAACTTGCATAAGTCGTGCTCCAGCTTACTTTTAGCAACTCCTTTATTAAATATGTCTACGAACTGTCTTTTAGATTAGATGTTGATCATTCTCAACTTGACTAGGCCACCATAGGTTGCTTCTTGCTTTTCCAAGACACCAAACCAAGAGCGTAAATTCCAGATGTAGAGCATCTATCATCTAAGGAGCCTTCCCAATCTACATCTATATATGCCTCAAATTTCATGTGTCATAATTAGAAACAATGAATCTCCACCATGATGCTTCTTAAGGTAAGCATCCTGTCAATATCTACACAATGTGAACTTTGTGGAACATGCATATATTTGCTTACCATACTCATTACATATGAAATATCTGGCCTGGTGCAGGGATATAGAAGCCATCCTACCAACCTCTGATACCTCCCAATCCCAATATCTTTAATCTGCTCACCATCAAAACCATTAATCCTATGCAAGGTTCAAAATATTGATACAATCCTATCTGGATTATCAATTTAAATGTTTTTCAAATATTTAATAATATGTAATAGCTTTAAATAAATAAAATTCAAATAACAAAAAAAATTTAAATATTTTATAGATGGTTCGAATATTTAAGTAACTAGATATTTATCATAACTATATTTTAAATAGTTAAAATAACGAAATTATGTAATAAATTTAAAAAATTTATTTAAAGCAAAAAGATAATTATAAAATAATATTGAAATTAATAATAATTTAATATATTACAAATTTAATAATGAAATTATGTAATAATAGTAGTATAAATTATGATTTTATGGTTAATTAAATTCCATAAATAACTAATATTTTAAAATTTAAATATTTTACATATTATTTAAGTATTTAAATAGTTAAGTATTTTAAATAACAAAATACCTTGAAACAAGGTGTCTCCTCTGGTGGAAACAAAGTCTAGCCTGAACTTTCTAAGCAACCACAACAGAGAGAGCCTCCCATCATGTGATTTATTTTTATGCTTGGTTTGGATTTGGCCAGGGCTTCTATATTTGGCCAAGGCTATCTTTCAAAGTGCTTGCATTGCTCCAGAACGAGAAGATAAACTCCCAAACTTGTCTAAATCATCGTTGTTGTGTCTTGAATAGACTGTAGGCATCTCCTTCTTCCCATTCCATTTTTAACGCTTTCAACTAGTCCTCTTTGCAAAAGCCTTCTCACATCAGAAATAGAGAACATGGACTAAAATTTTTTATATAGATTTGACTTCTTAAAAAGAAATGGCGATAAACCCTTTAAAGAAGAGGGTTTTCTAATTTTTTAATGTATTTGAATATTTAAAAGTAAGGGAACAATACAAACGAATGTTCTCTCACATCCATTAACCAATTATAGGAATTTAATTGTGTGATGCTGATCTGGCACATTATGATAGGTTATACAGGAAAATGTGTAGATTAGGATGTGCAAGAGATCCGGACTCCTTTCAAACACAGTTAGGAAACTTAACTTAGAGATGTTTTAATCCATTGGGTTGTGATGTAGGCGCTTATATCTTGGGCCAATGGTACACACGCGCATGGAAGAAGGCGGCGCATAGAGCGGATGCAATGAGAGCGCGCGTAGAGCAGAGGTTGGCATGCAATGTAGGGCCAATAGTGCGGCCACATGCGGCGGCCTCGGATGCCGCGCGGTCTCAAGTATAAATAGGGGGTGACCCCCCAAGGTGAGCATCTAGACTCATTACTGTTAAGAACTTCCTTGCCTCCCTCGTGGCCTCGTTAGAGCATCCCAACCTCAGGCCTCATCCACCTCCCGTCACACCTGTACTAACTTGACCGTCAGAGTCTTTGCCTCAAACTAGCACTCGGGGCCTCTAACGTTCTCTCTCTCTCTACAGGTTTGACCTAGCAGCAGTTAGTAGGCGTCATTGACATCATCATTAGGTGCACGACCTTGGGTGGCACCTCGGCCTCGGCCCAAAAGGCCTACACTAGGTAGCTAAACATCCGAGGGCCAACTCCCAAGAAGCCGAAGGAAAGAGAAGCCCTCACCTTTACGGACGAGGACTTGAAGGGGATCTCAGTCTCCCATGACGACGCGCTAGTGGTGTTGGTCATCGTTGCAAATTTCATGGTAAGGAGGATATTGGTCGACAGTGGCTCCTCAGCCGTCATCCTCTTCTACGATGCCTTCGAGAAGATGAAGCTGGCGCCCAAGCGCCTCCAGCCCGCCAACGTGCCACTCGTTGGCTTCTTCGATAATGTTGTCAAATCGGAGGGAAGAATCACCCTACTAGTCACGGTAGGGACAAAACCTCGGCAAGTGATGAGGATGAATGAGTACTTGGTCATGAAGATCGGCTCCCCCTACAACTTCCTCACCCTCGACCACCTTGGGTGACCCCAGGGACCCCTTGGCCTCATAGATCTAGCACTTTCATTTGGGGAGTCATCACCCCTTTGGTTGCATTTAGCGTCTATGGAGGCAGTCCTCTCCCTCAACACCTCTACCGTAGGCCTTGGAGCAAGGACCCCAAGCTCAGCCGAGTAGCCTTCGCTACTGCTGGCAAGCATCGGGGTTTGGAAGGAGCTTACTTTCGAAGGGTTTGGGAGTCCATAGCATTCTAGGCCAGAGTTTGAATAAGACATTGTACCAGGAGAAGTCCTTTACCTAGGAAGACAAGGTCTAGAAAATTCTAAGGAAGGCAGGAAGGAAGTTCGAGGTCTTTGAAAGCTAAAGTGCTTGGAAGCAAGTGGTGAGGGCAGACTCGACTAAGTTCCCTATTTAAAGGAAAATGGACGGCCCAGATCGCCTTCAATCTAATGGCCACGGAGAGACCGCCTCTACGGCACAATCCAACGACAGAAAAATGTCACTCGCCTCGGGGAACCAAAATGGCGCTGAGTGAGACGGTCAGTCTACTCGTTGAGTTAGATGGTTCGCCCGGCGATCCTGAACCAGAAGTAGCGGGACCCGATCAACCTAGCTCTCGTTTCGCATACTGATACGGTGCGGTCACCCGTACCATGCACGGCTCCAACCTGGAGCCCATCTCGAGCACGGCCCTGGCCCGTTAGTATGGAGACCCATAGTGCACATGGCCGGCAGCCGATGCCAGAAATCATCCCCCACACGGTTTGTAGCTTGTTAGTAGCAGGACCCGTCCTATGCATGGTCAATGCACAACCACCTACCACCAAGTGTCACCCTCGATGACCACCGACCGAGGCCTACACCTTGTATAGATTCACCACGACATCAGCAAAGTGCAGGACCCGGGGGCAAGTACGCCTCTACCCATATCCAACATGGGTTCGAACTTGCAGAAGCCGAGGTCGAGGCTTCGGCATGGTAGAACCTTTACAACACTCCTCGGAAGGAGAACCAAAGACCGAGTCGATGCCACCGCAATCAAAAACTAAGTGCACCCTCGACAAGATGAAGCCAAGGCCGAGGCCCTCGTTAAAAAGATCCATCTGGGTCTCCCAGTGAAGATAACACACTCTCTTCGACCAAAGCCAAGGTCCTCAGATAAGACCTCCACCACGGCCTCAAGAGTGAGGGGCAAATGATGTATGTGCTTATAACTCGAGCCAATGGCACGCACGCGCGTGGCGGAAGGTGGCGCACAGAGCGGATCCAATGAGAGCGAACGTAGAGCAGAGGTCGGCATGTGATGTAGGGCCAATAGCACGGCCGCACGCGGAGGCCTCAGATGGCCACGCCCTCAAGGCCAGACTGCATCCTGGTCGTTCGTGTCCACCTACCTCTAGGCTCAAGTATAAATAGGGGTGACCCCTCAAGGTGAGCATCTAGACTCTTTACTGCTAAGAACTTCCTTGCCTCCCTCGTGACCTCATTTGACCATCCCAACATCAAGCCTCGTCCGCCTCCCGTCATACCAGTACTAACTTGACCGTCGAAATCTCCACCTTGGGCCAGCACCCGGGGCCTCTGACGTTCTCTCTCTCTCTCTCCACAGGTCTAACCTACCAGCCTTCGGCCTTAGCGAACTTCAGACTCATTAGTCAGCCTTCAGCTTAGAAGTGGATTTACCTTGTTGCCCTCAAACCATCCTAGGCAGCAACAGGTTACCTAACCAGTCGTCCTCTCCAAGATACAAGGCGAAGTATTGTTCTTACTCTAGTAGGTTCGACAAGTAGGCTAAAGTATCTCCAACATCAACTCCTGGTTATTGAGAAAAAACTTGACCAACAAGTCGTTCCTTAAACCATTGTATCGAATCATCAACATTTTTCTTTATATGATATACCCAATGTTTTCGAACTACCATTGATCTGGATGGTTGTATTGTTCAGCCTAGGAACCGTCTAGGAAACTGGTTCTGTTTTACCGCAAACCCGGTCCCTGGCCAAAAACTGTTGAATTGGTCAATGACCCGCTAACTCGGGAGGTTGAACTGTTGACCTGTTCAATAGTTTTGGCCATTTTTTATTTTTTTGTTGAATAGTACGTCTATTTGGACTGGACAGTCAAACTGTCGAACCAAAAACCAATGGCCAGAATGATTCTGGTTCTAGGTCGGTTTTTAAAACCTTGGATATACCCATTTAAATCCAATTATGTTCACATATATGTGGCTGAGGAGGTACCAAATTCCATGTTCCATTATTCATGAGGACATCAAAGCCCTAACCCATGGTACGCCTCCATTAAGCTAGCTTTTGCACCTGTGAAAACAAGCAGGTTCCACTAGATCATCAGTAAGTGAAGAAAGCAATACATGCACTATAGGGTATTTGTAGCATTACATGCAATATAGCCTCGAAAACATGTGATTGGGACCTAGTAGTCTTGGAGTGAGATCAAACTGGTGGGAGAGCAAGTGGCGCATCATGCAATGGACTCTATAGAGCAAAACTTAGGTGGAGGGGAAGTTATTAAGTAGAGGAGAGGAAGAAGGTATAGGAGGCTAATAGAAGGGGTGTCAATTGGACTGGTCTAATTCGATCCAGTCCAATGTGAGTCCATTACAAATGGACCAGATCCAATCCAATCCAATGAATATTTTGGATCATTTTGGATTAGTCCAATTTAATGTCTGGATCGTTTAATATGTTCAAATTTGTTTTAATTTAGATTGATTTCAACCCAAACACAGTTCATTGACACCTATATTCTTGTCTTATATCAATGGACCAGATATTGGTTTAATCCAACCCAATCCAATGTTAAATTTATTATGGACAGACCAGGTCCAATCCAATCTAATAAATATTTTGGACTAGATTGGTCCAATCCAATATGTCTTATTGGTCCATCCAATCCATCCAAATTAATTTTCACTGAAAAATTATGCAAAGAGAACACTGAGAACCCGTAATAGTTAAGAAGGGGATGGAATACTTTTTCATCAAAAACCACATCACGACTAATAATGATACAGTGGGATTCAAACATTGGTAACCTTTGTGAGAAAGGCTATAACCAAGAATGGCCATGGTAATGAGAGTGATCATGCAAGGCATGAACTTCATAGGGTGTGGCACTATATTAATCATGGTTTTTGAACCGTCGTTGATCCACACACTCAGACCACCGTCATTGAATCAGTCAACAACCCATTGACCCGGGCAGTCAACCCATCAATCCATTCAATGGTTTTTGACTTTTTTATTTTTTTAATTTTTATTGTTAGAACGAGCCGTCCGTTCAAACTAGATGATCGAACCATCAACCTAGAAACCGGTGGCCAAAACAATTCCATTTCTAGGTCGTTTTTTAAAACCATGATATTAATTGAGAATTGCAGTGGGCAATCTATTTATGAGGAGATCTGGTTTGTAGGGCTTCATCCCAAAAGGTACAGAGAGAGCCCGGGGGGGGGGGGGGGGACAAAGGGCAGGAATGGAGACTTAGAGAAAGGAGTGCACTGGGATGAGAAGTTGATATAGTGGCCTAGGGGTGTCAATTTGGACTGGATTTGGTCCAATCTGATCTAGTCAAATGTGATTCCATTATAAATGGACCAGATTCAATCCAATCCAATGAATATTTTGGACTAATTTGGACCAGTCCAATTCAATGTCTGGACTATCTAATCTATTCAAATTCATTCTGATTTTGATTGGTTTCAATCCAAATCCACTCCATTGACAGATATATTAATTATTATCTTATATCAATGGACCAGATATTCGCTTAATCCAACCCAATCCAATTTAATAAATATTTTGGACTGGATTGGTCCAATCCAATATGTCTTGTTAGTCTGTCCAATCCGTCCATTAGAAATGCCCCGAGCATCGATCAACAATGGTGAAATTCAAAGAAGCAATTATCATCACATGCAAATTGACTAACATAAAGAAAGGAAATACCAAAACATTTATAACATGTGAAAGCTGTATGAGGTAGAACACCACGTCGCCCACAAGCTAGGTTTGCAGTTGGAGAAGCATAGGGAGAGAAAGAGATCAGTACGTTGTTGCAACCATGTACCCTACCCATGGTTTCTTATAATGATAAAAAATAGGACTTGATAGTAATTAAAGATAATGAAAGAATCATAATCGGTACCCAAATTAATTATCCATTTAAATTAAGTAGAGAGAAGAAGGTCACGTGGGTGAAAGATATCTTATTCAACAAGATTTGAAAAGTGGTTATTGAAGGAGATGGACGATAAAACCAAAGAATATGATGGACGATTAAACATAAATTCTTAGAATTAATAAAGTTTGTTTAAATTAAATTTGCTAAAGAGAGTCAAATGATTTATCCAATCTTCTTCAATCTTTAATGGAGATGGTTTTTAAAATGAGTTATATAGCCATTAAGAGAAATGCTTGAAACAAATTAATGAGCTTTAGGTTGTATTTGGATGTGATGTAAGTTAAGGGTTCGGTTTTGTATGCATTTGGAAAGAGGGTGTAATTAATATTGATGTAAAGTATACTCTCGCTCAATTTTGTGTTTATTTGGATGAAGTGTAGTTTTATGTCGACAATCGATGCAAAATCCCATTAATTTTAAAGTTTTATATCGATAATCAATATAAAATACATCAATTTTATCGATGTAAAACTTTACATTAATGATGTTTTATGCTGATTCCAAACGCAGCTTAATTTGTAGCCAACACAAGTACCTTTAGAGCTGGCCTAAAGTCAAAACTTGTCAAGTTCAAGAAAAGGCAAATGAAAGAGTCAAATACCATGAAATTACAGTCGAGTAGTAGAAGGCTTCCGATCCCTTTATTAATTATTTAATTTACGTTACACTCCATTTTCTTTTCTATTAATGCTACAGTACTAGAGTACTGTTTATTCAATTTCCCTATGAATGCAACTTCATAGAGATCTCTGTTATTAATTAATTACTACATTCTAACAAGTAAGGTTGTCACCCGGCGACACACCGAGCTTGTTACAGTAGTCGGTGTAGTACCCAACTCGAGCCTGAACAGCGCCGGAGTTTCCTCCTCCACATTCACCGCCATTAATGGCTCTTATCGTGGCGCCGAATCCTTGTCTCATGACCGAATGGACATTGTTCATCCAGAACCAGAATGCAGTCTTGAAAGACACCACCACGTCGTTAGCCACAGTCTCCGGAGCATTCAGACCGTTGAATCCGATGCTCTGTCCGGCAGGYCCGTAGTTGTAGTTCCAGGATATTTGGATCGGACCACGGCCGTAATATCCTTTGCCCGGAACGCATGGATACTGCGTGTTKCTCTCGTCACAGTAGTCCTTTGAGGCACCATCGATCTCTTCTATGTAGCAGAAGTCTGTACGTACGTAGACCCAGAAAAGATTTAGATTTGAAAGACAAATTAATCAACTCAGTAACAGAGTTGCAGAGAATTGAGGAAACTTACGTCCAGTCTCGTGTGTGACATGTGCAAAGAAAGCAGCAATCTCGCGCTTCGAGTCATCGGCGGAGCCATCYTKAGCGAAACGAGGGTAGGAATTAAGGGCGTTAAGAAAGGCACCTCGGGTGTAGAAGTTCTTGCCTGCGCAACCGGAGGCCGCTTTGCCGATTATTCCGTTGAAGAAATCGGGTGTGACAACGTCTGCAACTGAAACGCCGCTACTGCTGCCGCCACCGCCATTGTTGCAGGGACCCTGTTGGCATCCGTCACCACAGTAAKCKTTGCCTGTGCCGCAGTACCCAAACCGGCTACAGCAGAGGTTWGRGGCACAACCACAGTTCTGACCCACAACGGGATCCGGCAAAAGACTGGCTAGGGTTCCGGCCACAAGGACAGTTAGGGTTATAATTTTGACAGTAGCCATGGAAGGAGAATGGAGGAAAATGGTGGAGACTGAGAGTATCGTGCAACTGGAACGCCTGAGTGTGCTATTTATGGAGAAATAATTTGGGCCCCGTTTGGCGCGACTGTTCACGTGATCTACGGTAGATCGTCTTTTATCTTTTTGCGTTTGGTTTGCCACAGATCTAAACGCCAAAGGTCAATGTACAAAAAAGCGGACAGGACAATTTTCGATAACCAAACAGGCTTTAGACTGCTCAGATCTTAAGGAAGAACTATTAAAAGATTTTTCCAAAAAGACTTACCAAAGGACCATCATGATTGTTGCTGATTCCAAAATTACGATATCTTGAAAGCCAATCCAAAACCTAAACCACTTTGGCCACAAGTTTCTGAGCCAACAATTGGACTATCTAGTTTGAATGAATGGTCTATTACAATTAAAAAAATTTAAAATAAACACAATTAAAAATCATCACCAATTTTTAACTAAAAAAATGGGTTAAGGGTGAAATGGAACTGATTACCTGAAAATTTAGTTTGACAGCATGATACATCAGTTTACTAACATGTAATGTAACATCACCCGTGATCACGGAAGAATTTACATTAAAAATAAAAATCATGTGAATACTCTAAGAAAACAACATCCAATTAAGCATTGGATATGCTAAATTCATTGAAAGATATTCTTGAATGACAAACTCGTCGCCACGTATGAGTACATAGATTTCCCCATCCCCATAGGGTCCATTTCCTTCTTTTTTTTTTTTCTTTTTATGACAACAAATTCATTTTGTGTTTTATTTCTACTTGATTCTAAAAATAATTGAAAACAAAATAGTTATAATTTACAATTCTATGTACGACCAAATATATTCAAATACATTCTAACATGGTTTTTAAAATGGGACTGGACCGGATGGTTGGACCAGAAAAATCGAGAATCGATCAGGTCTGTTTTACCCCAAAATCGTTATTTCACCAAAAACATTGATTTAATCAGCAAACCGCTGACTTGGGCGATCGAACCATTTGACTTATTCAACGATTTTTACCGCTTTTTTTATTATTTTTTGTCAAAACGGACCATCCATTCAGTTCGAACAGTCAGACCGTTCGACCCAGGAACCAGAACCCTGACCGGTTCGTTGTCCAATTTGATTTTATAAACCTTGCATTCCAATATATTCAACCATATTTTTTGAGGTGTTAACACAAATTCATTAACTAAATCACAAATACACAACATGAATCCCAAGTTTTGGGCCTCAAACCCATTTATTGAAAACACAAACATATATACACACACATCATAGGTCCCCATGTGGCAGGGAGAGCTCTTCTTGTTCCTAATTCATCTACAAATGGGATGGAAATTTTCCCATCCCCCTCTGCGTGGGGGAAAAAGTATTCCCATTCATGATTCATTCAGGACATATCTCTTTTAGAATTTAAAACATGGAAAAAATTGTCATTCCTAAGTGTAAATACTGCAACTTTATTTGACGTTCTTCCAAATAAAAGATTCACAAAATGGCTATGTCCATTCTAACCGAATTCGAAGTTCCTCATCGCATAACAGTACTCTTAACTACACCCACCTCACAGCGTGCATTAAGAACATTTTCCCATAAATAATAAGATACAAATAGGGGAGATGTTCCAGATCTGCCGCTGCAAGTGATGTGAGGATGGCGGGAGGAGCACATCTGTATTCATTCTAACGACCGGTAGGTAGAAACCCTAAATGTATGTTGGTCAAATTAGTTAGGCAGATCATTGGATGACCTTGCTATTTTTCCACTATCGAAAAGAAAACTATCCATTGGACAAAGCTTGACGTGATCAACCATCTCACTTTACATAGACCCAATTTCTCTATTCTGGTTTTTTCCTCTGTAAATGTCGATTCAAATTCGATCAATTAATCCATTTATAAAGAGATCAAATTCAGAACGACTTCGATCAGATTTCAAATTTGACTTGGACTAACAAATGAAATAAATAAGTGCATCCCTAATTAGTCTAGGAGTCTTAGTCCTCAAGTGGGTCCCATTAAAAGTTACCACCCACTAGGGGTGCTCACGAGCCAAGTTTCTCATGAGTTATCCGAGTTTGGCTTATGAAAAGCTTGACTCAATTCGGTTTAAACTGAGTTCGAGCTTGATATATAGGCTCGTTTGCTAATGAAGTCGATCTCGAGCCTAGTGAAACTTGGTTCGTGAGATTCATGAGCCTAGTATAATAAATAATTAATTTTTTATTATATACATACACACATACATACATACACATACATATACACAAAAGTTGTTCATTAATCACTATTCACTAATCCAAAGTTTCTTGCAACCATTCAAAAACTAGGTGGCCTAATGGGCTTTTGGAACTTCATGTTTGAATTAGGAACTAAGTCGGTTCGGTTTGGGTCGGTTTCGGTTTTCACACATCGGTTTAGGAATTTGCACAACCGAAACTGACCCGTGCTGATGAAAACCCGGCCGACTCGGGTTGGTCGGTTTGGGTCTTCTTTTGAACAGCCCTAATGCATAATTTTTTATTAAAAAAACATGACTTGTAGTCGAAATCGAGTCAAGCCGAACTTGAACTTGTGAGCTTTGAACCGAGTTGATCTCGAACTCGAGCCTAACATGATTTCAGTAAGCCAAGCTCAAATATCCAAGCATTCGGCTTGGCTCGGCTCGAATCCACCCCTACCACCCACCCATATTGAGCATATTATATTATTATATTTGGATTCATCATCAATTATAAAAATCTGCACATCCTCTCATTTGGATGCTCCTTCCGAGTCTGAGTAACAAATTAAAAGAAAATGCAGGAATTCCACAATTTAATGAAATCAAATCCCATGTGGGAGACAGTACTCATTCCAAGAAAATGATCAAACAAATGATACTAAAGGAAGTGTCACCAAGTCATTACATTTTAAGAAAAATTGACCTCCCCATGTATATGAATTTTAATGTACGTACTAGTGTGAACGCACATGTAAGGGCGTCAATTGGATTGGATTTGGTCCAATTCGATCCAGTTCAACGTGAGTCCATTACAAATGGGCCAGGTCCAACCCAATCTAATGAATATTTTGGATCAGTCTAATCTGTTCAAATTTGCTTTAATTTAGATTAATTCTAATTTAAACTTAATCCATTGACACCTATATTCCTATCTTCTATCAATGGACTAGATATTGGCTCAACCCAACCCAATCCAATATAAATTCATTATAGATGGACCGGGTCCAATCCAATCCAATAAATGCTTTGGACCATTAAATATGGACTGGTCCAATTCAATATGTTTTGTTGGTCCATCCAATCTGTCCAAATTGATTTGGTTTGGACGGGGTCCAATTCAAAACTGGTCCATTGACACCCCTAGGCACATGCTATTCTATGCATAAAGATGGATTGCTCTTTTCCAAGAACTAATTTCTATTTTATAATAGTTTGAGGAGTATGTAATACGAAGATACAGTATAATTTCAAAAATACATTCTAATAGGAATAGATGAGTCCGGATCTGCTCCTCCTCATAGAGCGTTCCTCACACGGTCACACTTTCCTAACAGCATGTACCGGCCATACATCGAAAACATCTTGCATACTTGTATGTTGTTATTCATGGGAGATGTTTTCAGTACACGGTGGAATGCGACTGTAAGGTGGTATGAGGAGCGCTGTGAGGAGCAGATCTCAATTTAGAATAGATTGTCAGTCACCAATAGTTGTTACCTTAAAGCTGCGTTTGGAAACGATGCAAATGGAGTGTAAATCTTGGTTCAGGGTAAATTTGTACTCTGGTTCACTTTTACCTATGTTTGGCAACATTACATTTATACATTGACAAATGACAGACCAATACATATTTACATTGATAATAAGATGTATGGCTGTGTTTGGAAACGATGCAAATAAGTGTGAATGCAAATATATAGAGTGTAGAACGGTTCATATAAATTGCAAAATTGGGTTAGTTTTGCACTTACAAATTTACCTTCTTACCAAACAGACTTTTAGCCATAATGGTTGCGAACATGAATTCCAATAAAGAATATACTTTTTCTTTTTTATCAAAAGTCCACTTGAATGCAAATTTACTTCTTTTTTATTGATGTACTTTTACATCTTTTTATCAATGTAAATATGCATTGGTCTCACATTTGTCAATGCATAAATGTAATGTTGCCAAATATAGGCAAAAGTGAACCAGAGTGCAAATTTTTGTCGATGCATAAATGTAATGTTGTCAAATATAGGCAAAAGTGAACCAGAGTGCAAATTTATCAATGTAAATATGCATTGGTCTCACATTTGTCAATGCATAAATGTAATGTTGCCAAATATAGGCAAAAGTGAACCAGAGTGCAAATTTACCCTGAACCGGGATTTATACTCCATTTGCATCGTTTCCAAACGCAGCTTAAAGGTACATCAATAAAAAAGAAGTAAATTTGCATTCAAGTGGGCTTTTGATAAAAAAAAAAAAGCATATGCTTTATAGAAATTCATGTTTGCATCCATTTCAACTAAAAGTCTATTTGGTAAAAAGGTAAATTTGTTAATACAAAACTAACACAACTTTACAATTTATATGAACCATTCTACACTCTACATTTTTACATTTACATTTATTTGCATCGTTTCCAAACGCAGCCTAAGCTTGTATATAGACTAAAGAGAGTAATTTTTTAAAAACTAAAATATATCATTTAGCAAAGAAAAAAATACAACTGGGGGCATGATCCAGTCCGAGCTCGGCCCCACCCAAAAACATCCCAGCAAGATGGATTTTAGGCATGCTCGACCAAAAAAAAAGACGAGGCTATTGAAATGGTAATATTAAAAAGGGTAAATTGGTGAAAGTTTCTGATCGTAGCTGAAATTTTCCCAGAAGTTTGGTAATTAACCTTTTTCTGAATTTTCTAATATATATAGTTGCAAGTGGATTCTCTCTTTTAAATTTCTCTAACAAAACGCGTGAAAATGTCTAAAATATCTATTGAATCTGGTTTCTACGGAAAAAATAATATAAACTTTATAAACATTGGAAAACTAGAGAATTTAAAATTGTAATTTTACCATTGAGTGATTGATATGAAGACAAATTTGGAAAGAAAATTCATTTTAGAAAAGAAATTGGAAGGGTTTGAACTAATGATTCATATGAAGAGAAAATTTGGAAAATAAACATTTTGATAAAAAATAACTGCACGAGTATTTTGGACATTCCCATTCTTCTTTTTAGAGGTTTCTGACAAAAGGAGTCTATTTACAACTATATTAGAAAATTTAGGGGAAGTGATTGCAATTATCAAACTCTCAGTTCAGATCTGCTGACCATAACATATTAATGGCCACGCTCATCCAGCTGCACATTGAAAATATCGATAACCACAACACAACCAATGTTCCATATGTGCGGCTGGGTATCTACCACTACTACAGATTCTATGAAGAAAATGGGGTAGAGCCCCTATTTTCTGTCAAAATTAGTAATTATTGAATAGCTGTATTGTTGGACTCAATAATTATTAGCCCCTATTTACTGAAAATTTACTGTCATTCAAGGAGGGATTTGATAAGGAGAATGGGGCAGAGTCCCCGTTTTCTAAGTGTATTTATTTGAAGTAGACTAGTTCTCCTTAGATAACTCAGTTGGTGTTGTTTTAGTATGTTTTTGGTCCTATAGACGTTTATAGATGGGGTGTTTATCAAATAAACATTTAATTGATAAACACTACTTTAAACGTTTATTACTTTTGTTGTTTGGTTGGGCATTTCATGGGTATTTCAAGCAATACCCCATAAAGCTATCTTCCACCTCAACTTAATGTTTATTGCTTTTGTTTTTTGGTTGGGTGTTTCATGGATATTTCAAGTAACACCCCATAAAGCTATCTTCCACCTCAGCTTAATGTTTATTTTTTTTGTTGTTTGGTTGGGCATTTCAAGTAACACCTGCATAAAGCTATCTTCCACCTCGGCTTACAATGCTCCGAGTAAGCATTTCATTTCAATAAATGTTAGGGCGTTGGGAGAAACCCGAATTTGAAGTTTCCCCCAACGCCTCAAGCACATAAATCCAAGTGTTTCTGTTTTTTTTTTATGTTTATCTGATAAACACTGAAACCAAACAGTGGCTTCATGCACAATAAATGCCAATGCCTAAGTGGCGCTGATATGGCGGAGTTTTTCCAATAAATGCCCACATAACAAAACATAGCCTTATGGATTACAATAGTCTTATCTCTTCAAGTAGAAGATCTTCAATATTGTGATAAGCAAAGCTTTTGAACAAAAGATGTATTAGAACAAGGTGGAACATATTCTATGGGCACATGTGACATGGATGAATTAGAATTGGAATCAAAATTCGTTGGAATTAAAAATAGAATGGTCTATTCCCCTACCTGTTTAGTTCAATTAGAATCGGAATCAAATCAGAATTGGCTGAAATGGACTCTCATTCCCAAGAAAGGGAAGGGAATGGGCATTCCTCCAGTGAAGGAATGTCATTCCACCAGGGTATCAGATTTCAGTTCTGCCCAGCCAAATGGTTGGAATCGTAATGACCATTATAGTTCTGATTCCAAACTGCTATTCCCGTGAACCAACCCAACCCTAAATAGTAATTGAAAATCCACTATTAAATAAATCATGTTATTTGTATTAAATTTACTGTTAATTAAATTATTGTTAAATAAATCTCAATAATTTACTGTTAAATTTAATTAACAATAATTCATAGTAATTGTTAATTTAATTAACAATAAGAACTATTAGATGATATGCTTATGGCATTTAATGTAACATTTACTTATTAGTAAATGTATACATGTGTTGCATGTGGCAATTTCCAATGATGATAAAATTTAAATGCTCTTATTAGAGCTCATGTTTCAAAGATAAGTGATCAAATCATAGTGTAATTGATATCATAAAAATGATAACCAATTAGGTGATTACCATCATCATTTAAGAGCTGTGTCCAAGTTATATGGGATCAGCTACATTAATCCCCTTTCACCATTCAATGCTATATCCATCGTTAAATTATAGACACTTATGTTTTTAATTACTTTCACCTAAGTCCTTCTCGATTTACCCTTGACTATTCTAACTCTTCAATACTAAATTGAACACCTTTTTAAAGAGATTTATATATGGTTTTACATGCAAATGACCAAACCATCTCAATCTACTTTCTCTCAATTTTCTTCTTTTGGAGCTACTCCTAGGTTCCTTCATATGCCACCAATCAAATGGTATTCATTAAAATTTCTTAGTGGTGTATGATCGGTTAAAATTCTTTTGGTATCATACTTTCTAGCATCATAGATATGAAGAATATATATAATATTAAAGAAATTTTCAAAATTTTTTATAAGTTTTAGAATTTTTTATATTTGATATTTTCATTATTTATTTTATGACATTACAATTTAACTTATTTAACTGGGAGGGAAATGAATTGTAATTGACTTTTAGAACATGGTTTTATATTATGGTCAAATGGGTAAATCCATCACCAAACAATGAATCCAAGTCCATTTACATCCAAACCACTTGCTTGCAAAGGACCATTTACTTGGTTATCATCATGGTGGCTTAATTTAACAATGGAATCACAAATTAGACATCATTTTTTCTAATTCTTATATTCAAGTTCTACCATTAATAAAAATAATTCTTATTTATCACATTTAGTTTTTAATATGCCAAATATATAATATATGACATGTGCCTAAAATTGTTTTTTTTTTTATTTTTTTTTCATATTTTTTGTACTTCTTTAGTTTATTTTTTTAATCATGAAACCATGGGTTGACCAATTTGACCCAAATGGTTGAACCATTAATCTGCCATGTGGGTAGAAAATTGTTTCAACTTCGTTTGATTTTAAATATTATTTAAATAACTAAATAGTTTAAGTACCAAAATATTTAAGATAACTAAATTTTAAATATTTAAAATGATCAAATTATATGATAACAGTTATGGATTATTTAATTTAATAAATAATTATTATTTTAAAATTTTAAATAACGAAATTATTTAGATATTTAAATAATATTTAAAATATACTAAATAACATAATTATGAAATAAATTTAAAAACATGATTAAAAATACAAAAATAATTATAAATAGATTTAATAATATTTGATAATAAGAATATAAAATATAAATAATTAAAAAAATTAAATACTATTGACACAAAATAAATAGATTAAATGATTTATAGCTATTGAAGCTTCTAAATAATGAAAATATGTAATAACTTTCAAAAAATTTAATAGATACTATAAAATAGAATAACAATTACAACTATTATTATACTAATAATAATTAAAACATTATTTCACTTATATAATTTTCAAAAAAAAAATTTCAGTTTTAAAATTATTTTAAAATTAAAAGGAATTATATTTTAAAATGATGAGACAAGGCATTGATTATGATGATGACATGCTATGATTATGTAACGAAGAAGAAATATAAGCAAATGCCAACCTGTTTCTTTAATCATTGTCTCCCCAAAAACAAAATAATTGGAAGAGCCTAAGCACATAAAATAGGGCTTTTTCTCTAACAAAATAAATAAATGAAATAGGGCTTTTTCTCTAACAAAATAAATAAATGAAATAGGGCTTTTTAAGTTACCGTACATTGTCTTACAACTCTTAGGTCACGGGTGGGGTTAGGTTGGTTTGACTCATTTTCTTCAACCAAGCCAACTTAGTTGGTTTATTTATTGACTAAATTGAAACCGATCCAAACATGAAGGGTCGGTTTGGGTCGACTTATCGGTTTATTTAACATCTCTTTTCAAAACCAAAGAGTGAAGACTCTCACAGTTGTCTCTCCATTTTAATTTTCAAGAGTCCTTGACAATAATGCTTGCTAAACCCAAAAAGGTAATAAACAAACTAATAAAGATAATAAATAACTTTATTTAACTTCTCTTTTTTTTTCTCTTTCCAAAATTGAAGAGTGAAGATTCCAACAATCCAACATGTATGTCCATTCCAATTTCCAAGACTCCTTCACATCAATGTTTGCTAAACCCAAAAAGGTAATAAATAACTTTACTTAAATTTAAAGTTAACTATGATAGGAAGTAGGGCTGAGTAGGGACTGCTTAGTAATTACTTAAAATATATAGGGTCGAATCGGTTCGATTCAGTTTTGGTTTTTATGTATAAAAACTGAAACCGAACCGAGTTATCGGTTTATTTTCTCACACAAATCGGAACTGACCTGTGGTTTTAAAAAATCGATAACTCAAGTTGGGTCGGGCAGGTTTGATTGGTTTGACATTTATGTTTGATTTGAAGGAAAATGTAGGAAAAGGAAGGGAAAGACAAGGAAACCAAATACAAGATTTGTAAAGGTTTCCTTACATTTCATTTCTTTTCCCTACATTTTTCTTCAAATCAATCATGGCCTTAGAGTCTGTTTGTTTCCTCTTAGCTCTTATCTCTTAATAGAAATCTTTTAACTTTAATGTGAACAACCCTAACAGCTCCAATAGCATCAGTTTTTTGACCAAATTGAACGTTCTTTTGGTCTATTTTAAGTTACCATACATTGTATCACAGCTCCATTAGCAGCAGCATCAAGGCTTCTCCTTTATCCGTAGATTCTCTCAATCATTGCTCTAAATAGCATCCATCGTATACTGCTGTTGGATCAGGCGTTGCAACCGGTTCGCCTCTGAATTAACGGCCACGACAAATTCAAGGTCGCCATTCGTCAATAGGAGCTTGAGCTTGGGGAGGAGAACAGAGGACTGACGGTTACCGGCAGAGGGGTTTGGACTTTGGAGGGTGACTCAATTGGAATTTCAACGATTTTGGATAATTTCTGTTGATATTAGTCACCGTGGGGGTTGTGTACGAGGAAGAGAAGCGTGCTTTGAGGGTAGGAAGGGCCTCAGTTGCTCCAGCCGAAGACGATGAAGTTGAAACTTGGAAATGGATGTTTCCCTTGGCCTGTTTTGTACTGTTGATAAAATCTATTCGAGGATCTCGCTTAATAGTTGAAGCTTTTAGGTTGAATAGTTCTCTGAGATAGTATCAGAGCTATGATATCAGAATCATTTCTAGTGTTTGATTGTCGTCATCTCATTATAATCAATTAATTTTAAGCATAAAGTATGGGTGGGCCTGTACTATCCACGTGGTTGTCAGTTAAGTTTGTACGTGATTGGATGGGTTTTCGCTTTTCCATTTAAGGATGGGAGACCAGATCTACTCCTCACATAGGGCGCCTCACACCTACATCACATGCACATCCTACATGCATTGAGAACATCTCTCGCATTGGGAACCCTACTGGCAGCCACTGCTACCAAAAATCCAAGAATTTTGCAAAGAACATGTTACAACCGGAAAATCTATGATACCGGAAAAGATATGATATGAAAAAAGTTTTGACCAATCAAAATCCACCTATGAATTTTAATAACTAACACCTAATTTATTACCATGTTTATGATTTTATTAATCAGTTATTTTTCGGATATTATATCTTTTCCATATCATAATTGAACCCTATGAGAATGTACAACTTCAAAGTATAGTTTCAGCCTTTTGGGATGGCGGGATCAATGGATATAAGCCCCAACGAAGATAGATGTATAATCAAAATATCCATTTAATCGTTTTAGCTGGTTCCCTTCTCCATTGACATAAATCAGATGCAGTCTTGTAGGAACGAATCTTACAGGGGGCAACTGAAACTCGGGAGCCTCGTATTTGCTTTTCTTTATCTCGTTGGTAAGCGTAGGAAGAGAAGAAGACGATGAACGGAATGGAACGAGTTTTACAAATTCATTAAACTTTATTTTTGTTTTTTGTAAAATGCCCAATGGTTTTGAATAAAGTTGCAAATCCCTCTACGTTGTGATAGAAAAACATTGCAACCCTTTGCACCATGGGTTTCAAAACCAGACCAGACCGGACGGTCAGATTGGAAAAGTCAGGAAGACTGGTTCCGTTTTTCACCAAAATTGGATTTTTGCCAAAAAAATGTTGATTTGGTCAACAAACCGCTGACTCAGGTGGTTGAACTGTTCAATGGTTTTGATTGTTTTTTAATATTTTTTGTCAAAACGAACGGTCGAACCATTCGACCCGGGAACCGGACCCCTAACTGGTTCATTATCCAAGTCGATTTTAAAAACCTTGCTTTGCACCAAACAAAAAAACTATCTAACACCTCAACAAATTCCACTAATCCAAATAGCATTTGGCTATGTGGAGGTTTATTTGAAAAATGGTGTCAGTTTATCCAGTTCGGCTCCGGTCAGGGCAAAGCCCATTCAAGTAACTTTTACTGCCTTTGCATTGAGAATATTTCCGTACTAGTATGTTTTATTTCATGGGGAAATATTCCTTGCAAAATGCTGTTAGAAAGGTGTGGGCACAGCTTTGCCCTAATAGAAGCCAATCTCCAATTTATCATCACATAGGTGTTTATACCAAAATGCTATTTAGTAAGATTGATTATTAAATAAATGTTTTCTCAATTTTATGAGAGCCAACCATTGGGGGAAATTTCATTTTTATTGTTTCCCTCAACACTTAAGTGTTTATTTACTGCCCCACTTAGGTGGAAATTAATGACATCTAATGGCGCTTTACTGTCAAATAATACTAAATAAACGTTTATGGATCACTTTATCACTTTTCAAGATAAATCCAATACAAAATGTTTATTAAATAAATGGCCACAGTATAAACAACCTCCCAATCTTGCTTATTGCATGTTGCCCTTCACTTTACATCTTTAATAATCCCTCAATGGAGATTGGATGTCATCCATCACAGAAAAGTGGTTTGCACACTCAACCTGCTTCAGACACAGAAAAAGGAATTGGAAAAGGTTATCCATCTTCGAAAAACAGAGAATTGACTTTCTCAAATTAATCAGCAGAGAAGTATGGACAGACCCAATACAGATTTCTGATTTCCACTGCAGAGTTATAAACATTCAAAATGTCAAAAACTCCCACTCTACACACCAATGCTTGCGGGTGAATTGGCATCAATTCCGAATTGGCACCCACCCCAACTGTACTTGGGACCTAAAAATTTTGGCACTGGGCTTAATTGTCATTCACCCATTAATCAGTCAATCTGCAAAAAAGTACCCGAACAAGAAAATGATCTTATGAGATTGACGAATCTGAGAACAGAATAAATGAATAAGAAGACAAATGGACAGTTTTATAAATCTCCAAAAACATATCAAATTAGGGATTCACGTTCTGAGCTCAAATTTGCAGAGAACCAAACAAATAGCGACAGAGACATTGGATGTCTTTGATCTTCATATCTTCTTCTACTCTAGCCTAAATTAACAACAACAAAATAAATAAATAAAAAGTGATTCGGGAGAAAATTATTTGAAGTAGTTATTCAACTTGTGAAGGCTTGCTTGAAGAATGTGGAGAGGAAACTCAGAGATTATCATATGCTTCCTCATCATGCCTCTTGTTTTGTTTTTCCTCGCAAAGTTTAACAGAGTTTTCATTCTTATGTTAACTGATTAAAACTATGAAATATGGGGACCGGATCTAGTAGGCACAATATATAAGCACGTTCAATAAGCACTTGATAAAAATATTTTGATAACTATAAAAAGTGGTTTTTAATATTTTTCAAAGACAGGTGTGGTCTAAAAATGAGCAAAGTTTAACAAAGTTTTCTCTTTTATGTTAACTGATCTAGTAGGCACAATATTGGAACCGTTGACATGTGACCATTTGAATTCGAGAAGTGTGACGAGAAAAGCAGAATTTTACATCGATTTTATTATAGTATTTACATCGATAGTCGATGTAAAACTCTTCTTTAGTTGAAGTTTTATGTCATAAATTTCATTCCATTAAAGCGTATGCAAAGCCGAATTGAAGTGGAGTTTTATGTTGATTTTGATTTACACACCTTCCAAATGGCAACAAAACCAAACCGGCATATATATTTATATCGCTTCCAAACGCAGCCTAAAATTCTAGACTTTCAACTATTTCAAGAAAAAATGACCAAGGCCAGTGGTCTAAACCGGGCGGTCTGTAAGTGGATTGATTGAGAGGAGGGGAAATTTGTTTCCATTGATTGGGGAAACTCCATACCAGCATCAATCCTTTAGATTCATTCGACAAGGTAATGCTTTAACCCTTTTGGTCGTTTTTCATTATCTAACACTTGCATTTTTGGTTGATGTATTTTTTAGATTTTGTTTTGATTTTCTTCATTCTTTGCACTTGTTTCCAATTGATTCTTTGTCCTTAGTCCCCGTGATGGATCCAATGTTTCTCTCTAGATTTTCGTCTCTAAGCTCCACACTCTGCTTTTTGGTAACCGCCTCTTCTGTTTAGAGTTAAAAGATTTCAATCTTGTTGTATTAATTCCTCACTTTGCATCATTTTGTTTGTTTCTTTCTGTAGCTATGTAGGATCCTCTAGATAATGTTTTTGATGATTGACGTGAAATACTTATCAGTGCTTTATTATATGTTTACTCTTGGAATTCATGCATCTATGGTTATTGGCATCTCTCCTATTTGATCTGGTTTGCAATTATGTAGGTTTCATTTGGCACGTCATTTTAGAAGTTCAACAGTTTGTATTTTTGTCTTTTCTCATTTGGTTAGAAAAAGATCTAACCATTAAAGAGATATCATGTCAAAAAGATCTGTAAAGCCCATTTTGAACAATTTTCAGAAAAGCTCCAAATGGAACTTTTCTGTTTTTTTTTTTTTCAATTCGTCTTCGCATGGAAAAGGCATGCCTTAACCAAACGGTCTTCAGGCTATCAAGATTTTAATGCAAAAGTTCATTACATCTTTTGACTGTGAGAGCTTTCAAAAGATCTTTCAAACAAGATTTGCCAAACGACCCCATAATTATTAGCATGTTCTGATTCATCTCTATGCGGCTATCTGCATACTCTGCTTTTGGTGATTTGGGCTTTCTTGTTTTGAGGACTCAACTTACGGGTTATAACATCAATGAAATGCTTTCAGCTGTTGTTAGTAGGTCAGGTGGCTTTGTCTAGATTGATCTCTTCCAGAGATAGGCTATTGGTGTTATTTAAGTCTGGGTTCTAGATTGGTGTCTTTGGTTTCTCTTGTTGTAGGAGGAGTGCATGGTTTCTTTTCTTTTGCCTAAATAAAGTGCATTGTGCCTTTTTCTTTTCTTTTTTTCTGAGTTGCATTCTTCACATATTCAAATTTTATTTTCCTTTAAATAAATCTTAAACTTTGCTATAAAAAATGCTAACCGTAGGGAAATTTATCTGTACAAGATATTTTGCCTTGGAAAGCTTCTAAATCTCTTACACTTTTCCCTAATTCGCTACAATAAGGGTCCGTTTGGTTTACAGGAATAGGGGTCTGAAATCGGAATTGGAATGGGCTATTCTGATTCCAACTGTTTGGTTGGGCGGAATCGGAATGCTATTCCCATTCCTGTTGGAATGTCATTCCCCTATTTGAGAGAATGATCATTCCCTGCCTCTCCCTTGGGAATGGAATCTCATTCCTGCTGATTTTAATTCTCATTCCCATTTCTATCTGAACCAAACAGACTATAGGAATGGATCATTCCGATTCCTATTCTAGAGGATTTTGATTCCGATTCCAACTACGAACCAAACGGACCCTAAGCAATCACCATGCAACTACTGTCCAGTACTTAGGGTCTGTTTGGTTTGCAATTTGCAAATGGAATCGGAAACGGATTCTTCTGGAATCAGAATCAGAATGGTCCATTTCCATAATATGTTTGGTTTAGACAAGAATGGAAATGAAAATTGGAATCAGCAGAAATATGATTTTATTTCCAAAGGAGAGGCAGGAAATGGCCATTCCAGTAGGAATGAAAATAGGATTCCGATTCCCCCCAACCAAATAGTTGGAATCGGAATAGCCCATTCCAATTCCAAACCCCTATCCCCGCGAATACACGCCACACTGGTTGTTTAGTATAGGAAGTATAGTGGAAAAAAATGCAAGAGTTCCGGACTTGAATATTTGATTAATAATAAGGTATCAGTAGAAACATCTAACACAATGGTTTGTTGGGTATGTGTTCAGCACAAACATACTCTAAATTATATTGTATATGGAATCAAAGAAGGTATCAAGAGAAAAACTGGTGGATATACAAATGGTTCCCAATAAGGCTGCATGAAGTAAAAAAGAAAATATCTAAAATTATAATGGAGATGGGAATTGAAGCCAACTTTGTTATTTAGGCTGTATTGGTTGCAATGCAAATAAATTTGTACAGATGCGAAATTATGGCAATGCAAATGATTTGAGTGTAAATTGTGACATTTTTTTTTTTCAAATTTTAACTTATTTTATTTGATTGGAGTACAAATGAACTAAATTAAGACATGAAGTAGAATAGAGTAAAGCCCAAAACAAAATTAAATGAAAATTTACATTTTTTTTTGCATTTACACTTCTATACATTTGTATTAAGTATAAATAAAGTTGCACTGCAACCAAACATAGGCTCTATTTGTTGGGGATTGAAGCCAACTTTGTTATTTAGGCTGTGTTTGATTGTAATGTAAATAAATTTGCACTGATGCAAAATTATAGCAATGCAAATGATTTGAATGTAAATTGTGACCTGCTTTTTTTTCAAATTTTAACTTATTTTATTTGATTGGAGTATAAATGAACTAAATTAAGACATGAAGCAGAATAGAGTAAAGCCCAAAACAAAATTAAATGAAAATTTACTTTTTTTTTGCATTTACACTCCTATACATTTGTATTAAATATAAATAAAATTGCACTGCAACCAAACATAACCTTACAAATACAACCAAACATTCGCACAGTAGACCATACAAAAAAACATATCATGAAACATCATCAGTTCATGGACCGAGTTGACTAGTTTCTCCTACAAACCCTAACTCCAAGACATATCCTCACTTTCAAGGTTTTTTTGTAACTCGAACGCCAATTGTCCTTATCAGGACTCATTTATAATATGCAAATAGAACCTATTTGTATCCCCAACAAATACCAATGAAGACTGTTTGCTTTTCAGATTTTCGGGGCTCAGTTGTATATCAAGTATCTTATATTATGCACTGCAAAGACGCATTGGATGCTTGAGAGCAAGGCTTTTAAAACCAATTCAGACAACGAACTGGTCAGGGGTCCAGTTTTCAGATCGAATGGTTTGATTGTTCGAACTGAATGATCGGTTCATTCTGACAAAAAATAAAAACAGTCAAAACTATTGAATGGTTCAAATGGTGCAACCACCCGGATCAGCAATTGCTGATCAAATCAATATTTTTTGGCAAAAATTCGATTTTGGAAAAAAACAGAATCGGTCACCTAACCAATTCCCGGTTTTTCCAGTCCGACCATCCAGTCATGTCCAGTTCTGAAAACCATGCTTGAAAGAGAAGAGTACACTTTGCTCCATGATGAGTTTGAGAGAGAAGAGTACACTTCTCTCTGATGCATTTAAGTTCTTAAGGCAAGAGTTTAAGTCTAATGGTTTAATTACTATCCCATGACGAACATTTTCTGTATTAGAATGATTGCCTGTTTTTCCCAAAGATTTCAACAGTATAAAAACTTAACCATATACACACTCAACTCTCACTGTCTCACATTGTTCTTGTTCTTTGGTGTCTGCCCATTTGTAGTCCCTTTTCACAAATTAGTTGTGATATTCAGATGGAAATTTAGTGAAGACTAACTTTTAGCTAATTTCATTTTAAATTAATTAGTGATTTTGGAAATGACATGATAGCTAAGAGAATTGATGCCAACTTTATCTTAAACTTGTAATAAGCAAGCTGATGCTTACTTTATTTTAAATTCCATTGCTGTTTGTAATAAGCATTAGGACCTCTGGTGTATCTTAACAAGGAATTACATTCTCTTGACGTTTCTAAGGATGCAGTTCTTCATTTACCAAAATTGTTGTGTAGAGGTCTCAAATCCAATACCTTATTCTTCAACCATGAGCAAGCAAAGTTTTAAAAGGCTAAAGGTGGAGGCGAGGCGGCGATTGGGTGCTAAAGAGGCAAGGCGTAAGCCTCAAGGCGGTTTGAGGTGTAAGTCTCAAATTAAAATCTTAAAAGTTATGAAAAAATAAATAATTGAAAGTTTATACAGTTGTTTGTGATTTAATGTATGGTTCAACAATTGCTGATTGTTCAAATCAAATTGAACATACAAAAATTTGTATAAAAAATAACCCAAAGATAAATCAACAAAAAAATAAACATTCAAATGAGAATAACAAATCTGTAGTCAAATTAATAAATAACAATATCATGTTCATTGTATGCAACGTGTATTACCACAGCACTTATTATGTTCATTGAAATAACAAATTAATAAATAAGTAAATAACAAATTAATATTGATCCAGATTCAATTTATTTATGGAATGCATTTCAGTTTAGGAAATATTGAAATGCATTTTAATACTGAATCTGGATTCGTACAGGAGAAAGGAGGAGGCGGAGGACCTGTACGCACGATTCAAGGAGGAGGAGGAGGAGGACCTGTATCTCTGTACACACGATTCGATTTGTCTTCCTCCCTCCAATATTCTTGATCTTGAATCTTGAGTTTGGTTTGTGAGAACTGAGAAGTCTTCTTGAAATCTTGAGTTCGGTTGAACAAAAAAGGGGGAATAGCAGTTTCAGTCTATGGAAACCCATTTTTTTTGGGGTTTTCACTTTTCTTTTAATTTTGTTCAAACTTACCCATCATGAAATCAAGTTTTCCCCACCCAAAACCCTTTTAACTTGAGGCTACCACCTCATGTAAATTGAGGCGAAAGGCTAAAGGCCTACGCCTCACTAAAATTGAGGCTTACGCATGGAGAACTCCAAGAAGGGATTTGTCCCTTTTAGACATGGAGTCACTCTCTCCAAGGGTATGCCTCCCAAGACTCCTGAGGAGATTGAGGGTATGAGAGAGGTTCCCTATGCCTCAGCCGTAGGAAGCATCATGTATGCTATGTTGTGCACTCGGCCAGACATTGCTCAAGCTGTGAGTGTAGTAAGTAAATACCAATCAAACCCAGGACAGGAGCATTGGACTGTTATAAAGAACATACTCAAATGATAGAAAGTCTACATCTGTTTACATCTTTACGATGGGGTCCTATGTAGTAAGAAAAATAGTCCATGACCCAGACTAAGCACATTTCCGTAAGTGATGCTGCCTAATGAATGAAGTTGTTAATCCTGGAATTTGAAATTCAACACATCACCCATTCCACTGTTATGCGACAACACTGGATCTAACACAACGGGAATGCGTTGTGAGACATTGTGGGGGGCTGATTCGGTCTCCTCTTATTCTTACCTTTGGGATATCACTCATGAGGTTGTATGGATGTTAATTTGTTTTAGATTACTCATACTTGTGCGTATGAGTAATCCTTTGGTTTGGTCCTCACCCTTGGGCTGCTTATCACATAGGGTTTTGTCTCTAGCGAACCTTAAACCTTGTCAAGACTCTAGTTAGCTTCTTGATGTGATTAAAGGTGAATAGAGGTTATGTGCAGCTGATCACAAGTAGTTTTAGAAACTTCAATTTCTTGGCTCATTTAGATTCTAGGTGTTTGTTCTCCCCATAAGTTAAAGCTTGAAAGACAGAGATCTAAAAGAATGGGTCGAATTTCATTGAACAATTAAGAGCTTGTACAAGGCTGTATATATACAAGAAGAATAATGAAGAATTAGAAACTATTACAAGAATAGAAATAATAAATTGAGGCAAGAGCTTCATTTGGAAACTTCCAAAAGGAGAGTTTCCTTTTTGCTTTGACTGGTCTCTCTATAGTAAGAATTCTTTGAATAGTAGCTGGTCCATCTTTAGTAGGAAGACTAGAGCTCTCTTTGGTAAGAGATCTAGACCCCTCTTTGGTAGGAGGAGGAAGCCTAGGGCTGGTTGACTCCTCAATATGCCCCCTCAACCGAAAATGGGTAGGAAGCACATGAAGCTTGGACCTAAGCCAGTCAAACCACTGAGACGACAAAGGAATAGTGAAAATATCTGCAACCTGGTCTTCAGTAGGAAGGAACCACACCACCAAGGACATTTTAAGAATAAGATCATGAAGAAAGTGAAAATCGACCTCAATGTGTTTAGTGCGAGCACAAAAAATGGGATGAGCCGCGAGGTACGTGGCCCCAATATTGTCGCAGTAGAGAACCGGTGGCGATTGAGATTTGACACCCAGATCGGAGAGAAGAGAGTTCAACCACAATAGTTCCGTAGTGGCATTAGCTAGAGCTCGAAATTCAGCCTCTGTACTAGATCGGGCTATTGTAGGTTGCTTCTTAGCGCTCCACGAAACCAAATGAGAACCAAGAAAAATACCATATCCGCCAGTAGAACGTCTATCATCAGGGCAACCGGCTCAATCGGCATTGGAGTATGCTGCTAAGGGGTTCGATGAGTGTGCCGAGAAAAACAAACTAGAGTCAATGGTGCCTTTGAGATACCTCAGAATCCTCTTTACTACACCCTAGTGTTCATCAGTAGGAGCTTGTAAAAATTGACAAACTTTATTCACTACAAAGGCGGCATTTGGCCTTGTCAGAGTGACATACTAAAGGGCACCTACAATGCTCCGGTACTAAGTGGGATCAGATAGTGGTTCACCATTAAATTGAGAGAGCCGGGATGAGGTGGCCATTGGACTAGAAAGAGGTTTGGCCACAACAAGGTTAGTCTTCAACAAAAGATCCAAAATATACTTACGTTGAGAAAGAAACAATCCGGTGGCATCATGATGAGTTTCAATACCAAGAAAGTAGTGCAACGACCCCAAGTCTTTCAGAGCAAAGGTTTGAGATAAGATGCTGATAAGATGACAAACATGAGAAAAGGAGGATTCAGTAATAATAATATCATCAACATAAACAAGAATGTAAATGGTAATTTGTTCTCGACTGCAAATGAACAAAGAGGGGTCACACTGGGAACCCCGAAATCTGAGATCGTATAGACGATTGCTCAACCAGGACAACCAAGCCCGAAGAGCCTGTTTGAGCCCATAGAGGGCCTTATGAAGTTTGCAAACATGATGGGGGTAATTGTTGTCCTCAAAGCCTTTCGATTGACGCATAAAAATAGTCTCAATAATAAATCCATTAAGAAAAGCATTATGAACATCTAATTGGCAAATGTCCCAACCATGGGAAACTACGAGAGCAAGAATAGTGTGCACGGTAGTAGGTTTGACTATAGGACTGAAAGTCTTAGTGAAGTTGATGCCCGAAACCTAAGTGAAGCCTTGTGCAACAAGACGGGCTTTGTAACGATCAATGGAACCATCAGGGTGCCGTTTGATTTTGAAAACCCACTTGGAGCCAACCACATTCATAGAAGCATCATAGGAAACCAGTTCCCAAGTACCATTTTGAAGCAAGGCATGAAATTCGGCAGCCATGGCAGCCTGCCAATGAGGAGACTTGGAAGCTTGTCCATAAGAGGAGGGTTCCTCCTCATGAGTATGAACATCATGTAGTAAAGTAGTTGAGAGAGGATGGTGAGTGGCAGTTAATGATTGAGCCAACCTAGACGTCATAGACCTTGTCATCATTATATGAGTGCCCACTGGAGGATCCACAATAGGAGTTGTGTCCAACAGTTCCTGATAGGGCAGGTGCGCAGAACTGGCAGGGAATCAACACTGAGAGAAACTTCCTATTATGGCTCAGAGGAAGAAGTAGCAGATGCCTCATTAGTAACAGAAGTTGGACATGTGTCATCACTAATGATGCCCAAAGAAGGAAGAAGAACTCCAGTGGGAGTAACAGGAACGAAAGGCGACGATGATTGTGTTGATCCGGGAAAGGAGTGCTCATCAAAGACAACATGTCTAGCAATTATTTTTTTGCTAGTAGCAGGATTTTAACAATGGTACCCTTTGTGACTGTTGTTGTAGCTAATAAAGATACAGGGAGCAGAGCAAAAATCCATCTTGTGCGCATTATAAGGCCGAAGAAGAGGGTAACACTTACAACCAAAAACCTTTAGCATAGAATAATCAGGATGATTTCCAAACAATTTCTAATAAGGAGAGAGATTACCAAGGCCTGGAGTCGGCAGTCGATTGATGAGGAAAACGGCAGTTTCAGTAGCATCTTCCCAGAAGAACTAGGGGAGAGAGGAGGACGCCAGTAGAGACAACATGGACTCAATAACATGCCGATGTTTTCGCTCAACACTGTTATTCTGCTCATGCGCATGAGGACAACTGAGGCGGTGAACAATACCAACATTATCAAGATAACGAGAGAGATTATGAAATTCGCCACCCGAATCTCTCTAAAACATCTTAATTTTTGTAGAGAAAAGGTTTTCCACATGATTCTTAAAGTTAATAAAAGCATTAAACACATCTTACTTCCTTTCAAGAGGAAAAATCCATAAAAGTTAGGAATATGCATCCATAAATAAAGCATAGTATATATTTAGAGCCCTTATTGGACAAAGTTGGGGCAGATCCCCATACATAAGAAAAAACTAGTTCAAGAGGAGTAGAAAAAGTGGTAGTTGAAGATGGTAGACTTAGAGAGATCCAGAATAAGGTAAACCAAATTTAGAAATAATATTTTTCACAACTCAGAGAGATGCATAACCAAGTCGTTGATGCCATTCTGCCACAGAAGTTTTCTCACCTACAAAACCTGTCGAGTTCTCTATCTTGTGCTGAACCGCTCCAGGAAACTGTTAGAATTCATCTCTACAGGGTCCTTGGAGTAAAACTCTCCCCGTATGGCCCTTCAAGACAAAGAAATCGGGATGAAATTCAAAACTCATATTATTTTCCTTGGTAAATCTACTTACAGATAGCAAATTTTTAGTAAGAGAAGGAACATGAAAGATATTCTTCAAGGCAAACTGATTATGATTGCAAACTGGAGAAGTAGACCCTGTATTATTTATAGTCAAAACTGTTCCATTACCAATCTTGACTTGATCGGAACCTTGGTACTCAGTTCGGACTTGTAGGTTATCAGCATTCGGTGTCATGTGATGAGTGGCGCCACTATCCGGATACTAGAGTGGATCAAATCCGGTTCTAGACATAGAACCGTTATGTGAGATGCCGCTGTGAAAGGCTGTAGGATCTGTCGGATGCAAAGTGTTCTCTCCTTGATACGAGAGATCAAATCTTTAGTAACACTTCAGTGCTCCATGGCCTGATTTGTTACAAAGCTAACAAATAATACTATTTCCTCTTCCACGACCTTATCCACGGCCTGAGGGCTGACCACCACGCCTCCTGTCTCTGCCACGATTGCTGCCACCCCTACCTTGATTGTAAGAACTCTGAGAGGGTAGAAAACTGTTAGTCAAATTTTTATTATTATTCATTGCGAGATTTGCATTAGGATTTTCACTAGAAAAATTGTGTTGTAAATGTCAGGTTTTATGACTTAGAAGTAACCCAAGGACATCACTAATATTGAGTTGATCTGCATCAACTCGATTTGTAATGGTTGTAATAAGGGATTCATATTCATTGCCCAAGCTAGATAGAATGTATAAAACCATATCTACTTTTGCTACTAGTTCTGAGATTGCAGAAGGATTATCTACAATTGTTTTGGCTTTTTTAACATAATCACTGATGGACAAGTTCCCTTTCTTGAGGTTTTGAAGTTGACATCTGAGTTAAAGTACCCTGGATTAAGAGTGAGAAGAGAAAGATCTCTCCAGAGAACTCCAGACTTTGGCGGTTGTAGAGAGTCCAACAACTTGTGCTAGGACTCCTTCAGTTAAAGAAGCTATAAGCCAGTTCAGGACCAGCTGATCTAACTACACATTGGTGGAAAATTCTAGATTCAGAATTCTCTTATTATTTTCAATAGGATCTAGAATCTCTTCTAAGGGAGGCTTGGCCGATCCATCAATGAGCCCCATCAACTTGTAGGCTCGAAGTACTGGAAGCAATTGAGCTTTCCAGAGCAGAAAATTTTTTCCATTGAGTTTGATTGTCAGATAATGAGAAATATTAGGAATAGAACTGATATTCATTTGTAGGGAAGAATTCTGGGAAGAGGTTGAGCATGAGCTCATTATCTCATAAGCAATGGAGGTGTTGTAGGCCATGGCTCTGATACCAAGTTAAAGCTTGAAAGGCAGAGATCTAAAAGAATGAGTCAAATTTCATTAAACAATTAAGAGCTTGTACAAGGCTGTATATATACAAGAAGAATAATGAAAAATTAGAAACAATTACAAGAATAGAAATAATAAATTGAGGCAAGAGCTTCATTAGGAAACTTCTAAAGAGGAGAACTTCCTTTTTTGCTTTGATTGGTCTCTCTATGGTGGGAATTCTCTGAATAGTAGCTAGTCCATCTTTAGTGGAAGAGTAGAGCTCTCTTTGGTAAGAGATCTAGACCCCTCTTTGGTAGGAGGAGGAAGCCTAGGGCTGGTCGACTCCTCAATACCGTACATCTCACTGGTCATTCCTAAGTCAATTATGGTTAGTTCTTGTTGAGTCATAATTTCAGCTTTACCTCCTTGTGTGCCAACTTCTTCTTGACCACCATGATCTTTCTGAACTTGATCTATTTACAGATGTTAATACTGGATTAAATAATCCTTGGAGTCATTCTCTTGGTTTCTCAGAGTAGTTTGAATAATTTGGTCCTTTCTCCTTTTATGTCCTATTGCATCCAATGATAAAAGGGAGTGATAACAATGTTGTGATCACTGTGTTATAGTTTTCCAAATTGTTAAAAAAGCATGCATAGTAGGAGGTAGCTCTCATGATAGGCTTTTAGTGTTATTTTCGTAATACCAATCAAGTATGATTGAATAAATCATATCTTCTTTGAGTTCACACCTCCGCCCCACAACGTTCCACAACACATCCCCGTCGTGTATTGGGAACATCTCCCAATGATGACATCATCGGTTCTAGTACTATCATCGAGAGATGTTCCCAATACACGACAGGGATGTGTTGTGGGATGTTGTGGGGTGGAGATGTGAACTCATCTTTGCCATGGCTATGGCATGGCATAATTAGCATTCCATTTCAGTCATCTTATGCTGACAAATAGCTTAGTCGCATTAGTGAAGAAAAATTCCTTCATAGCTAACGCTCTTAGGCATTTGGACAAGTTTCCCACTACATCTATTAAAATATCCAAAGATTTGATTTTCACTATGATGCAAGTCCATTACAACATTGAGTTGGATAGCTTCTTGGATGGACTCCTCTCTGCTTAATAAAAACCAGGGCCACCTTAAGCTTGATTTATTTAGGAGTTGGGACATTATCTTGTCCCCTTAAGTCCTTTGTGTGCAAACTGCCACGTTGGGACCCCCCTTTTCTTTAGTTTGGCTTATGATTTGATAACAACAAATAAGATAAACATGAAGCAAAAAGAAAAGAAGAAAAAAGGAGGATAAAATTAAATAAGTCACAAACCAATGAATCTTATTTGCTATTTGTGTTTTATCATTCATCACATTCAAGGTTCAAAATATTTATACAGGCGGATACACCATTAGTACTATTTTTATGTGTTTTTCTTATTTTTTTTTCAAAACTGGTTCAAAAGGGCCGATTTAAGGCCAATTTACCCTTTGAACCACTTGTTGATCAACCCGAAACACCCCTTTTAGGGGCATATTAGGAAGGCTCCAATACGTGAAGAAATTTTGATCCTTGATCACATTATGCACTAGTTTTGTTTGCAGTGTCTTTCCCTTATTTGTTATCACACTGAATCTCGAGGTTTCTCTCCTTTAATAAGATTATTAGCAAGAAATCATTTGCATTGGACAAGCTAGAAATTGTTTGCAAAGTCTTTAATCGTGATTCATGCCGCTATTTTTTTTGTTAGAATTTGTTAAAGGCTTCAATTTCCTAGCATGACCACCTATCTAGTTCATAAGACCAACGGATTCTTTCAGAACCAACTAGGCAATGTAGGCATGTGGCATAGTCTCATGAAAGGAATAGCCTTTTAATAAGAAATAATTCACATATACTCATGAATCAAAAGTTAATTTGGATTACACAGTGTTCATTTCAGTCATAGATTGAAAACCTGAATCTGTAGTAATTAGTATGCATGCATGCTTTTTTTTGGATGTTGTTGATTCCTGTCTGTCTCGAATATTCTTTCCATGCCTTTGCTTATAATTGTGAATAACTTTTGCTATTTGCTCTTTAGGGATTATGTTGTTGTCTTCTAAGTAAATTTGTATTTTCTTGGTGCTTGGACATTTGCTTTGCATCTCTAGATATTTAGGAACTTATCGTCCTTGTAGAAGAGAGTCAGGTACACTTGGGCCATAGAGACCAAGAACTCGGTGAGGCCGATAGAAAGATATTAGCCAGTCACCAACTTGAGAAGCCCATATGGGTGGAGGTCTGAGGATTGGTGACCTCATCCATTGTTAGATAGTGTATGCCCTTAGCTCCAATCAGATTGATGTACTTGATGACATTTATTGTAAATGAATAAAAGTACATAATTGATTCATGTGTTTTGCTATGTTTCTATGTAATACCCTTAAACTGGACACCTATGAGACTCGTGTTAGTTTAGAATCTTCACAGTCGTTGGATAGATCTGGGGAGATTTATCCTACCAAGCATGACATTGATGTGCCGCCAAGTTGGTTGGGGTGGCTTGTCTCAGCTACCAGGGCAAGACCTGAGGTGCATGCAGTGTGGGTTTTCTTGAAACCCTGAACTGGACCAAAATTCTAGTATTGCCTTGGACCTTAGAGATAGATTGGCAAAACTGGAATGTTACACCTAACCCCTAGACTCGATTATGATACTGCACTAGGTGTCAGATTTGGTTGTCTTTGATGTGCCAATCAGTGATATCCTTATAGGGGGTCAAAACCTCGGTATGTTGGGACAGTCCCAGAATTCATCTGAGTGGGTGATCATAGTGACAGAGTCAGCCCCTTTGTCGGACAAAGTGAATGATCGGGGATGCACTCTCTCTAATGAAAACCTAAACTGCCGACAATTGATTTCAACCGTTGAAATTTGTTTTGCAAAATATATTTATATAGAKATACACACACACACACACACACACACACATATATATATATATATATATATATATATATATATTATGGTTTCAAAATGTTTGCAAAAAGGTTTTAATTCTCGGGATCCATGTGAGTAGAAACTGCAGCACTGTTCCTTGCAACCGAGGGAGATGTCTTCTCTTGTCGGGCAGTGTTTGATCATTATGGGCTGAGAGTTTAAGTGTAAGACCACTGAAGGTAATACCTGATGGGCTAATCTTGCATCTGCTCACAATCTTTGGGTTTTCATAAGGTGGCTGGACCCAATGACCATTTAGTGTAAATGTTGGGCCCATTAAGAGTCCATGGTGATGGACTCAGTGGTTCACTGTCTCCTATGGTGAATTCGGCCAGGCCTTGTAACAAAGGCTGGGCTGAACCCATGTGGATGATGTGTATATCAATGTTTGGGTCCCACGCCATACAAAGAGAGCCAACTAGGCAATATGTTAAGAGGTTAAGTGAGCACATAAGCTCAATGGGCCTAAAGCCAAATTTGAATTGGACTTAAGTTAGTTAATTAAAATGAGGCAAAATATGATTTATAATCTGATTAAGATTAGCTGATGGGTAAGACAAATCTTATCCATTCAAGAGTCTAGATCCAAATATCAGATTTGGATTAAGGAACCCTCTCGTAATTAGATTAGGAGGCTGATCTTGAGAAGGCTATAAATAAAGGGGGCGAATTCCTCAGTTAGACAACACAACAATCTACAAAGTGATCAGGAATTGTTCTTGATATTTCTTCTTAGTAGAAGAAGCAATCTGAAGTCGTGCTCACCAGCCCTCTACTCCATTCTTGCTGAAGAATTCGGTTCTTACTGAAGAGTCGTCCTGTTGATCTTGCTTTACTACGCACTGTGTCATCTTCAGTGGTAGCGGGTTTTGGTTTTCTCCTTGGGCGTGAACACCTTCATTAGGAGTTACTGCTACTTCGTATCAGGTATATCCCTCTCCTCCCTTTTTATTTCAGATTTGGTCCGGTTTTAGTTAAAGATTGATCATTGAAAATGCAGTTTTCTAAAATTGGGAATGTGATTCCCAGATGGGAGAGAAAGAAATTTTTGAAATTTTGCCCGACCTTCCTGTAGGGTTCAGCCATCCATATGATGGATCTCTCATCCCTTCAGCCATAGATTTATGTGTCACACCCCAACCACATGCATCACACCCCATGTGCTAGCTTAGTTATGGTTTCATCTACATTAGCTCTATTTTGCTTGTTGGTTCCTCACAACACCCACATAGATTGATAACACAAAATAAAAGAATGGAAAAAACAAATAAAATCAAAAAATAAAAAAAATAAAATAAAATAAAATAAAAGGCTAAAAATAAAAAATTGATAAAAACAATAGTAGGTGTTTGGCATTAGTGCTAGGAACACCGCTCCATTTTCTCATAAAAATGGTGTTGGGCATGTGGAGGAAAATGGTGCTTATTTTTTGTTTGGAACCAGTGCTACCACATAGGTTGTTTTTTGAGAAAACAACACTGGTTTTGTTTGGTACCAGTGCTGACAACAACATTTTCAACATGGTATATATTATCCAGTGTCCAAGATGATGCCACATCATTGCACTACTGGCAACAATGAGCCATTTTCTCAGAAAACATTGAGTTTAGCATTGCTCCAGACCACACTTTCCCGATTTCCAAGGCATGGTCTGGAGCAACGTATTTTTTTTTGGAAAAATGGTACCAAACAAGAGGCATTGTTTGAAGCACCGCTTTCTCTAATGTGGTGCATATGTAGCACAGTTTTCTCAGAAAACGACATCGATGCCAAACACCGCCATATAAAATGTCAAAAAAATTAATCAAAGGAAAAAGAAAAAATTAAAATAAAAAATAGAAAAATCATAGCACAAATGCACAAACAAAAATCAACAAAATTAAAAGATAATTGCATAAAGTTAAGGACCAAATTCTAATAAAATAATAATAAATAAATAAGAAAAAGAGAAATACCAAACTCGAAAAACAAGAGAAAGAATAGGAGTAGGAGAATAAAAGAAACTCCCTTAAGAAGTAATAATGTCCTTTAAATAGGTGGGAATTAGCAAACAAATAGTGGATAAAATCATAAGAACACATCATTAAAAAAACAATATATATATATAATGAAAATTTATCAAAAAAAAAAATCCAACAGAAAGAAAAGACAAGAAAAATTAAAGGATAAAATAAAAAGAAAAAAAAAGAAAAGGGGAAAAAGAAAGAAATGATGAAAAACAAGGAGAAGTATCATAAAAATAAATATAAATACAAAAATGACCAAAGATAAAAAAGAAAAAATAGAAATAAAAACTCAAAAAAGAGTAAAGGTAAAAAAAGAAATTACTAATAAAAGCAAACAAAAAGGAAAATGATAAAAATAACAAAAGGGAAAAATAATGAGCAAAACCAAAGAGTATAAAATTTCTTTTGTATGCTTTAGTTATAATTGTAAGCTTAATAGATCAAGTTCTTTGAGTTCTTGAATGAAATTAGCATGCTAGTTGTTGCCATGCCAATTTTCCCTCTTAAATATCACCGATTAAGAATTAAGAAGAATAATCTAAGTTTTTTCTTAAACTTGTGATAATCCAAATAGATTGATTAATACAATTGTTTTTAACATGGATCAGGTTTTTCCCTTTGGTTTGGCGTGTTTTCGAAGTATCTTCCTAAATTTTATGATGAATGTCCACTTTGTTTGCATTGGATTTTGCATTGCTTCAACCTAGTCTGTTATAGAAGTTTTAGCAACCTCCCTAGAGATAAAGTAACCTTGGGCTGCCTCCCTACATTAATTCCATCTACCACCCCTAGTTAGTCCATTCTCGTGCTATTAGAACCTAATAAGTTAGCATCCATTGCAGCTCCTTAGCTCTCACTCTTCCATCACTATCCTGAACCCAATCCTTAGATAACCAACTTATAGCAGCCTACCCTCTACATAGGTTGCCAGTCCCTCCCCAGCTTCATGTATATTTCTTTGTCTACCCAATTTTTTACCTCACTTGGTAGTTAATCTGCTAATGTGTTCTAAAATAGGGGTGAACCAATTTCATCACCTAATTTTCGATGCTTTGTTGGCACTACATGGTTTCCACATAAATTCTGCATTCTATATCATCCCAACTTAGTTGCCTTAAATCCAACCCTCTCCCCATAATCCTTAGTCAACCCCTCACTCTCTTTGTTAGATCAAATAATCAAAAAAATAATAAAACAAATTTTGTAATAATGAAATAGATAAAAAAACAAGGCAAAAAATGTAATAATAAATATGATGCCAAAATGGAACAAAATAAAATAAAAAAGAAATTTCCAGTCACCTTTTTGAACTTGAAGCATCTTTAGAACTATGGCATCTAGTTCTAAAAGGTTTAAGATAACAGAATTGGAAAATATCATGCCATTCCTTAGCAACTATGGTATTGCCATTGAGCATAGTACCCATCTATGAAGATGTAGCCAAGTTGAAGAAATATTTAGAGGAATTAAGGCATATTTGGTCCCCTGTCCACAAGATTTCAATAAGCTATGCATATACCCAAGATTAGAATTGTCGAAAGGGATCAAAATTCCAAATTTTGAGAAGTATAGGGGAAGGGGTTGTCCTAGAGTGCTTACTGTAGATAGATGTTTTAGTTTGGGGCAGATGAGAAGGTTCTCGTACAACTTTTTTAGTAGAGTCTAGAGGGTGAAGCATTAACTTGGTTTGCGTCGCTTGATGTAGATAGGAAGAAGACTTGGAATTAGGTGGTTACGACTTTTTTGGAGAAGTTTGATTACAGCATAGATTTGACTCCAACAAAAGAGACGTTAGAAAGCATGAAGAAAGAACCTGGGGAAAGTTTTGCTGAATGTGCATACCGATGAAGATCTATTGCTACTCAGTTGAAGACCCCCATCCCTTTGGAAGAAATGATCAAATTGTTTATGAGGACCTTAGAGCCACCTTTCTCAAGGGCATAGTTAGTGTTAGAAAGAGAATTGAACATGACTTTTGATTGAGAAGTCGCGGTTCGACTACAAACCCTCCACCATCTAGTGAAGTGAATCAAGTGCAATCTACTATTGGTAATTATTAACAAGTTATGCCTTTAGGTCGAAAACGCCCTGCTTTATCCCCAAAATCAAACAAAAGAGTTAAGAGAAGGCTTACCCCACTATCAATGCCACTTTCTCAATTATTTCCTCAGCTAGTATGAGAAGGTCATCTGATTCCACTTCAGCCAAAGCAAATTCTAAATCCACTTCCCTGAGGGTTCAGATCGGGTACATTCTATGTTTATCATTAAATTTTAGGACATCCCATTGATCAATGTGTTCCTCTTCGACTCGTAATACAGAATCTAATTGATAGCAAAACCTTTCAGCCTTAGCAACATACAATTTTGGTGTTTTTGGTTTTGTTTCCCTTTTCTCTTGCCATATAATTAAAAAACCAAAAATAATACGAACTACACCTGGTTTGATCCCTCACAAAGGGTACGTAGGTAGGTTGGGCAATGGTGCTTAGGTTCAACCTAGATAATAAGATAAAAATAAAAGTTTTATAATCATCTCAAATTTCATGATCAATTATCTTTCTATCTGAATAAACTAATCTTTCAATTCTAGACTTCTTCATACCCATTGAATTGCCTTAGGGTGCCACCTTGATAGGTTCTACCCTACCTTAGTTAAGCATTCCTTGCATTGTTTTCTTGCATTTCATATACACCAACAATGGCACCCATACGCATGCACATTTATGCCTTTTCCCTTTATTTTATATCATGCATATGTTATTCGTTGCTTAAAGGTGAAAGGGGGAAGAAAAGAATAGAAGAAAAGTAAGAATAGGATGAGGTTAACCTGGAGGTTCTAGACATGCTGCCAATACACTATGATGATAATAGAAGAAGTGACTTAATTCTTAGATTACTTAATTTTGCTTAAAAATCCTTTGTTATGAAACCATATTTTCGTCATCTCTTTTTTCATCCATTTTGCATTTTGCATAATAAATTTAACTTCTTTGGTCTGGTGTCTTGTTTAGAGAAAAATGTCTAATCATGTTGACAATCGATTTGTAACCCACCAAGAGTTTGACGAACTTAAGAAAATGATGGTTGTCTTGGGTTCCAAGGTGGATTGGTTGATATTTGAAACATGGGCCGACCCATTTTACACAATCCCATCGGGCATACCTTTGTCCCTACCAGCGCGCACAATATCTACACCTACTCAAGCAACCTTCAAACCACCACCTCAACCAGCATCCTCATCTTACATACCAACAATTCATGGATGTTCACCTGATGCATCTATAATATCCAAAAAACCATTTGTAATATTGGTCCCACATTGAACAACTTCACTTTATGCATCTCCATCCAAGCTGGCACCATAAGCCCCACTACCTGCTCCAACCCGAACAACCCAAAATAACCATCTACCCTAGAAGAAGGAAAGAAGGGTACTCACCTAATTATCATGTCCTCATGCTAAGCTGACCTCATTGATAAGGGTATATTCGATCCCACCAGGGAGATTCCATATATGGTGTCACTACTACCAAAGAAGTTGTTTCATTAAAGATTCTTTCATTACTTTTATTTTGCTGCATCAAGACCAATTTTCAGTTATTCCTTTCTATTCCACTTTTACCTTTTGTAGTTTGGAAATGAACATGATCATTGAACAAATATCTTTTACATTAATGAAAGTTTTTACTTAACTGTTTCATTTTATTTTTCGATCTTTTGTGCTTCCGATAAAACAATAAGTTTTAATAAGAAAGGGACTCCCCAAACTTGGAAAGAGATAAAACTACCACTTTTGGATTGTGGATTTGGAATAAGCCTCAAAGGCATAACTACGTGAAATAATGAATGCTAATCGAAAGTCCATGTCTAGAAATGCCTTAAGGGAGGGGGTAATCACATCAGTCCAAAGCAACAGTATCCATTCCCACCATATTCACAAATGAACACATCATTGATTGCTCAAACTGGGTTAGTCATAAGGTTGAAGCCATTACAACATGATACATTCCTTCAAATATATTTCCTGAGCCATCATGGAATGGAGGCATTACATTAACCTAGTGCATTACTGATTAACCAAAGAAAGGACTGGAGGCCGTTATCGGTTGTTTTTATTCCCATGAACCCCTTGCCACTGTTAACATCACTAGTTAGCCCATTGAGTTGTTTCATTGGACCTTCTTTTTTGTCAAACCAATCAAATTTACCAAAAGGCTAAAAAAAGTTTAAAAATGATGAAAAAATGAATTAGAAAAGAAAAAAGAAACCAAAGAGAAAGAAAAGAAGAGGAAAAGAGAATATGATCATTCTCTTTCAAGTAACCTCAAAATTTCTAAGTGTTGGAGTTGCCAAATGACATAAAATACTCTTGAGTCAGTTAAACTCAAATGGTGCTCAACATGTAGTTCTTCCCTATGGGTTATGCACGCTGTGAAGAAATGATGGAAGGCCCACTTTTAATTGTTTATCCTTTCTTACTTCAAACCCTCTTTTATTTGTTTAATCCACTAGTTACATCTTTGAGCCTTTGTAGTAGGTTTTCTTTTGAAATAAACCCTCCTAAGAGATGGATGTTAGATATTCAATTGTGCTTATGAATCTCAATCAGTTTTCAAGAGAAAGGAAAATAAAGAAATGAATATGAAAATTGGAGCAAATGCGCAAATTTAAATTAAAAAAATGAGAAAAAGAAAACACGACAAAAATGAAAGAATGTTGCAAAAGATAAATTGGGGTAGCCAACTACAGTGAAAAAAGAAAAGAAATGCAAGTAAGAGCAGTTGAGACAGATATTAATCAAATCAATGAGATATTATGACACCCATTCTCAGTTTTTTATTTCAACTTCACTATTTACATTTCATCCTATAATAAAATCTCCCTTGATCACCTAGGTGCATAATCCATAGTATTTAAAGACATGGAAAACACGTTTTTCATTTATGGTTGTGAGAGTGTTTAATTGATGAAAAATAAGAGTACAAGAGCATAATCTTGAGTGCTCTAGAAATCGATTCAAGCATCCAATACCCATTGTAGTTTAAGTTTCTTGAGCCTTTTATCATTTGTTTTATAACCCTTGTCTTAAGCCACATTTTGTCCTAGTCAGAAGTCCTCCTCAATCCTTGAGAAATTGGCCATTAACACTGTAGAAACCTAAGTGGGCTGACAAGGAAGGAATTGACAAAAAAAAGAAAGAAAAAGAAGAAAAGATGAAGAAGAAAAGAAGAAATCGAGCCTAGTGATTCTCTAAAACCAAGGGATAAATGGTCTAAAGGAAGAATCTCCTCGTTGAAAGCACCATGCATCAATAAATTAAATACCAAAGAAGGTGAAGTGATCAATTATATGAAGCATGGTGGAATTATAAATTAACCTAGTTTGAGTGAATCTGGCTTCACCCCTCATTTAAATGTGTCGTACGCATCCATTTTTGACAAATCACAAGTTTCTTTATGCAAAATTGAACAGTCATACCCTTTGTAAGCTGTCCTTCTTAATTGATCCAAATTGGGGCAACCCCCCTTCCGATGGGTGTTTCTTGATATGAATCTTTAATTGGCAATCATTGCATATCCAATGTTTATGTCTTTTAGGTTTAAAGTGTTCTGATCATTACTTTTCGAGGAGGAGGTGGTTGCTTTTATTTCTTATTCAAGTCCAAAAAAATCATCAATTGAACTTTATCTTTGAGTATCCATTATTTTGATTTCCTAAAATGTGTTCTTTTGCATATCGTCTCCATTGTGTTTGGTTATTAATGATTACATTGTGTTTTCTTTATTGATTAATCATTTATAAATTCACTATTGAAGCCATTCATTATAAGAAGAATTAATCACATCATGTCTTTGAAATCATCTAGCCTTCAAATAGTCATATCATTTATCACCCTATGTTATAGAAATCTTTGTTTGATCATGTCAACCATATATGTTTCAAATCCTGTTATGGCACTAAAGTTCCTCGTGGCACCAAAGTCCCTTGCGGTGAAATATCAATTTTTTGTTAAAAATTGCATCATGATATAGCATGATTTTGCTAAGGGTAAATTTCTTAAACTACCCTTATTGTTTAGTTAACTGACTAATTATACCCTTATCGTTTAACTATTGTCTTGCAACACTCCAACTATTTTTGACAATTGCCTAAAACATCCTTTACCGTTAATGCTCTGTCATAAAACGTTCACACATGACATCATGTGACTATTATGTTTATAAAAAATTCCTAATTTACCCTTTTATGGTCCAAAATGCCCTTCTAATTTGTTTTCCCTCTTTGAACTGCAACAACAGAATCGAAGTGGTAAGCTTTCAACCAACTCTACAGCTCATCAACTTCCAATGTCAAAGCTCTACCTTAGAGGCTACAAAGGGGTTAGTGAACCTAGGCGAAGATTTGGACAAGGTTGTGTGCAAGGTCAGAGAGGTTGGAGCAAGAGCAGTTCCAGTTGTTGAAGTAGGGAAATGTGGTTAAGCTAGATGGATAGACAAAAGGGTGGTTGAAAACAATTGGATGGTTGGAAGTCGGTGAGAGGAAGACAATTAGAGGAGCAACAGGGCAGTCTTGAGGAACCCAAATGATGAGGGGTACTGGAAGTGCGGCACGAGAGACCCAAAGTCTTCCTCTGGAACTTAAAAGGTAGACAAAGGCGTCATCATTATGAATGAAGGTGTCCGTTGACAGGGAGAGAGTGGGGAAGTCCCGAAGTAGGGCTAGGAGGTGTAGAGGCTCCTAAGAAAGCAATTATCAAAATCAGAAGGTTTATTAAAATAATTTGATAACCATGCCTGGATTTCATGGTCTTGATTTTATTCCCTCTCTAAGAAAGCAACAGCAACAGAGGCTTCGTACGAAGTCCTGTTATAGAACCCCACGACGAGAGTAGATAGTAACTAGAAGCAATAGAGGAGCGAGCAATACTTCTCCAATGAGAGTATATCTAAACGACGGGAGTAGATCTAGATCACAACCCTATCTATCCAATTACTATCTACATGATCGGTGCCGGCAGGAACTTTGTGTACAGTACACTATTGTATAGGGGTGGTGAGGAGGGAGGAGGAGAAAGATCTATGATGAAAGTAGATCTAGATGGCATGAGTAGATAGTAACCGAAAGCAACAAAGGAGCGAGCGATACTTCTCTGACCAGAGTAGATATAAATGGTGGGATCAACACCGGAAGGAACTCCGTGTGTGGTACACTATCAAGCCGATTACTATCTACATGATCGGCATCGTCTCTTCTCGATCATGCTCTGCATCTTCGTATTGCTTAGATTCTACTCTTATTACAATCTTCAATCTTCGATTTCCTTTCACATATTTCATAGATTGTCACCGTGTCAAACCCCTCTACAATTCAATACCATCCAAATAATCAAATATGTCAAAGAGAAAATTCGGCTTTGAAGGTTTTGGCATAAACATGCCAACAACCTATAATTTTGAGACATCCCAGGCTTTGTGTTTAGGGGATAACATTTTGCAGTTGAGGGTTCATCAAAGAGTGGAAGACGGAACAGAGACAGAGACAGAAAACCCTCAGCATTTCACATCTAGGGTGCATCAAGAGTGGAAGACGGAGATAGAGACGAAAAATGGAAGTGGGGCATCTAGGGTGCATCAAGAGTGGAAGACGGAGACAGAGACGGAAAATGGAAGTGGAGATGGAAACAGAGGAATAGTGGAGGGCACTTAATGACGATGTCAATTGTCAGAAAAAGTAGGGGTGGTGCAAGACAATAGATTAACAGTAAGGGTATAGTTAGTCAATTAGCTAAATAGTAGGGGTAGTTTAAGAAATTTACCATTTTGCTAATTTGCTTTCCGGCACAATGCATCCTAGTTATAAAAATTATCAGTGTTTCAATCAAAGGTTATTAATTTCTCATAAAGTTTTAGTTAAAAATCATTCATTTGAAATATGTTTGTTTCAAAGTCCCTTTCGACACCAAATTCCCTCGTGGCATTAAAGTCCCTCTCGGCTAAAATATCAATCCATTTTTGATAATTGCATCATGGCATAACATGGTTTTTATTGATTTGCTTTGCAACGTAACGCAATATCCTAAGTATAGAAATCATGAATTTTTAAATCATTAATTTCTTATTTTGATCATGTTTTAGAAAAAAATCCTAAGCTTGCTCGTTTAAATCATATTTGTTCCAAAGTCCCTTGTGGCACCAAAGTCTCTCGCAGTAGCAAAATCCTTTATGACACCAAAGTCCTTTAAGGTGTTAAAGTCCCTTATGGCAGAAAAATTGATATTAGTTTCTCACATTTAGGCATAAAAATCATTAGTATTTCAATTAAAAATCATTAACTTCTCATTTGAATTATGTAAGTATCAAAGTCTCTTACAACAACAAAGTTCCTTGTGCCACCAAATTCCTTTCAGACACAGAAATCACCAATGTTCCAATAAAAAAAATTAATCAGTTAAAAATCACTTGCTTCTCATTTGAATTATGTTAATACCAAAGTCCCTCATGGCAAAGAAATCCTTAATCTTTTAACTAATCATATCAGTCTTCTGCCTTGTGGCATAGAGACCAATGTTTAGTCGGTTAATGTATCTATTTCAAAGTCTGTTATGGCATCAAAGTCCTTTGTGGCATCAAAGTTCCTCGTGACTAAGAAAATTATTAACCTTCTAGCTAATCATATTAGTCTTTCACCTTATGGCATAAAAAACCAATGTTTGATTAGTTAATGCATTTGTTCCAAAGTTTGTTATGACAAAAAAGTCCCTTATGGCATCTAAAGTCCCTCATGGCATCAAAGTCCCTTGTAGCAAAAATTTAACATCATCCTGGCATAACACAATTCTCGTTGGTTTTTCAGCATATGGTGGATTATTGATTACACTATGGGAGGTCCTCCCTCATTTCTAAGCATGTGTCAGCATGTCTAGAAATCTCACAACCTTTGATGATCCCACTATTGTGTTGAAATTTCCCATCATCCCTAAGGAGCATGAATGATAATAATAACTAAACTACACTATTAGTTTAGTGTAGGGTCAATATTGCCACACTCTCGTTAAAGTAGTCCGGCTAAGATGATAATAAAAATGGGTTGATCATGGCGCCCATTTTATATCAATCTATGTAGTGTAAGTTTCCATGATCCTCACGCTATTAATGAAATTAATGAAATTTAATAAATAATTAATTAGTTTTATTAATAAATTTAATAAAATAAATTAATAAAAATCTTAACTAATAAGTTTTAATTACTAATAAAATTAATAATTCATCAAAGGTAATAAAAATTAAAATCAATCTAAACACCAATTATATAATAATATAACAAAAATTAGTACAAATTTATCAAATAAAAAATCATAAACTTAAATTACTAATAAAATTCATAATTAATAGAACATAATAAAACTTCATAGAGTTAAAATTACTAAATATTTGTTATTTTAAATTTAAGATTTATTAATTTAAGTCCATTTTAGTTTGGCTTTAAAAAATAACACATTGAAAAATAATAAGATAAATACAAATTCATCTAATCATAACTAATATATATATAAATTTATTACTTAAATTAATATAGTTTGAATTTTATATAACGAAATTCATAAAACTTAACTATAATAGAAATGAATAATTAATAAAAATAATCAAAAAGTAAGTGGGCCTTAAATGTAAAAGAATGGATACTCTTGATGGGCTTGAGGATGGGTCTAATAATGAATGGTATGGGAGAGAGAAAGGCTTCTTGTAGTATAGCTTCAGTATGTGGTGTCTATAGAATTGTAATTTACAAAAAAAATGTAGGGCTTCTTTAAATTGTTAATATTTCTCTTTTAATTACAATTATTTTTTTATAATTAATTAAGAAAAATAATTGCAACTAATAGTTGTTTTGTTTTTAACTTTCTATTAATATTTTTTTATTATTTTCATATGCACGGGTCAACAGGACTTTGTTACAAAAGGGAATAGGAAGGTAGTCATAATAATAATGGTAAAAATAATAATTACTAAAAAATAATAATAAAAGTTTAAAAAGGTAAGAAAATAAATCCACCTAAGGATTTTCTCATGCATTTTAGGACCATAAACCATCTATAAGGGTGTATATAATAAATCCGTGCATCGCAAGGGTCCTGCTAATATATAGAATATAGAGTGCCTAACAAAAAAGTACATATTATAGAGTGTAGATGTATTAAGAAGAAAAAAATGAAAGATTAGAGAAAAATGCCTAGAATATATGCACATTGACAACAATGACAAGACAAGGGTTTCCTTGGGTCTTTGAGAGAGATAAAAAGAAAAGCAGGAAGTTCAGCGCTAGCTTTGGAATTAAAGTCGTGAAGAATTTTGCATTCTCTATTTTCTTTAGGCTCCACTTGGGAATGATGCAAATGGAGTGTAAATTCCGGTTCAGGGTAAATATGTACTCCGGTTCAGTTTTGTCAATGTTTGACAAGAATGCGGTTATGCATCGACAAATGACAGGAAACACATTTTTCAATGTTTGCTTACATCGAAAATGAGATGTAAATGTACATCGATAAAAAAGAAGTAAATTTGCATTCAATGTGGATGTTTGTTAAAAAAAGGCATATATTTTATTGGGATTCGTGTTTGCATTGTCATTGCAAAACTAACTGAACTTTGCATTTATATTTGCATCGTTCCCAAACGGAGCTTCAATGATTTTCAAGTTTTTGATTATTGTCTTTTTATTGTGGCTCCCCTAGAGGGATAATAGTTGGAGTCATGGGTTCCCAACAAAATTGTGATAAAAATGGGCCATGTGTCCATGTTTTGATTATGGCACACCAACAAACCCTACAACATAATTACAACACATGTAAAGTTGCATGTTGAGTCCAAAACCAACTTATATTTGTTTGTACCTATTGTGTGGAAAGGACGGTTTAGGTGCTTGCCCAAAGGAGAGGAATGAGAAAAAAAAATAGAAAGGGCATCAAATTAATTGGGTTAAATCTAGATTGACCTGATATCTAAGATCATATTTAACAGGTTTGGATTATTACTGAGAATCACATTTTGTAATTTGCATGTATTCATTCCAACTTGGGAATGAGAATATAGATTCAAGGGAAAATGTAGACCGTGGGGGAGTATGTGGGTGATTAAATTTAATCATAATTACACACACACACCTATATATATATATATCAATTGGGCCAAATGGTTTGTTAATTTTTATTACATTTTATTAATTTTATTACTATCAAATGCTATGTACAAGCTTTATTAAGTGACATTTAAACAAGTCTTACAACATTTTTAATTAGGCCAAACCAAACCCTAGCCATCTTAGCATTTTAGATATTAGAATTTGTGTGTGTGCTTTGCACGTGACAAATTCTGTGATGATGATAATATATAATATATTTCCATTTTTTTGTAACTTTTTATATTTCTACATCTATAAAAATAATTCTTATTTATCACCTTTATTATGGTTCATTAATATAAAAATATGTCCAAATAAAATTCTTTCATTGGTAGCGAGAATTAATAAAATTCTTATTATTTTTATTTATTATGGTTCATTAATAAAACTAATTTTTATCAATTACCTTTGTCAGAATTTTATTTGAATTCTCATTACCTTTGCAAGAATTAACTTCTATATGATAAATCCAACTTCAGCTCCTTCAACCACTGAAAACCTTACAATAAACTGCTATAAAAAATATCACTTACTTGTGCAGATATCTTGCCATCCAATGATGTGGGCTTTAAGGTAATGGAAATGAAAAATTAACCCACCATATGGTGGGAATAAAGAAGAGAAAACCACCTGCTATCTTAATGATCAAGAACTGAACCAATGAAAATAGGTTAAAAATACTTTAAAAACAATAAAAAAGTAGTTTAAAGAATAAATTGCTCATAAATTTGCAAGTTGGAAAACTCTTCATGGTGGTTAATGTGGCCTACAATTGGCTATTGAGAACATAAGATGTACTTTCAAAATTTTCTTTTAATTTAAATAAATGAAAGGGTAAATTGCTATAAAACCTCCCATAAAATTTTTTATCATTGCTGACCCCCCTAAAGCTTGGTAAATGCAATCACCTCCAATGAACTTTTTGACACAATTGCAAGTAGACCCTCTGTTAGAATCTTCTAACAAGAAGGACAAAAATGTTCAAAATACCCATGTAGTTACTTTTTGACCAAAATGTTTATTTTCCCAATTTTTTCTTCATATCAATCACTACCCTAATCCTTTCTAATCTCTTTTTCAGAATTGATGTATTTTCCAAGTTTGCCCTTCATATCAATTACTCAAAGGTAAAATTATAACTTTAAACTCTTTTTTTGTTGTTCATAACATTTATATTGTTTTTTTTATGTATAAACCAGTCTCAATAATAATTATATGGGTATTTTGGACATTTTTATGCATTTTTTAGAGGATTTTACAAAGGGGGTCTACTTGCAACTGTGTCGAGAAGTTTAGGGGAGGTGATTGCAATTACCAAACTTTAGGGGAGGTTTAGGCAAATAGTCAAAAACTTCAAGCGAGATTCCAACAATTACTATGGTCTGTTTTCCAATTATTGAACAAAAAGATGGATTTTTGTGTATTTTCCATAACAAGCGTTTAATGTGAATGTAAATAACACTATTGCCATTGACTTGTTTTACAATTATGAAAAAAAAGAATGGAGTTTTGTGTCTTTTTTGTAATAATCATTAAATGAGAAAGAATAGTAATTTCCTAATAAGCATTAAATGAGACAACAAAATTACATATTTACCACTATTCCTTCTCAGATTCAAACCTTAGAGATGGGAGGTTTAGTCTAGTGAAAATTCCAAAAGCCAACCACATCTATCCATACTTTTATAGATAGTATAAATATACATATAAATATAGATTTTTCATTCATCTTATTTCAATATTTAAGTTTTAACTTAAGTTGTTTTCAGAAAATGTTTACTTAAATATTAATATTTTAGTACATTAGTGAAAAATAAAATATATGTATTTTGAAGTTGGAGAAAGATAATTATAGAAATAGATAAAAAGTGGTAGAGGAAGGGATAAAGATGTTAGAATTAGATGTTTTATTGGGCATGTGAAATGAATTTGGGGATGTTTTAGGAAATTTTAGTGGGGAAATAGTTTATGATAAATTTTGAGGAGACGATTTAACTCACTGGGAAGTGGGAACTCGCATGAGAAAGAAAGGATGATATGGTCTAATAAGATAGGTTAAACCCCTTGTGAGGCATGCTGAACTGCACTGCTTTTGGATTTTTTTGGGACGGATTCGGATTATTGTGCTTCAGCTCGGGTTCGGGTTGAAATAAACGCAATGCCGACCCCGATACATTTACATCCCTATATTGTAATTGAAGTCTCCACCCTTTAATCGATTTCAATCCAAAGAGGATAAGAGCTTGCTTTGAGCCTGTTTCGATATCGACGAGAAACGAGGAGTGGAAGGAGAAGGAGAAGCGCAACAAGTAAATTCGGCTTCTAAAAGTAGGTACCTGAGTCCTTTTATTTTTCTGTCTTTTGCACTGAGATTGAGTTTGAGCCCTCTGATATTACCGATTCAGAAGGGCAAAGAATGGAGAAAGGAATAGATTGTTTTAACAAGGAATTTGCCGAATTTTGCTTCTTAATTAATGAAAATTTTCAGAGTTATTGATAAAAAAGAAAGGAATTTGCCGAATTTTATTTCCAATTAAGAAACAATTCAAATAAATGATTCTGGGTACCCGTTTCTGCTTTTAGAGTTAAGGATGAAGGGAATCAGGGATTGGATTTCATCTCAATTAGCATTGAAGTCGTTGCTTTCGTCAAGACCCCTGTCGGGTAATGGGAGCTTCTTTGATGATGAAACTCCGAGCGAGGAGCTTGACGATCGAGGTATGAATACTTTCTTGTTTCCTTCTGTTGTTCAATTGAAAATAGATTCTTCGAACTATTTGTTGGATCTATTTTCTTCTTATTATTGGACAATGTTTATGTTGGTTATTTTTATTTTGTTAAAATCTGTTGGATTACCTATTTCTAGAGATAATACACCATTTCTTATATCCTCCCCCGGGCCCCCAGAAAAAAATAAAAACCTTTCTCGTTCTATGTTATGCAAGGATTTTCTTCCTCATATATGGGGCATTCATACATCATAGTTTTCAACGCGCCACCCCCCCCAAGGTGACCCGTTTTTTTGTCCTAGGAAAAGAAGAAAAGAAAAGATTCATGAATCCAAGGGTAATTCCCTAGGTCCATAACAGCATCATCTTTCACTAGTAATTGTCTATAATCTTCTAAAATGTATACGCTTCATTTAAAACATAGGAATTTTTTTTGGAAAAGGTAATGTAAATTTATTCATCATAAACAAAAGTAGGCTGCAACTCAGACCCAAGAAGGCAGTCTGAAAAGCAACCAAAATTACAACCTCCACCAGGAACAAGACTGAAACAAAACAGACATGCTAAGATCTCTGAATTCCCCAGAAGTAGAAATTCAAGAGATCAACTTGCCCACATCTCTCTGAATTACATGATCAACATCCTTATACCTATTACAAAAGATTCTACTATTCCTTTCAGCCCAAATAGAAAATCAACAGATTCATGGAAAAAATTAAAATAAATTTTAGAAAATAGAGGGGCTTAGCCCCTATTTTTTGTCCTAGGAAAAGAAGAAAAGAAAAGATGAAAGAAGAAGAAAAATTTTGAGTTCTTCATTGCTTATTAGTTCAGTTATTGAAGTCTTTGAGGGTTCAAGACAACACACACATTGATTGAACTCTAACAAATGAGAAAATAATAGAAAGAAACTTGTATTTTAACTCAGAAACCAAATGGTTTAGTTTAGTAATGTCTATTTTATTAATATAATCTCAAAAAGTCAAGAACTTAAAGGTATATAAGAGCACCATGTACAAAATACTTTGGCGGTTAAGCGATGTCACCCTCCATGGGCACCTTGTTCCCTAGGTGTTGCCTTGACAACCATGTTTTTTTTTTTTTTTTTTGATAGATAAAAATTCACTTGATTTCATTAGAAGCAAATGATAAAGAGTCTGTTACAAGCATCCTAATATGAGGCGCGAGGTGCAGCCTCACTCATTAAAACAAAAACATCATAAAGTTACAAGTGGGTCCACTACAACTGATCCCTAGTTACTCCTTGTTTAGCTAGAGAATCAGCAAAAGCATTTGCCTCCCTCCTCGCCCATTGTATAGTTACATCCATCTGCTGAGTTATCCATTTGAATTTCTTCATTTCATTTCTATAAGCCCAAATCACTGAATCTGGGTTTTTTAGCTAACCCACCACCACCTTGGAGTCCCTTTCTATCACCAAATTTTCCAATCCTAACTCTCTTGCAATCTGTACTCCTTGTAGAGCTGCGTACAATTCTTCCTTTAAGGAGTCTCCATTCCCCACCAGTCCTGAGAAGAGTGCTCTTAAATTTCCTTGTCTTTGATGACCCTTCCTATTCTAGCTGGGCCTGGGTTGCCTTGACTACTCCTATCGAAGTTTAGTTTTGGAAATCCTTCAATGGGAGGTGTCCAAGCCAACCTTGCCTTAACCTTCTGCACTAAGCTAGAAGCCACTAAAGGCCAATTCCTCTAAATATCATCAAATGTAAAATTTTTGAATAGTTCCAATGTTTGTAGCCGGTGTATAACCCTAGTCATTACACACTCCATAATTTGTCATTTGCTCCTTTCTTTCTCTTGGAAGATTCTGGCATTTCTCTCTTCCCACAAGGTCCACACCACTGCTGCTCTAGTGTACCTCCACATTACTCTTCCCCAGTTTTCCTATAAGCCGCTTCTATACCCAACGGTTCAGGATCCCCCATGATGCATCCATTGTAGTTCATTTTAAGTTGAGGTGAACATGGTGGTCTTTATTGCTTCCTAATTTTGGTTCTTACTTTTGTTGATTTTGCTATTCAATTTCATCCTCTTCTAAAGTCATCCATGGTAAAAGGATTAAACAGTTCCATGGTCTTCACTGGTTCACCCGATGCACTACTTTAACTGTTATGCTTTCTATGACCTATTCTTTTGTTCTTGATTTTCTTTTTGAAGGTTCTGTCATTTCTTTCTTCCCATAGCACCCACAAAATAGCTGCACGTGCATCACCAGAATCCTTCTCTTTGTTGGCATTCTATAGGAAGAGGATCAAATAGTCCAGCTACATCAATTGGAGGATTCTGTCTGCAATCAATAAAAAGCATGAAACCTCTCCTAAATACTAGAGACAAAACCACAAGAGATTAGTAAATGGTTAGTAATCTCTCCACTAGTAAAGAAAAAGACGCATACATGTGGAGAAAGACACCAATGATGTCTCCTGTTTGGAGGTTTTCACTAGAGTTAATTGATGTAATGTATTCAGTTATTTTGTGCCACAAGGGCACTTCTGTCATTTTACCTTTTATTATGTTTTTTGATTGCCCTATAATATAAATACCATCTTTGGCACTGCCAGCTAGAGTTTTTTCTTCCTCACATTCTTTTCTCTTCTCTTCTCTTCTTCTCCTTCTCCAGAAAACATGGTATCAGAGCCGGACAGTACACTCTAGACCATTTTTTTTCTGATCACAGTCCTTTCTCCTTCCTTGAACTGCGAATGAAAAAGGCAGCTTCTGGACCGGACTGAGAACACTTCAGCTACCTCTTTTCTTCCCTGTCTTTGCTGAAACTCTAAAAGGGGTTACTTCCAGAATCAGTGGATGATGGTTGGTTGAGTGATTTTCAGAGGTTGATGACCTTTGTCTTTTCCTGTACTATTTTTTATTTGGGTTGGAACTCCAAAACATCCACTCGGACTGAACAGGGGTAAGATCTAAACCCTTTTTTTGCACTCCTGGTTCTTGGTAGTAAATCCAAGAACAGGCTGAACTGTGTATTGGCTGAATGGTATAAGGGGAGTTGTTTTTAACTCTTTTGGGTGAATCTGAAGATCCAAATCTGTAGGAACTTGGAACCTGTGTAGGTCATGAGTGACCTGGTTCAATCAGCAGGGTACTGCAGTATGGTTCAATCGGCAGGGTACTGAAATACCTGTGTATTACAGCCGTGACTGTGTTTGGGTGTGCTCTTTGCATACAGAAATATCCCTCAGGAGTGGTATTTTAATTCTGGTAGGGTTCCTGTCATCATCAGTGTGTGTGTGTGGACTGAAGAAAAAAAAAATATTTTGTTTTATGTGGAATTGTGATTATGGCCACTGAAGACTCTACAACATCAGGAACTACATCAAATCAAGGTGGACTGAATGGTGGGCATGATACATTGAGTTTTCCCATGACTATCACTCCCTTGGATGGCCAGAATTATTTGGCATGGTCTAAGGAGATGTGGCTGTACATTACAGCTGGGAGGAAGGTAGGGTATATTAATGGGAAGGTTAAGGAACTTCAGTCCGACACTGCTGAATGTGACAAGTGGGACCAAGAAAATTGCATGATTATGTTGTGACTTTTGACATTCATGCTGCCTTTTGTTAAACAAAATTTTATGTGGGCTGAGACAGCAAAAGAAATATGGGAACAAGCAAATGCTACATACTTAGAACAAAGACATTGTGCTAGGATTTATCAATTACAAGCAGAATCTTCAACATGCAAGCAAGGGGAAAGGAGTTTATCTGCATACTATTCAGCCCTGACTTTAGTTTGGAAAGAGTTGGACTACTATCAAAGCATTGAGTGGGAGAGAGATAAAGATGCAAAAGCCTACAAGTAGTTAGTCTCTCAGCAATGGGTTTTTGCTTCCTATGGGGTCTAAACCCCATGTATGAACCCATTAGAGTGCAGATTTTGGGCAAGCAAGTACCTTCCTTCTGTTCAAGAGGTATATGCATTAGTCTAGTCCAAAGAAAGCAGGAGGTCTGCTATGAATGCTTCTGAGGGTTAGACTGTTGCCTTAGCAGTGAGAGGAAACTCAAATTCAGGATAAATTGTGGTGTACCATTTGTCAGAAATCCAGAGACACCTGGGAAATCTGTTGGGAGTTAACTGGAAAACCAAAGTGGGTACAAGAACTAGGAAAGAAGTCAACACAAGAACAAAATAAGAAGCCAAATTAGAAGCAATATACTTCAGCAAACTTATTATCCCATAAGTCTCAGTATGATAATTCTATAGTGAGCTCTTCTTTGGATTGTCCCCTAGTTTTATTATCAAGGAAGATATTATTAACTCCTTCCATGACCATTTGGAACAATATGGTAGGGCTCTTCGATAGGTAGATTCTGGCCCTACACCTTCGACCTCTTTTGCATCCTCCTTAGGTAACTAATAACTCAGCCTCTTCTTTTCATGTAACCTTTGACATTCCAGAATCCCCATGGATTATTGATTCCAATGCTTTATACCATATGGCTGTTAAGTCTACTCTATTCCATTCATATACCTTGCTCTCTGACAAAGATAAAGTGATGTTAGTCGATAGGTCCTCCATTGCTAGTCGGGGATCTATATCTCTACCCTTTGGCCTCCCTCTAACCAATTTCTTACATGTCCCAAAATTACCTATTAATTTGTTGTTTATTAATAGTATTACCCATGCCTTGAATTGTTTAGTAACCTTTCTTCCATATTCTTGTGTTTTCTAGGATTTGGCATTTGGGAGGACGATTGGTAGAGGGAACATAGTCAATGGTCTCTATGTATTAGAAGATAAAGTTGGTCTTGTAGCTTCAGCTTCAACTTCAAAGTTTTTGAGTCAGTCGAGTAAGAGTCAAGTTGTTTTGTGGCACCATAGATTGGATCATATGTCTTTTAAGTCTTTGAAGTATTTGTTTCCAGATTTGTTCAAATCTGTGTCAATTAATGAGTTTCAGTATCAAATGTGTTAATTAAGTAAGCATTGTAGTACTTCATTTCCTTTACGCAATAAAAGATCGGATTTTCCTTTTCACCTTGTGTACTCTGATGTTTGGGGCCCTATTAATATTCCAACCAAGAATGGCTACAAGTATTTCATTTCATTTATAGATGACTTTTCTTGATACACTTCGCTTTACCCAATGCATTCATGAGAAGAAGTTCCTAAGCTTGTGAAAGACTTTTAATGCATTATTACACTTGGTTTCAAACAAAGATCCAAGTTTTCCAGTCAGACAATGCAAAGGAGTATTTCCATGGTGACTAAATTGAATTTTTTTTGCATGTTGTGGCTCCCTTCACCGAAGCTCTTGTGCTATAACCCCTCAACAGAATGGGGTTGTGGAGACAGAATCGCCATCTCCTAAAAGTTGCTTTGGGGATGCTTCTGTAGACGAATGTTCCAAAAAAGATTTTGGGTGAATGTTGTCATGATTGCTGCCTATGTTATCAACCGTATGCCATCTCGGTTATTGGAATGTAGGACTCCACATCAGATTCTCTTCCCTAAGGCTATAACGTTTCCTATACCCATGCATGTTTTTGGTTGTCAATGCTTTATTCATGATTCGTCCTTCTCTCAAAAGGGCTATCATTGTTTTGACCCTACTTCCAAGAAATATGTTGTCTCCATGGATGTCTCTTTCTTTGAGAAAGTTTCTTATTTATCTATTTCTCCTCAAGGGGAGAGTAAGGTTGAGGAGAAACAGACACTGCTGTTATTATTACCTTCTCTTCTTGATCCTCCTCCATTTAGTGTCTTTCGTAGACAACGTTTTAAAAGCTAAGGCCAACAACATCCTCCAGTTGTGGAGCAACCTGAAGCTATGCAACCAATGCCATCAGACTCATAGGGGTTGGATCCATCACCCAATTCAGGTACCATTACCCAGTTGATATTCCTAAACCTATTTTTTTTATCAATAGATATTCCTAAACCTATTGATATTGATACTTTAGTTTGTGATCTGTACCTCCTTATTGGAAAAAGGTATCGGATTATGTACCACACACCACCCTATGGCTCAGTTTTTATCTTATGAGAACATTTCATCCTCATTTCATGCTTTCCTTTCGGCCACTTCTTAAAAGTGTTATAGAGGCCTTATTAGTTCCTGAATGGACGAATGCAATGAAGGAGAGATTAGTGCCTTACATAAGAATGGCACATGGGAGTTGGTAGACCTTCCTAAAGGAAAGGAACCGATGGGGTGCAAACAAGGTTTTCAAGGCACCAAGGCAAGGCTAGGCGACAGGGGAGCGCCTTGTCGCCTAGTCGCCTAGGCGATGGACTTTTTTAAGTAAAAATCACATATCCTAGGGTAGTTCCCTAGGTTCCATAACCAAATTTCTTCGATAACTGTCCATATTTTTCATAAGAAAATTATAAACTTCATGTTTAAGTCTAGAAAATCAAAATATTTATGAGAAGAAAAAGAAGGAAAGAAAATTCAAAAAATATAGGGGCCAAACCCCTATTTTTGTTATAGGAAAAGAAGAAGAACAAGAAATGTATTGATTAGACAAAATTTTAAGTTCTAAAAGAAATTAGCTTGTAAACATAAAAAATGAATATTTTTCTTTAATAATGTTTATTTTAAAATTATAATCTAAAAAAAATAATAATATAAAAATATTTTATTACACAGTATGCAAAGCTGCTTGGCGACTGGGCGAGGCGTGCCTCCAAGGGCGCCTTATCACCTAGGTGCCCGCCTAGGCATCGCCTTGACAACTATGGATGCAAATGGGTGTTTTCTATGGAACATAAGGCAGATGGCATGGTAGAAAGATACAAGGCTCGCCTAGTAGCAAAGGGTTTTACACAAGTGTACGAAGTTAGACTATGCAAAAACCTTTGCTCCACTGGCAAAGATGAATTCCATTCGGGTTCTCCTCTCTTTAGCAGCAAATTTGGATTGGGAACTCCACCAATTAGACATCAAAAATGCTTTCTTGAATGGTGATGTGGAGGAGGTGTACATGATCCAACCTCCTGGCTTCTGTGCTAAAGGCAGTGAACAAAAAGTTTGCAAGTTGGTGAAGTCTTTGTATGGCCTAAAACAATCACCAAGGGCTTGGTTTAGTAAATTCCATCAGGCAGTACAACAGATGGGTTTTAGATAGTGTCAAACTAACCACACATTCTTTGTAAAGAAGGAACAATTAATATGGCAGCTTTGATAGTCTATGTGGATGACATAGTTATCACAGGTGACTGGGCCTCAAAGATACAAAGACTAAAGAAGTTCTTGGCTACCCGATTTGAGGTGAAGGATCTAGGACCATTATGTTACTTTCTTGGGATTGAAGTTGCCCACTCTCAATAGGGAATCTTCATCTCCCAAAGGAAGTATACCCTAGACTTCTTGAAGGACACTAGAAAGTTAGGAGCTAAACCATTTGACACTTCTATAGATGTGAAGCACAAACTAGGAGATTGTAATGATGAGTCTATAAAAGGATTCGAATGTGAATAGGATGGCAATGTTCCCCATCCCGTCGGGTACTCAGCTTCCTTGACTCGATGGGGCTAAGGATGGATATTGCCTTGGCAAGGATGGGGATTGATAATGATACCCAACCAAGGATGGGGACGGAGATGAGACCAAGGATTTGTTTCACAGTCTTAAACCTTGAGCTTGGACTTAGATTAATTTAATTCTGACTAAAAAGTTAATCTATAGATTAACTTAATTATAACATTTAATGATTAATAAAGTAAAATAAATAAAATAAAACATTAACGGATAATACGAAAAATAATTATTTATTGGGTAATTAGTAGTAATTTATTATTTTTGTTAAAAAATTATTAATATAATTAATATAAATTATTAAATTATTTTTATAACAAATTACTAAAATTATTAATATAATTATTAGTTGCCATTGTTTCACTTTTCCTTGATAAATCCCATGCATTGCACGAGTCCCTGTTAGTTCTGAAATATAAAATAAAGAAGATAGTAAAGAAGAAGAAAGAGAAGTTCAAAAGGATTTACAAGGAAGAGAAGGGAAGATGAAAAGAGTTGTTCAATCCTCTCTCTATCCCTTAATTTGATTATATATGTGCTGAATAATAAAGTATTGTAAAGCAGTGACTTAAAAGGTGCGCCTGAGGCGCACAAGCGAGGCGCATTTCAGGGTAGGCGTCTTGCCCAGGTCCTAGCTAGGCGCAGCCCTTTCAAAAGGCACACGCCTAGGCGCACCTTGTGCCTCAGCCCAGGCATGCGTCTTTTGAAACATTGATGCTTTTTTGCTTTTTTTTGTGTTTAGTAGCTGGGCCGGGGGCCCTGCCCCCATGCCCTGCCCCTCAAGGCAATCCTAAACAAGTCACCGAAGCTTCGAGAATTCCCTATTTGGTACTATTGTTCATTCATTCATCCTAATAAAATGTCTTCTAAAAAAGCAATAAAAACTATAATATCATTATTTTTTGTGTGAGAGCTAAGAATTTAAGACCTAACGTGGATTTGTTTGGGCTTGCCTCGAGGGGCGTGGTACAAAGGCAGCTCATAGAATCAAGAGTGGATTTTATATGCTTGAAAATGTTTTATATATTTGATTTTATTTTTAAATTCTCATTTGAATATGCTTTACATGTTATCATGTTATATTTATGTATTTTAATATTAGATAATAGGTTTTTTAAACCATTTATTTTAAATTAAAATTTATATTTTTATTAATATTATGTTTATTATTTTTCTTTTATTTTTTGCATTTTTTATTTTATTTTGATTTTTAGCTTTTTCTTAATTTTTGCGCCTTGCTTAAAAAGGCGCACACCTTGCCCTGCACCTCAGGCACAAATTGACCCCTGCGCCTTTTTTTTTGCGCCTTGCGCTTTTAAAATACTGTTGTAAAGTTACATGAGTGCCCCTAGTTGGCGGCTGACTTTAAAAAACATAAAAAGAATAAGGCCCATTACTGCAGAAATAAAACAGAAAAAAAGCTACTAAAAATAAATGAAACTAAGGCCCATTCCTATTTATTCTTTTAATTTTCAGGGTGAACTCTTCCTTTAGCTTGGAATAATGGAGAAGTGCATCTGAAGTCTTATGTTGAAGGAGAATACCACATAGCTAAAAAGAAAATTTATAAAATGGTTGTAAAATCAGCAGTATAGTATGAAGTGGTGTGCAGGAAAGTCAAGAAACAACATGCCTAAAAAATGAGCAAGGCAGAAATTCAAATGTCGAGATGGAGGAGTGGGAAATATTTGAAGGAACTTAGTGGTAGCTTCAATAGGTGATAAAATGGGGGAAAGTAGACCAAGATGGTGGTGTGGTCAATCAGTAAGAACTGATCTATTACAAGTTAAAGGGGATAGAAGAGCTAGGTGCAGACCAAAAAGGACATGGGTTGAAGTAGTGGGAAATGATTTAAGGGCTAATACTACTCTGAAGAGGTAACAGCTCGTGCCTCTTTTGGGTTCCCTGTACTGTCTTTTTTCTGAATTAATAAATTATATTCATTCATAAAAGAAATTGATTTAAGGGCTAATAATTTAACAATGGATATGTTACTGAACAGAATGAAAATGTGGAAGAAATCAATTCTGTATGCTTGTTGGGACAATTTTAGCTGATAATGATGACCTTGGCCCATATGCTTGTTTTATATAATATTTTTACTAGTAATCAATTCTGTGAGTGGATCCCCTGCATGTACCATGTTTTTTTGGTTCTTTTTAGACATGGTAATTGCTATCTTTACTGTTCAGACTGCATATACATAGTTGCCATGTAAAGAACAAAAAAAGTGAATATAAACGTACACCAAACTATATGTTTTTTTCCAGTTTAATAATTCAATAGCTGGCTACTCAAGGAGCTTTTTTTAGTGGATTTATCTGTCTTCTCTTTGAACTCCACCTGTTGATTATTTGGATGCACTTTTCATGAGAAAATATTTTCATTCATGATTTCAGGTTCAAATCCAACATCTGGTTTGTCAGCACCACTAGTTTCTACTTGTGTTTCTGCTCACTCCAATTGTAATCAAGAAAATCAGCTTCTTACTTCCACTTCACACAATTCAGTTGAGGATTTTCATGTAACATATAACACCAATGAGAAGTTGGACCAGTTGGCTAAGATTGATGCACTACAAATCAAATTCCTACGTGTTGTTTGCAGGATTGGGCAGTCACTGGATAGTATGTTGGTTGCACAGGTGTTATACCGATTGCATGTAGCAACTCTCATACGATCAGGGGAATCAGACTTAAAAAGAGCCATAATTAAGAGTGACCGAGCTAGAGCAATAGCAGAAAAGCTAGAGTCAACTGGCCAACCTGATTTGGAATTTTCCTGTCGGATTCTTCTTCTGGGGAAAACAGGTGTTGGCAAGAGTGCAACTATAAATTCCATCTTTGGCCAAACAATGGCTGTAACAGATGCATTTCAACCTGCCACTGATCACATTGAGGAGATAGTTGGGACCATCAATGGTATTAAAATAACTATTATTGATACACCAGGTTTCTTGCCTTCTACAAGTAATCTGCGCAAGAACAGGAAGATCATGCGATCAGTGAAGAGGTTCATAAGAAGATCCCCACCAGACATTGTCTTATATTTTGAACGCCTTGACCTCATCAACATGGGCTATAATGATTTCCCTCTCTTGAAGCTTATAACTGAGGTTTTTGGTTCTGAAATTTGGTTTAATACCATTCTTGTTATGACTCATGCTTCTTCAATTCTTCCAGAAGGACCTAGTGGTTATCCACTCAACTATGACTCATTTGTGAATCAGTGCACGAATCTGGTACAACACCATATACACCAGGCTATTTCTGATTCAAGACTAGAAAATCCCGTCCTTTTGGTGGAGAACCACCCTCAGTGTAAAATGAATATCACAGGGGAGAAAGTCCTTCCAAATGGACAAGTTTGGAGGTCTCAGTTCTTGCTGTTATGCATATGCACTAAAGTGCTGGGAGATGCCAACAACCTTCTGAAATTTCAGGATGACATTGAAATTGGTCCAATGCGTACTACTCGGTTGCCATCTCTGCCCCATCTCCTTTCTTCTTTTCTTCAGTTCGGTTCTGATTTGAGAATGAGTGGGATGGACAGCGAGGTGGATGAGATTTCAGACACAGAGGGTGAAGATGAGTATGATCAGTTACCTCCTATTCGCATCCTGACAAAGTCCCAGTTTGAATCATTAACAAAATCTCAGAAGAAGGACTATCTTGATGAACTGGACTACCGGGAGACTCTTTATCTGAAGAAGCAATTGAAAGCTGAGATTAAGAGAAAGAGAGAAGTTATTCTTTCAAAAGATGATAATGACTTTGAAAATCAAGAAGCATCTCCAGAGGCTGTTCCTTTGCCAGATATTACAGTCCCACCAAGTTTTGATTCTGATTGCCCTGTGCATAGGTACCGTTCCCTTGTGGCTAGTGACCGTTGGGTTGTCAGACCTGTTATGGATCCCCAAGGTTGGGATCATGATGTGGGGTTTGATGGCATTAATCTAGAGACAGATGTAGAAATAAGAAGAAACCTCCATGCTTCTGTTGTAGGACAGATGAGCTGGGATAAGCGTGATTTTGGCATTCTGACTGAATGTTCTGCGAGTTACATAGAGCCACAGGGCCCTATTGTTTGTGCAGGACTTGATGTTCAGACTAGAGGTAGGGATTTAGTTTGTACATTACATGGAGACACAAAGCTGAGTAATTTGAAGCACAATATGACAGGATGTGGGGTATCTGTAACTTCTACAGGGAAAAACTATTTTGTTGGTGCCAAGATAGAAGACACCATTTCAATTGGGAAGAGGGTGAAACTTTTGTTGAACATTGGTCGCATGGGAGGTCTTGGTCAGGTGGCTTATGGGGGTAGCTTCCAAACAACTTTAAGAGGGAAAGATTACCCAGTGAGGAATGACAAGATCAGCCTGACTATGACAGTTCTCTCCTTGAATAAGGAAACAGTCTTTGGGGGAAGTGTTCAGTCTGATTTCCGCCCAGGCCGATGTACAAGAATGTCAGTCAATGCAAATTTAAACAGCCAGAAAATGGGGCAGGTATCTATAAAGACAAGTAGCTCTGAGCACATGGAGATAGCTTTACTTGCGGTTGTATCAATTTTTAGAGCTTTGTCCAGAAAGCGAATTTGTGATGATTTAAGTAGCAGTTAAAGGGAGAGTAGTAGGACAATGGATATTCATCTGCTTCCCTTGAAGTATTTTTCTTTTTCCTGATTCAGAGGCAGTTCTCATGATAACAATGGCATGCACCATTAAAGAATAAATACTTGTTTTGGAAGACGCCTTTCTGGAATGAGGGATGGTTTTCTGGAGACTGGAAGACAAGGCATTTTTTCATCCTTTTTGGGTTTGGCAACCTGTGATCAAACCAAATGATATTTATATCATGATGTGGCATTGGCACTTGCAAGTGAGCTGAAGGTTTAACAAAAATGCATGTAGCATGTGGTATGTGGTAACCATTGTGGAAAACCGTTGGAAGGAGCTTTTATATCTTGAACAATTTGATGGAAGGTTAGAAAATTTTGCATCCAACTGGAAAGTTACTCAGCTGTGTTTCCTCGTTATGACTAATGGGCAGAGATATCAGCAGGGACTAGTCATAGGGCCACAACTGAACCTTGTGATCAACGTTCGTAAAGCATGGAGGCTCTTCTACTAGTCACCTTGTTTGCCTGGGTGTTGGAATAGTAAAGAACATCTATTTGGGTTTTAAACAACAATGATTTAACCCCCCCGGGACAGTATAGGAATGACATATTCAAAAGATGCTTGTGCTCAAGTCAGCTACTTCTTAAGCTAGTTGTAAACTAGACACTGGATGGAGCCACGGGCACAATAGACTTATTTGCAGACTGAAGCCTGTATCACAAATTGACTGCAAGTTGTTGGTAAGATGGACTACCCCATACATTTCTTTTGGGTTGTGATCAGTTGACCCATGGAATTGGAGTTCTTTTATATGGTGTTAAGGGGTGATTAAGGGCTTGTTCATTTCCTCTTAACTCTCATCTCTTAAGAGAAACCTTTTAACTTTAAGAGAAAAATGGTTGTTCGTTTCCTCTTATTTCTTATCTCTTAAAGTACAATCATACAACTTTTTATTTTCTAATGATACCCCCAAAAAGACAAACAAAAAAACTCTTCGTATATAGGGTCAAAATGGATATTTGATAATTTTCAGAATTTAAAATTCATAGCAACATTCTTTGCCATTCAAATTTAAGAGGAAAGAAAAGTTCACCAATACCAATATACCTCTTAATGTAATTATTACATTTTTAGATGTCAAAATTTAGAGCAAACGAACAAACCCTAAGATGGATATTTTATCTACAAATTGTAGAAAAATAAAAGTAGAAAAATCTTTCTTATGGTATGTTTTTCAATGTTAAACTTGGTTTTCTAATAAATGTGTCATTAGATTTAAAGTGAAGATGATGGTATTAATCAATGTTCTAAGTATTAGAAAGGTAATTTTAAGAGACACATTGGGATATGCTTTGCCCTTGCATGGATACAGATGGATAGGTTGGGAGAACTCAAATAAGTTCCAAAAGTTATATAAATGATGCTAAATCTTGGTCTTATATGGCCATAAATGAGGTATATAAATTTAAGATACTCCAATGGTTTATGTGAAGATATGTGTGGACTACCAGAAAACAATTGGAACGTTGAAAAATGATAAAATAACTAAGATATGCATGTATGCCTTAATTCGTAGGAAATAAACATAATCATTGTTAATATTTATGAATAAATAAACTTAATAATCAATTGTTGCATAAAATTTGTTGATGGGAATCGCATGAAAATGTAAGCTAAAATTTAGAACTCATAATTATAAAAAGTGGTTGAAGCATGACACCGTGGTAGATTTGTTGTTTCTCAATTTAGGGATTCCTGTTATTAAGAGAAGAGATAATTAGTGGCCTGAGCTACTTAAAGGGGGTGAGTTAATGGAATTCATTAAGAGGCAGAATGATAGTTAACTAAAGAAACAAATTGGTCATTCTATTGAGTTTCATCCCTTGCCCCCAACTTTCGAAATCGAGGTGATTGTCTTATTGCTTGTCCAGTAAGAGGTTGGTTCAAAGGAAGTATCTCAGTTGCTCATTGGAGTGAGGGTCAAATTCAAGGCTTCAAGCTAGGTTGTGGTGTGTGGGTCGTATATGCTCCCCAAGAGGTTATGCCACTTCTGCTTATGTGGCTAGCACGAGCAACCTCATTAATGTGTTGTTTCATCTTTTGAGGTGTTTGCCTAAGCATCCCCTCAATTGTGAGATGTGTGGCAGGTGTCAAATCAAGGTGGAATTTGGATTGTTGATAGGCGACTGATCTGAGCCGTTAAACGCCCTATATAAGGGAGGAGCCCTGAGCAATTAGGACATAATCATTTACTTCTGGAGTCTACGAGAGAGTTGGAAAGAGCTTAGGTCATTCTAGTTGTCAGCTTGATTAAGTTCATTGGTTTGGGTTCTAGTTTGATTCAACAAGTCTTCTTTGCTCTTCCTGTTAAATCATGTTTTCTTCTAGTTCCTAGTCTGAGGGTCGGAGTTGGTGAGTGCCCACTTTGGCTTGTCTAGTGGAGCAACTAAGGTCGAGGTTAGGGAGATCGAGGTCCACAGTCCCAATGTTGGGGACGAGCCTAGGTCCAAGGCCAAGGTCGGTCGGGGTGATTGAGGCCCAATGTTTGGTAGTTGTTGAGAATCCCTAGGTAAAATAGGGGAAACCAAGGTGAATTTCGTTGACAGTGATGACTAAGATGAGAGCATTCTCAAGGTTAGGACCTTGGGACTGATGCTCGGGTGGTAAATTTTGAGTTTAGGGAAGAGTCATCCGCCAAGAATCTACTCGATGATGGGTCCTTGACTCATCCAAAATGTGTTAGAGGAGGAGGAGAATCCGCTATGGATCCATCAAATGTAACACATCCCCAAGGAATTCTACACGAGGGTTCCTATCGAGGAATGAACCTACGAGGTGCCAATGGGATGGCTATGCATGTATGAGAACAGCCTCATAGTCGGGCTTAGGTTCCCTATTGACAAGCTGGTGTCTCAACTCTTGGCATTGCACCGAGTAACTTCATTACAACTGGTGCCAAATTCGTTGCGGTTCTTGATCACTTTGGTGTGCGCAACTTGGTCCCACAACATTAGACTAGACGTAAGGTTTTCACCCCCTCTTCGTCTGAACCACACTATTAGAGGTGTGTAAATCGGGTTGGGTCACAGGTTGTGTTGTGTCTAGGGTTTTAGGTCCACAGACCGGGCCGTGCAGCACGCAACCCACATGTTTGCATGGCCCGCTGCACAGCCTGACACAACCTCTCTCTCTCTCTCTATATATATATATATATATATTATAATAATATAATATATAATATATTAATAAAATAAATAATTTTTTTAATTTTATTATACTAATTTATTTAATATTATATATATAAGTAATTTTATTCATCAAAGTTCATATAAAATTAAAATTTTAAGTTTTTGTCATTTTTTAAATAAATAGCTTTGGACTGATGCATGACCCGACCTGGCCCAAGGCTCGACCCGTAGTACGGCATGAGCCTACACAAGCCTGGGCCGTGGGATGTGTCGGGCCGACCCCCCAAGTTATCCCTAGGGGGCGGCACAACCCACGGGCCGGCAAAACACAACCCATTTTACACCTCTACACACTATGTTGAAGGAGTGGTTTTAGTTCTTGCATGGTTGAGAATATCGAGAAGATATTTGTTCTAGGACCCCTCCTTTATCCATGGGTGGAAGGGGAGGTTTTTCTACATCTGCGTAACCATGGCTAGGTTGGCTGAGGAGGGGCTGAGTAGAGCTCATCAATACAGTCTCCTCTAGTAGACGAAGAAGAAGAAGAAGAAGAAGACCATATTAGGGCCTAGTGGCACCTCAGGAAAACTCCAACCATGATTTTGTAGTGGCAAAAGAGGGATCGAGACCATGTTAAGATCTCGAACAATGACTAGGACAGTGTGGAAGGAGTTGGAGAGAGTTCTTATGTGCATGACAGGTGGGTCTTTGCACCTGAGTGATCAATTATATTTAATGACTATGCGGAACTAGCACGGGGAGTCTATCTCCTGAGAAACTTCAGGTCGAAGGAGAAAGATTTTCTTTTGTATCTCTTTTAGCGAACAATTACAAGATATATATATAGAGTTAGAGTTAGAGTTAACTCCTAAACGAAGATGGAAACCAAACCCAAAAACAACTAAAATTCATACAGGATAAGGCTACGCTAAGATAAGGTTTATACAAGGTAAGGCTCAATACCCCCCCTCAAGTTGGTGCATGTAAATGGGAAATGCCCAACTTGGCAAGAAGATGTTCGAATTGTGGCCTGCCCAGGGCCTTTGTAAATATATCAACAAGTTGCTCGGAAGTCCGAACGTAGGAGGGCCATATATTCCCATTCTGGATTTCACCGCGGACAAAGTGACAGTCTACTTCAATGTGTTTAGTCCTCTCATGGAAGACCGGATTCGCAGCAATATGCAAAGCTGCTTGACTATCACAGTATAATCGCATAGGGTCAGGATGACCAACACCTAATGAATGCAACAACCCTTTTAACCATTTCAATTCACATGCAATTGTTGCCATAGACCTGTATTCCGCCTCAGTCGATGATCTGAACACTGTATGCTACTTCTTTGTCTTCCACGAGATAGATGCTTGTCCCAATAAAACAAAGTATCCGATGAGAGAACGTCGTGTCAGTGGACAACCGGCCCAGTTAGAATCACAGTAAGCATACAATCGAAGATCACTGTCAACTGGAAGAAAGATTCCCTGTCCCGGGTTACCTTTCAAATATCGCACCACACGTAAAGCCGCCTCCCAGTGTTCTTCACGGGGGGTCTGCATAAATTGAGCGAGCACATGCACACAATAGGACAACTCAGGACAGGTAATGGTCAAGTAAATCAAACGACCCACTAACCTCCTGTAACTCTCCGGCTTTATCATTATAGGACCATCTGCCAGAGCTAATTTATGATTTTGTTCTAGGGGAAGCCCAGCTGGCTTAGCTCCTAACAATCCAGTTTCTGATAGGATATCCAAAGCATACTTCCGTTGACAAAGAAAAATACCTTTCGGGCTTCTAGCGACCTCCACTCCTAAAAAATATTTCAAAGCTCCCAAGTCCTTCATGTGGAAGCATTGGCTCAGATACTTCTTGAATTTCCAAATGGCATTGCTATTATTTCCGGAGATGACAAGATCGTCCACGTAAACTAAAATATTTAATTGTTCCTGCTTACGTCGAAGCATAAACAAAGAGTAATCAGATTGCGACTGGGTAAAATCATACTGTTTCAAGGTTGTCGTTAGTTTAGCAAACCAGCAACGAGGGGCCTGTTTCAAACCATAAAGCGACTTATGCAGCTTGCACACCTTTCCAGGCAATCTTGAAGCAAATCCAGGAGGCATCTTCATATAGACTTCTTCTTGTAGATCTCCATGAAGAAATGCGTTCTGCACATCCATCTGATGCAGTTCCCAATTTTTAGCCGCAGCAACTGCAAGGAATGTACGAACTATAACCATCTTTGCCACAGGCGCAAACGTTTCATTGTTGTCTATCCCTTCAACCTGTTTGTTTCCGAATATCACAAAACGTGCCTTGTACCGTTCTATTGTGCCATCTGAGTTGTACTTTATCTTGTAGACCCATTTACTTCCGAGAGCCTTTTTCCCTGGTGGCAAGTCCTCCACTGTCCAGGTTCTATTGTTTTCTAAAACTTCAATTTCCTTTCTCATTGCTTCTCTCCAACGAGAGTCCTTGACAGCTTCTAAATAACACTGTGGCTCATGACTAGCTGTGACAGCTGCTAAGAAAGAGCGATGTCGCAAAGAAAATTTATCACAATTCACATAATGTGTTATAGGATAGGGAGTACCTGAGGAGTGAGATTGGCAAGATGAACTGGCAGAAGGGCTTAGACTTTGGTTGGAACACCAAGTTGTGTGTATGATGTAATCCTTGAGACGAGTGGAAGGATGCTTCACTCTATGACCTCGTCCAAGTTGTTCATTCCCTGCATTCATTTCTACTATAGAACCCCCCTTACATCATGCTCCACTCCATTATTTTCACACCTGTCGCCTATACTATCACCCCTTCCTCTTATATTTTCACTCTCTTCTTCGTCATACACTTCAGTCTCCACCTGGTTATAATCAAGATCGCCATCATTGTGTTTGACTTGTTTTTCTTCAACAGTATACGGAAACTCAGTTTCTGAAAACACCACATCCCTAGAAACAAAGTATTCATTTTTCTCCAAGTCATAAACCCTCCACCCCTTCTTGCCAAAGGGGTATCCCACAAAGACACAATGTCTGGCTCTACTAGCAAACTTGTCCCTAGTACGATTTAGGCTTCGTGCATAACACAAACACCCAAACGTTCGCATATGTTTGTAGCTAGGTTTCTGCCCATACAACATCTCATACGGTGATTTTCCCAAAAGAAGAGTGGAGGGGGTCCTGTTGATCAGATAACCAGCCGTCATAACACACTCTCCACAAAACTCAATAAGGAGATTAGCCTGAAATCTAAGGGCTCTGGCAACATTCAGTATATGTCTATGCTTTCTCTCGACACGTCCACTCTGTTGCAGTGTTTCAATACATGAGGTCTGATGTATTATACCTTGCTCAGAAAAATATTCCTTCAAGCAAGTAAATTCAATACCATTGTCACTTCTAACTATCCTTACCAATTTATCATATTGGCGTTTAACCATAGTGAAGAAGTTCCGCAACGTTTTGCCCACTTCACTTTTGTCATTAAGTAAGAAAATCCAAATAACTCTTGAGAAGTCATCAACAATAGTCAAAAAATACATGGCACCACAAGACGCACGTACAGAGTACGGACCCCATAAATCATAATGAATCAAATCGAAAGTTCCTTTAGCATTATTTTCACTAGAATCGAACGTACCTCTTGTCTGTTTGGCTTTTGAACAAACACCACAAATCCTGTTTCCACTACCATTCTAATGTTCAAATCAGGAAAAAATTTAATTACTTTCTCGGAGGGATGACCCATTCTCTTGTGCCATAACTCGTATGAAGCTTCAACCTTTGCCTTGTGAACCTTGCTTGAGCACGCACTTTGAAGTAGTAGAGCCCTTCGCATAGTTCACCCGCACCAATCACCATCCTCGAAGTGCGGTCCTGTACAACACAAAACTTATTAGTGAATTGGATATTACAATTTGACTCTTCTAATAGTTGCGACACAGATATCAGGTTACAATTCAAACGAGGAACATAAAGCACATTAGTACGCTTCATGTGTTTGTTTAAAATGGTTGTCCCTTTCTTTATTGCCATGACACGCTTTCCATCGGGCAATCCAACCTGACAACCAGTCACGATCTCGGGATAATGCAAGTGGTTCAGGTTCCCGGTCATATGGTGTGAAGCTCCTATATCAATTATCCAATTCATACCTGTCAACTTCTCATTTGTGTTGGGTTTGCAAGAATTCAAGAGATTAAGAAAAGTGGACCACTGTTCATTAGTCAATCCACCGAATGCTGCGCGATCTCCCTCTGTCACGTGGATTGGTTAAGAGGTTTGCCCTACCGCTTGTGCAGCATTTGCTCTCTGTACGCCTCCACGTCCACAACCAGTTTTGCCTTGTGTTCCTTGGTCTCGTGCTTTCCCACTTCCAGTAGATCTCGGCCGGTCTCCCCACCAATCCGGGTAGCCGATGAGTTGAAAGCAACTCTCAGCCTCATGTCCTATTCATCCGCAGTTCGTGCACACTCCAGATTTTTCTTTTGTGTCGTGTCCCGTTCTTTTTGTTCCACCTTGTTCCTGTGCAGCAAAGCTCATTGCCTCCCTTTTTTCTTCTTTGCCGTGTGTCATGGTTCTCAGGCGCTCCTCTTGTATCACCATGGCATAGGCTTTGTTCAAGTTTGGCAGCAGATCGGTGCCCAGAATATTGGAACGCACTGTTCCATATACTGTGCCGTCCAAGCCCATCAGAAACTGATGGACTCTTTTTTCTTCTCGTCTCTTCTCCAGCTTCGCAGCGATGTTGCAGTTGTAGCCTGCACAGACGCATGTCAGAATTTGTTCGTAATTAGCAAGCTCTTCCCATATTTGTTTCAGTTTGCCATAATATGTCACGATTGGGAGACCGGCCTGTTTGTTGTTCGCGAGATCTGCCTTGAGTTGCTGAATTCTTGGCCCATTGCCTACTGAAAACCGTTCTTTGATGTCATCCCACAGGTCCTTCACGGCCTCCATATACGTGATTGTAGAACTCAGGCTCGGTTCTATCGTGTTGAGGGTCCATGAAACCAGCATCGAGTTTACAGTCCACCAGTCTTCCAATTCCGGTGAATCATCTGCGGGCTAAGATATAGTCCCTTCGAGAAATCCGATCTTCTTCTTGGCTCGGAGCGCCATCCGCATTGCTCGAGCCCATTCTTCGTAATTATCTCCTTTCAATTGAACTTGGGTAATTATATTACCCGGGTTGTCGTTGGCAGTCAGGTAGTACGGTGAGACTACCTTTCTGCTTCCACCCTCACCTTCATTCTTCTCTCTTCCATCCGCCATTATCGATCAACCAAAGCTTGAAGACGATATTCCGGTCGGATTGTAAAGCACATTAAACCGTTAAAATCGATGAGCAACCAATATTCTCACCGGCTCAAGGGAGTGTCTCGTCGATCCTGTTTAAGACTCCGGCGGGTGCAACAGCGTCAGTGACAGAGTCACCACCTCCGGGACTGGCAGGGTTGAAGAGGTTTGCGTTGGGTCAGAGATCCGAAACGTGGGTCGCTGATGACCTGGATAAATCGTTCGGTCGT
>NW_010729094.1:2705516-2791620 GCF_000365185.1 Nelumbo nucifera | reverse complement strand
GAATTAAACCAAACAACATGAATCAAACATGCACTTTATTTATTTCCACTAAATAACAAAAGTACATCAAAATGATTGAAGCTAAGGGCATACAAAACTGTCTAACAAGTATACGGCAACGATGAAACCTAGACCAACCCAAGGCTTGATTGCCGTCGAAAGTGGGGGGTTGCGTAACCCGCTTCCGCCTGATAATTGTGCTGATTACGCGCAGCAGCGTCAAATGAAAGACTGGCTCTGATACCATGAGAAACTTCAGGTCGAAGGAGAAGGATTTTCTTCTGTATCCCTTTTAGCGAACGATTGCAAGATATATATACAGAGTTAGAGTTAGAGTTAACTCCTAAACGAAGATGGAAACCAAACCCAACTATGCTAAGATAAGGTTTATACAAGATAAGGCTCAATATCTCCCCCTTGACTGAGAGGAGACCTTGTCTCACCCCATTGAGATCCTTCATAGCCATGTGTACAACAAGATCATGGAGGTCAATATGTTTTTTATCATCTTTTATCTAAACCGCTTATCATGAACACTCTCTACGATCGCCTGACCTAGGTTTTTCATTAGCACACGGCCATGGTGAAGGAGAATGTTGCCTATAAGTCTGAGATTGAGAGGCTAAGCATCAAGTTATCCTCTAGCAAGGAGTTTAAAAAAGGGCCAAGGTGACCAAGGAGAAAGTCATTTCACTGGAGGCATGAATCAAGGAGAGAGACTTCATACTGTTGTGGAGTTAAGTGGATCAAAGGACTACCGGGAATGCCCTAAACGAATACAAGATTGTGACTTTCATGGATGGCTTTATTGTGTACAAGGCTGAGGTTATATTCCAAGCGCTACGTCGATCTAGGTTTGAGTATCTTGGATCTAGAGGCCACTATGAAGGAGCCTCTTAACGTTGTCCGAGGCCTTTACGTGTGAGGTTCAGCCATTCGTTTCTTTGGATGAACTGTTCAACCCTTCAAAGACGAGCTAGGTTCTTAGTGGTGGCCAACTCTTGGGATGTTGGTGCCACCAACAAGTCGGCATAGTTCGAGTCAATGGCCTTAGATCTTGACTACTGCCCTATTTAAGGCCATTATGTATGGAGCTCAGTTGTTTGATTCCTTGGATAAACCACCCACTCCTTCATGGATGAGACAGGTTTGTATTCTTGATCAACTCTTGGGATGTCAATACAACTAGTGAATTGATGGAGTTTTAATTGGAAGCCTCAGTGCTAAACCATTGTTCCCCACCGAGCATAATTCAGCTAGGTCTTTGGGAGCTTGGAGGCTCTATGGTCTTTGCCAAACAATGAAGGACTTTAATTTTTAATTAGAACCGAATTTCATTAAATTGTAAATCTAAGGTACAAGGTTTTGACAATACACTCTCAAACTGGAAGAGTTTAAGGAGTGCAACACAGCCTTCCCTTTTGCTGTCTCCAAGTGATAGGTTCCCAAACTGATGATGTTTTCAAAGTGATAGGGTCCTTCCTAGTTTAGTGCAAGGTTGTTCTTGGGTTGCACAACCTTTCTGATGCAAGATCACTTTCTCTAAATTGTCTTCCACAGATCCAAGAGTTTTTGTAATTGGATGTCTTTTATTGGTAGGCGATTATTTTGAGTTGAGCCTATTCTCAGATTTTTTTCTAATAAATCTAGGTTTGCTCTAACTTGCTCACTATTAGTGATCTCGCTGAACTGTTTGGTCTTCTACAAGGTCAGTAATCCAATCTCCATAGGTATCATAATCTCGATTCCAAAGGCTAGGTTGAAGGGTGTCTCACCCATCATCAACCAAGGCATAGTTTAGTATGCCTATAAGATGTGCAATTCTTTTGTCCATAGGCCATTTGCCTGGTTAAGCTCATCTTCAATCTGTGAAGTAGTGTATTGTTTGTCACCCTAGTTTTCCTATTGCATTGTGGGCAATGGACTAACATGAATCTCTATTCGATGTTGTGTTGCTCATAGAATTATTTAAAGAGGTCACTGCTGAACTTCTTGACAATGATGGTGATGAGTATCCGCTTTATATTGAACTGACAAAATAACAGATCTCCAAAAGTAGTGAACATTTTCTTTTTGTGACTTATGCCATGGCCTTAGCCTCAAACCATTTGGTGAAGTAGTTGACGACCACTATAAGGAACTTTCTTTGTCCATAGTAATAAAAAAGGTGCCTAGTATGTCCATACCTCACTGCACAAAAGTGTTAGACAATGTATGTCTTTAACTCCAATTAAGTTGATGTATAGATACATTTATTGCAAATGAATAAAAGTACATTATTATTTCATGTTAATATCGGTATGTTTATGTGTATTTACCCCTTAAACTAGACACTTATGAGACTCATGTTAGCTTAGAATGTTCTCAATCATTGGATAGACTTTGGGAGTTTATCCTGCCAATGCTAACACTGATGTGTTACCAAAGAAGTTGGGGTAGTTTGTCTCAACTGCTAGGGTTAGACCTGAAGCACATGTAGTGTGTGTTTGGATGAAACATTAAATTCGGACCATTTTCCAGTTATGCCCTGAACCTTGGAGATTGATGGGCAAAATTGAAAAGTTACACATAACCCCTAGACTTGATTATGATACTGCACTGGGTGTTCGATTGGACTGTCTTTGATATGCCAATCAATAAAATCCATTAAGGGTCAAAACCTGGGTATGTTGGGGCAGTCTAGGAATTCATTTGAGTGGATGATCATAGTGATTGGAAGGCTTGTTTGCACTATTGTGTCCACTAGAACCCTTTGGCTTTCTTTAGAGCTTTGAACATGGGCATCTTTTAACACCAAATTCTTTATTGCAGGGTTTTTTCCAATTAATAACTTAAATATAATAGTTAATAAAATGGAATGGAAGTTAATGAAAGAAATATGAGTAAATAAATTTCAATATAAAAGGCCTTAAAAATAGGAGTGGCTAATACACTTGAATATATTAGCCACCGACATGGACCATATAGTGATTGTATGGATTGATCTAGTGGACATGAGTCGAACGGAATAAAGTTTTAACCATTCCACCCATGCCATGTATTAGTAGCTTCCAAGGTTGATATGTGTCGATACTTTGAACATTGATACTAATCAAATGCTTAATAAACATGTAATGCGATTGAACTTGTTTATAGTTTCCTATTAACTATTTTTCTAACCCCAAATACTATCTTGGTTGATAGATAGTCACTATTAAATTTTATTGATGATATCCAAAACAAAAAACCTATGAAGGGGACATAAAAACCTCACCCCTCTATAAAAACCATACAAGGAGAACTTCAGCACAAAATAAATGATTAAAAGTTCGAAAATCCCAAAAGTAGTAGGCCAAAGTGAAACCAGAAAACCATATGCATAAAAGGGAATTTACAACAATCCTTCTTAATCTTCATTGGATATCACATGGAATATCATCAAATTACTTGAAGCACTTGATTGCTTGGAGATTACAAGCAATATTGGCTACTACAACAATAACACAATTTCCTTTTATATATACTAGAAAGTGCATTATAACTCATGCAGCTTCTGATGATATCATCAATAAGATTTGCAATGGTCTAAGGAGCATAACCTATTCCATTAAGGGCACTTATCAACATTAGAATGATTTTCAATAATCACCTTGGAAAACTTCACAGTTTCTAAAATGTTCTTGGCTTCCATGATAGTCTCTAATAAACTGTTTATGAGAAGCCTATTAGGCTCATCTTTACACTATTTTGGGTTTAGGTTTCGGGTAGCTCTCTTTCAAATTTTGGCAACACTTGACTCATGAACAAGTCTAATCTTTAAATACCCCTCCCCCACCATATGTCCTTTAGTTTTGTAAAGATATTGGGTCAGATGGGCCATAGTCCTTTTCTTTTATTTTTAGCACTATTTATGTCTTATGTCTTTATTAGTGGGCCTTAGTTATGGGCATGTTACTTTTCTTATTGTTTTTATTGGGCTAGCCGCCCTATTATGGGTATACTTGTAATTGTATCCAAACTACAATTATTTTCTTATTGTCTTATTCTCCCTTTTGAACACTTTTCTTCTTCTTCTTCTTCTTCTTCTTCTTCTTTATATTTCATAGTTATTATAAGCATGATTCACAACTTGGTATCAAAGTAGGTTTTTTGGAGAAGAATTCAGCTTTTGTGATTTTGGATGCTTTATTCAGATGTGTAGAGGCCATACTATTTACACTGTATGAGTAGTTATAAATACTTTATTTTGTTTATTGATGGTTTTTCTTGTTATACTTGGCTTTATCTTACATGATCACATATTCAAGTGCCAAAACTTGTGAAACAATTTCATGAATTTATACTTACCCAATTTGATATCCGCATCAAAATATTTCAATTAGACAATGCTAAGGAATATTTTGAGAAAGACCTTGCCTTATACTTTGAGAGATTTGGGGTTGTGCATCAAAGTTCTTGTGCTCGTACTCCACAAGAAAATAGAGTAACAAAGAGGAAAAACCTACATGTTGAAGTAGCTAGGAGTATTCTTTTGCCTTTCATGTTCTTGTGAGATTTTGGGTGATGTTGTCATGATAGCTACTTATTAACTACATGCCTTCTTAACACCAATAAATAATTTGATTTCCATCACATTTTCAGCCTAGGAATTCAAGAATTCAACATAGAACAATTTTAAATAATATAAGAGAATATAAAGATTAATTTTCAGATGATTGGCTCCATCTGAGAACCAATTTCTCAGAGATTTTTGTTAACTAGGTCAAATCAGCTAGACTAATTATTGTCGATTTGATCTTTGGTTCAAATCTGATTCGATTCAACCCAAGAACTGAACCTAGTAATCTAATACCACTGTTGGAAGGGTTAGAATCCATCATATATCATTACATTTCAAAATCTGAAATACATAGATATATCATTGATGAATTAAATGAAAAAATAAATGAATTTTCCCTCATATCCTTGATTCCAATGAACTTTTCCATTTATTTATTTCAAATGTTCAAGTTTTATTGCAGAAGGAAATTCTCCCATAGGCATCTAAGATGAATATGGAAGGCTTGGAAGTAAGAAAATGTGCTAAAAAATATAACTATTAATCAAAATCATTCTACTGGCATATAGGGGTGCAACTTGGGCGAGCCCAACCCAAATCTGGACTGACCCAACCTGAAATTTTTACATAAGTTGGACTTGGATTTTCAGTCCTCAAGCTGGGTTCAGGCTCAAGAATTTGGGCTTTTTTTTCAGGTTGGGCCTGTGCATAGCCCTTAGGTAGCCCAACCCAATTATACACATATGTAAATTTTTGCATGCATATATATATAGATAGATAGATAGATAAAGGTATAAATATAGATATATATTTGCAAGTATATATATATTTATATACATACATATATGTATACATATTTGCATAAATACACACATATATATATAATTTTAGAACCGGTTCATTGACCAACACAAGCCTGGCCAGGGCTCTCGAATGCATCAAATTACAATGCGGATTAGGCTTGGGTTGAAAAGATCGAACTTGACCTTGGGCTCGGACTTTAAAGCCCAAATTTTAGGGTTGGGCCTGGGTTGACCATAAACCCAGCCCAACCAGTCCAACTTGCACCTCTAGCGGCATATAATCCATATCAGTCCGTATGAAATGGATGGCCATCAATCCCATTTCACTCATGCCACATGCTGATTATTGTGAACAGAGATACGATATGCCCCCATAAGATGAAATTACGAAGACTAAGATGACCTATAAAGCCTCCATCCCTAATGCCCAGAAATCTGCAATAAGATGCTAGGACACCTCAGGAGGGGGGCTGTCAAAATGCAATAGAGAGATGATGCTTTCTTAAGACCTAATTTCACGAATACACCGAACACAAACACTTCCCTCCCAGTAAGGCTGCAACAGTGTTGTAAACAAACTTCACAGTCGCTATCCAACAATTCCAAAGTGCTTTGAAACAAGTATGTTTTCTTCCAATTTTGGGCAGTTTCTTTGCTGAAGATTTGTTGATAACATGTTAAAGGACCACCCTCCGGGACCCTTCCTGCCAAGCCAAACAAAGCCCATAATAGATGCCCCACAGTTCAGCCATAATTCCCAATTTGAGAGTTAATCTACCTGAGCCATCTTCCATTAGGGTCACAAATGAGGCCTCCTGCAGCAGCAGGGTCTGGGTTGCCTTCTATTCCATCATTTTTCAATATCTTCCCAAGGTTTAAAGTATTAGAAACGTAAATTTTATCAGAAAGACAATTTTAAGAGACATATCGGGATACACTTTAGATATGTATGGATACGGATGAAGAATCAAGATACACATAAATATAGTAGAAAATTCAAATAAATCTTAAAAAATATATTACAAACAATATTTACAAATTTTATATGATTGTAAATAAGCCATTTAAATGTAAAAAAATAATTTAATGATTTATATAAAGTGTGACATATCGGGACACAATTAGTAACCGTTGAAAATGATGGAATAACTAAAATGTAAAAAAAAAAACTAAAATGTGAATGTCAATTTTCAAAAAAAACAATATAACTAATCTTAATATTTATTAGTATATAAATTTTAATAATTAATTCTAGCATTTATTAATAAACACTTGTCACTCATTAAGAAAATTGAATTTACTTAACATTAAAAACATATATAATAATAGCAAACAAATGTTTGTGGCTCATTGGCAAATTTGTGGTTGTAAAAATCAAGTGACCAAGGTTCAAATCTTGCTATTTCTAAAATTTGAAATTTTTATACTAACAAAATGAAATTAATGAGAGGAGATCCTTAATTGAAGGAATTAATGAGAATTTGAATTAGGTGTTAAAATTCAAATTTAAATTTAAATTTACTTTGAAGTAATTAACTAATTAATGAAAGAGAAATTAGACTTAAATACAAAATAAATTAGGTTGCTTCCTATTTGAACCTTACATTTCCCAATTGCTTCCACATGGTTTACAATTCCCATAACTATTATTTTTATGTTTATAGCTTCATTAAAGATCATCTAAGACCTAAATTCAGTATAATTAATGCAACTTTTGGAACTTAATTGAGTTTTCCAATGTATCTCTACGTATCCTGAATTTTTTCAAGGGAAATGTATCTTAATTTTTTCACCGTATCCATATCGATTCAAATATATTCTGATATATATCTTAAAATTGCTTTTCCCACATTTCTTGCATTTTCAATCCTTTAAAACATGAGGATATTCTACAACAATTCGGACATACACAGCTAGAGCTATTTCCGAAACATAAAGACCACCTTGACAATTTAAGAAAAGCATACACTTTCTCTCCAACCAAAATTAAAAAAAAAAAAGACAAAAATACATTTTTCTGTACTGATACATTGAAAACTGAAATGCACTACTAAGCTATTAATTTTGCAACATGAACAACTCTATAAATCTGTATGTTTGCTGAAGGTGTAATATTTGCAGATGAAGGTGCATTTTATAGTTTGGGAAGGGGGAGTTGTTAGTGTGGTGCCTATCACCAAATACCAAGAAAAAAAAGTGCATTTTGTAATAACGATACTGAAAAATGTTCTCTATACCATCTAATTGCTGACGAAAAACATAGAACCACCATTCTATTAACACAAACATGAAACAACCAAATAATTTCAGAAAAAAAAAAAGAGCCCGTATAATGCAAGGTTCCATCTATTACAGACTTTGCTTTGTCATAAAACAATCAAAAGCCCTAGAATTTCTACGGAATACCAAATATGGGTACAACAAAATAATTTACATTTGGACCAGAAAGAATGAAAAATTCTGCTGCTCAACGAACACGTGGAGATCGTCTGTGGGATGGCAAAGGAGAAGCACTTGGTGTCAGATTCATTGCTGAATGGTGGTGTCTAAATGGAGATTTAGGGACAGAATTAGAGATTTTCTGTTCCGACTGGGTGTTCTTTGCATTCTTCGGGGCTTGGAGCTGTTCCAGTATTACCAAAACCTCAGACATACGAGGCCGGGCCTTGGCTTCAGTACTGAGGCACTGTAAGGCAAGGGTGGCAGCTTGATAGGCTCCTTTCTGGGGATACTGGCCCTCCAATTTGGTATCCATAATCCGGAACAATTTGCGCTTGTCACCCAAATATGGCTTTGCCCAGTCCACCAGGTTCTGCTCTATGCCAACTTTTGATTTATCAACAGCACGACGCCCAGACAACAATTCCAAAAGAACAACCCCAAAGCTATAAACATCACTTTTTGCAGACAACCGACCTGTTCATCATTGCAAGTGTTAGTGCATGGTTATTAAACCTACAAGATCTCTTTCGCCTTAGTAGGGCATTCACCAATCAAGTTCCAACTCTGGCTTGTAGCCACCTGTACTTAGGATGAGGACCTTTTCATGCCCCTCAAACTACTATTTTGAGGAACCTAAATCCCACAAGCATGTAGTAATAAGAAACCTTGATACCCTGGTGTAACCAGGCTAAGTCATTAAAATGGCCGACACAGCGGGCTGAGAAATGTTTTGGAAAATGTGCATGTAAAGTTGTAAACTACCAAGAATATGGATCGCCTGGATACATTCAAACAGTAAAGGAGACTTAGGAGCAGGTAGGCACACAGGATGAGCATACAGAGTACGCACAGGAAATTTTGTGACACTTGTCCCATTAAATATCCTCAGCTTACCCTTAAAATGATTTAAGGGGCATGCAAGGTTTTATTTCCTTTCTGGCACTAGTAAGTTTTCATTCCTCTAAAATATTTTCGCATAGAAGCAAACTATAACATCACAGAGGGGCAGCAAAAGAGTAAGTAGCAATAATCAGCCCCCCAAACTTTTATTTGTGACAAAGAGACAACCTTAACTTTCAGATTCCAGCATTTAGCCCCCCACCGCATTAATAGACTTGCTGGAAAAGGGGTAAACTTTATTGGCAATCTGTGCTACATGCAGTAATGTGGGGAGTTTGGGATGAAAGAAACGAATGCCTATTTGACAACAAATTCAGGCCCCTCAGAGTTAATTTCAGATATCACCTACCTCTGTAACCTCTGGACTGCCAATCCAGATCTGTTCAAAGGACTCTCAGGCAATGATCTCAATAGAGATGCTCACTCTTTCTTTTCCTTCCTCACCCTCAACAAGCAATATTGAGGCAGCCAGCTGTTTTCAGTGATGGAGTGGTGACTCTAAACTTTGATGAAAGTGCTTTAGGTAATCCTAGCTTAGCTGGAATTGGAGGCATGGTAAGGGATGAAAGGGGTAACATGCTGGACGTTCAGTGGTCCAACCGGACTGGCTGATTCACAAAGGTTGAAGTGATGGCTGTACTCACAGGAATTAGATTAGTAAAAATATTGGGAATTCAGAACTTAATCATTGTAGGTGACTCAGCAAATACTATAAAATGGTTAAAGGGCAAGGAGGGGGGGGGGGCCTTGGAGACGGCCATTTTTTGGAAGAGGCTAGGGACTCCTTGGACTGTTTAAACGCAAGATTAGATTGGATTCCTAGGGAACTAAATCATATAGCAGATGGTTTAACCAGATGTGGGGTGTATTTGGATTACTTGTATAGTGACAAGCTTCCTGTGTAATCTTTTGGGGATCCTCCCCTGTTTTGTACATCTCGTGTACTTCTTTCTTTAATGAAATTTGGTTAAATTTTCCTCAAAAAAAGATAAAATTAGGATAACGCCCATTCAAAATTCTGGATTGTTTTGTAATTTTTTGTCTGTACTTTTTCTTTGTCTGCAATTTTCTGTATTTTGTTGTATTTTCTTAATTACCTTTTTGTTGTTTTTTGCAATCTCAGTGTTTTTTGTATTTCCTCTTTTTTGTTATATTTTCTGTGATTTTCTGTTTTTTTTTGTATTTTGTTTTATTCTCCTTTTTATTTCTTGTATTTCCTGAATTTTTTCAAGGGGTTTCTTCAGTTAGCTCCCCCTTAAAAATCAAAATCTCAACTAGCATGGTACGGAAACCAAAAACCATGCCAGCGCCAGCCAACAAATTGCAAATTTGTTTCACCTCCTCCCCCCACGTCAGCATAAAAAATTTATCATTATACCCCTGGACCCCAAAAGAGTTGTCTTCGAAATTAATCTGGCCGTTGAAGCACTGCTCTGTTCGAAAAACCTCTCAGCGTGGAAGCTCTGTTCGAAAACCGAAACCTTGTTCTTCCCTATCTCATCCGGTGAATATCCCGATCGTTTCGTCTCCCCAGCTCATCCGGCAGCGACGTTAGTTTCGGTTGAAGCTCTGCTCTGTTCAAAAAACCTCTCGGTGTTGAATCTCTGTTCAAAAACGTAACCTTCTTCTTCCCCATCTCGTCCGGTGACTATCCCAACCGTTTCGTCTTCTTCCCCATCTCGTTCGACAAAATATTTGGGCGTTGAAACCATGGTCGAAAACACAAGGATTCTCAGAGCCCCCTTGTGTTTACCGGTTACCAGCCGTCGACGGCACTCTACATTCACCATTCGAAGGAAGCTCGAGGGTCGGTTTACTATACACCGACCGTCAGAGGCACTCTACATTGACTGTTGAAAGGAGATCGAAGCTAGGTTTAGCGGCTGTTGGAAGGATTCTAAGGCCCCTTGCGTCTAACTCACATGGAGGCCCTGTTTTCCCTATGTTGCCGACTCACTCTAGTTGGATGTCCCCTGTGTTTCTGGCTAACTTCGATGTTTTAGCATTCCGTTGGCCACCCATGCGAAGCCTTTCCAGCTCGTTGCACTCTTATGGGTCATTCTCAATCAGTATCAATGATTGACCGTTCAACCCCCTAATTCAATTTACTTTGTTACTTGATTTTTCTTGGTTGATTGTCGAAAGGACTTCTGTAAATGAATTGTTTAATGTTAATTAAGATATGGATGTTGTTACCGTGGGATATTTAACATTTGTAGGCATGAATAGCGAACGAAGTGTCGAGAATCAATCCCCTAGTACTTTGCAGTATGATACTAAGTATTGCTAATGCAAACGGAAATGCATCCCTCGAATTTCAACAACCCGGAATAACCCGCATAAGTTGTTTTATAGTTGTCAATTAAAATCTGAGGTAATATTTTCGGTGGGACGATATTATTTGTTAGCATTGATAATAAAGCATGTACATTAGAAGTCATATGTGTTGCACTTGCAAGAACAGGTGCTGGATAGCCCAACGACTAAAAGTGATTTTGTTGGCGGTTGCAAATTTTTTGAGTGGGCGATTCCTCGAGGTTGGTCGGATGAGGTTATATCTACAAGTAGGTATGGTGATGTTGTGGAATGCCTTGGAAATGTGGACAAAGCAGTTGATGTTTGCATAAAGCAAATTAAGTTCATGAAATCAACCCATGAGTTAGTTGTTAAAAGTATAGCTACAGTTAGGCGACTTGTTTTTGTTCTTTTTGTTATTATTCTCCTAACACTGGTCTTCTGGAAATAGTTTATCATAAGTGGTGAATATGTTGGTTCAGCGTTTTTATGATTGTGTTAGAAGACTTCCCTCCTTTTGTTTTCATATTGGTAAACCATTTTGGCGTTTTGTTGTAGTTATGTTGAACTTTTAAATATAAAAATATAAACATAATTTATTTTGTTCACTAAGAAATATTTGTATATCCATCGAATAGACGTTCTTGTAGGAGATAGAGAAACTTAGGCTCACAGAGAAGCCGATGGTGGGAAATATTGCTTTTGTAGAACCATTGTTTCCCATTGATGGTCTGGGTCGTTAGGCCAAGGGGCGACCAAAAGGTGTGAGGATGCTTGGTAGGTCAGTGGCAGTAGGAGGGTGTGGGTATGGTGGCCACCGCACACCTCCACACCCGTCGGAGCTACCAATCGGTGAACCTAGGTAAACTAGCGGAGGTTCCACTTCCACGGGGTGGGGAGAGGTCTCCAAGACGTTCCTAAAGGAGGCAAAAACACACCAAGCCAACGAGGAATGTCGACGATGGGAAACGATGCTTTTGTAGAACCATTGTTTCCCACTATCAGTCCAGGCCGTCGGCCGGGCGACTAGAAGGTGTCAAGATGCTTGGTGGGTGAGTGGCAGTAAGAGGGAGTGGATGTGGTGGCCAACGAACCCCTCCACACCCAACAGAGCAGCTTCCAGGTGATTCTGTCATTTCCGACACAGTCCTAGGGGGGGCACAGGGGTAGACAGGCGGTGGTACCATCTCCATGGGGTGGGTAGAGGTCTCCTAGACGTCCCTAGAGGAGACAAAGACGGCCCGGGCCAACGGGAAAGGCCGATAGTGGGAAACAGTGCTTTTGCAGAACCACCATTTCCCACCATCGGGCCGATGGGCGACCGTAAGATGTCAGGATGTTCGGTGGGTGAGTGGTAGTAGGAGGGTGCCGTACCACCTCATAAATTGAAGTAAATTTAATTGTTAGGTGTGACGTGCAAACCTATACTATATTTTTGGTACGTAGACATATAAATAAACCTAAGGGAATCCAATTGGCATGTGTAAAGTGCAAGTATGTATCAACAGTACACGACTACATCCATTAAAATTTTCACATAGATGTTATACTAGCATAAAGGAAAGGGAAGGTTCCTAACACCCCTAATGGGGGTGGTTCCACGCTGTTGGGATAGTATTTAGGTTGAGTGGGGGTGGGAGCAGTAGGGAGTAGGGAGTAGGGACGATCAAAATATATGGCCAATAAATATCATTAGTCCCTTCACGGTACCAAATGCACCGATGGCGACCACAAGGACCGTTATCCTCACTTTGCAGGTTGTTGCTCGATACACTAGTTTCGGTTCATGCCCTCATCTCTGTGACCTCGCATCCAAGTTCCAAATTTTGCTGTCTCAAAGCTAAATTCTCCTGCATCAAAGCATCCACGTCTCTCTGTAGGTTCCAACTGTGCCAAAGAACGTGGCAGTATTCTGGGTATGTGACATCAACCACACAGACGCAGTGGGCTTCTTTGATGTGGTAGATTCCTATAACAACCGTTGTTTGTATGCTAGCTTCCAGCAATGGACGAAGTTCACCGGTAAATGATAACCCCGTGCCCATGTATGTTGAAGACCACAGTTTCTTAATAGAAGCCCTTTCTGGCACTCACAATCCACTCTTCATCCTGTGCGTTCAATTCACGGAGGATCAAGTTAAGCAACTCCCACTATGGAATAATTACAATGGTAACATCATTGTGCTCCATCGTGGACTTGAAAAAACAAAACAAAATTTGGTTAGAATATTAAGTGTGTTAACCGAATTCATGATCCACCCCATTTATAAATGTTTTAAGAGCCTAGCAAGGCCAACAGGTCATTGTAATGCAATATATTGGAATGATTTTCAAAGGTTAATTCCATGGGAATGTCTGTCTAAGGGTCATCGCACTGACCGATTGACCTACATCATGTTGTAGTGCTCCTCCTTTACATCAGATTGCCCCATGGTCGTTGGGCTGCACTTCGTACATCCGATTTCCTTTACATTAGAGTGCCCATTGGTCATTGACTTGCACTACTCTCCCATCGATCCTATGCCTGTCTTGGTCCTTGTGCATGGGCGGCCAAGACATGTGTGAAAAAATACCTAGGTCTGGTCTATCCCTCCAGCCTATGGTGATGTCTGTCGAAGGGTCACCACACTAACCGATTAATGTTGCAGTGCTCCTCCTTTACAACTTATTGCCTCATGGTTGTTGGGTTGCATCTCGTACAGCCAATCTCTTTTAATAGAGTGCCCATTGGTCATTGATTGCCATACCCCACCCATCCCCTACCCCTCTCATTTAAACCCCCACCACCAAGGTTAGTAGCGGTCTACATATCCATTCATGCATAACATCTGTGGGCACACAATCCAGTGCGAGGAGAGATGAACCCTAAGACTTCAACACCAAAGCGACATACAGACAATTATTCAATACAACATATCCTGAGACATCACTGTCACATTGAATTAACCAACGAGGGATGTGAATTGCTCGAATGATGGCGAAGAACCCGACTTCGACAACGACCAGAGCATGCATACGTGTGTTGGCTCAAATGGTATATTTGAAAGCAATAGATTAGCAGCAACAATGTGGCATTGTGTCATAACCGGAATCAACCAAGTGTTTGAAGACGCGACTGCATTTCAAACTACCTTATCTAAATACTCTGTAGCCCATAAATTTTCCTTTAAGTATAGTAGGAACGACAAGACACGCATTCATGCGCAGTGTAGTATGGACAACTGTTAGTGGGAAATTTGAGCTACTACACTGAGAGGAGGGCCAATGGTCTGAGTGCATAAGTACCAACCTCTACACTCTACAGGGACAACAACAAATGCCGGGGGGACCATCCCATTGTTGGCATCTATCGCGGTGGTAGCTAGCAACTTCCCATGGTATTTCACATTTAAGTGCACCCCATCTCCAAATAGCAGTGACCAACACCCATAGCGAAATCCATGGAGAGATACATGGAATGCTAAGAAGAGTCGCTTGAAACGGCCAACTTCATCGATGCTATAAGAGATGTACAAACCTAGATCGGACTCGACAATCTTCTCACAGAACCATGGAATACGTGAGGCGGAGTCATCATCGCTACTATTGATTAGAACCTTTGCGATCTCTTTCCCCCTTCAAGCCTATTGATACGTAAACTACAACACGTAGTCAAGTTTGATATCCTTCATGATATCCATTGCTCTGTATGATGGATTGTCCCATACCTTCTCAACAAGAAGATTCCCTACAAACTTATTTGACTTGGAAAGACTTACAGAGGATGATACACCTACGGTGTGGGAGTGTTGAGGTTGGTACTTATGCACTCAAACCATTGGCCCTCCTCTTAGTACACTAGCTCAAATTTCCGACTAACATTTGTCAATACTACATTGCACATGAAAGTGTCTTGCCATAACTGCTATACTTAAAGGAAAATCTATGGGTTACGAACTATTTAGACAGGGCAGTTTGAAATGTAGTCGCGTCTTCAAACACTTGGTTGACTCCGATTAGGAGACCATGCCACATTGTTGCTACCAGGCTACCACTTTCAGATATACCATTTGAGCCAACACGCATATGCATGCTCTAGCCATCGTCGGAGTCCGGTTCTCCGCCATAATTCGAGAAATCCACATCCCTCGTTGGTTCATTCAATGAGACGGTTATGTCCTAGGATATGTTGTTGTACTGAATAAGTGTTTGTATGTCACTTTGGTGTTGAAGTTTTAGGGTGTGTCTCTCCTCACACTGGATTGTGTACTCTATCTTCGCAATGCGTGGGTCGATCCAAAAACGCCCACAGATGTTCTTCACAAATGAATTTAATTTTGTGCTCTCATTTATAACAAGGCAGGCATAGGATCGATGGGAGAGTAGTGCAAATCAATGACCAATAGGCACTCTAATGTAAAGGAGATTGGATGTACGAGGTGTAGTCCAACGACCATGGTGTCACAAGTGACTCCTTCACCGCGCCATCAAGCACCTATTGTCGTGCCATCAGAGTGCCTACAGCGTGCCTTCTGGGTGTCATCATGTGTGTCATGGGTGGGCTATGTATGTATCTTGTAAGGGGGGACCGCCAATGGCGTTATTGTAATTACTTAGTATGATTTTCCACTCTTTTGATGTTTTCTTATGTCACTCCCCCAAAAGCTTATTGTACTCTTTGAGGGGAGGTAGGTAGTCAAGTGAGCTCATAAGCGTGTAAAGGTTAAGCACGAGATCCCCTCGACACTGTACTGTGTGCTTGTGCTTACCACTGATTAATGCAATACAAGTTGCATTTTGTCTAATTTGTGTGCCTTCTTGTTGCCTTTTGTGTGTTGTTGCTTGCATTTGTAGGCTTTCTCGACCCCATCGAGCGCCGCACGGGGCTTCGTCGATTAGCCCCGTGACAATGGGGCAATCTGATGTAAAGGAGGAGAACTATAGCATGATGTAGGTCAATCGGTCAATGCGCTAACCCTTAGACAGACATCCCCATGGAATTAACCTTTGAAAATCATTCCAATATATTGCATTACAATGACCTGTTGGCCTCGCTAGACTCTTAAAACATCTATAAATGGGGTGGATCATGAATTCGATTAACACACTTCATATTCTAACCAAATTTTGCTTTGTTTTTACAAGTCCACGATAGAGCACAATGATGTTACTACTGTAATTATTCCACAGAGGGAGTTGCTTAACTTGATCCTCCGTGAATTGAATGCATAGGATGCAGAGTGGATTGTGAGTGCTGAAAAGGACCTCTATGAAGCAACCATGGCCTCAACATAATGTTAGAATTCACATAACAGGGGTATTTTGGAAATTTGTGTTTATCTATTTGAGAGTGAAAGGTTTGTTTTATTCAAGTTTAAGTTGTGTGTCCCATCACTTATGAGGGACAATATTGTCTTTCTTGTAACTAAGCTTATGTGAGATAAATGCAAGTGGATCGACTAGAGAGGACTGATTTTCCTCTACTGGCCGAACCCTTCTCCTCTGCTTCTTCTTCCTCTTCTTCTCTACTTTAACCAAAAGCCGAATAGGGTTTTCACATGGTATCAGAGCAATAAACTTTTTTTCTTCTTTCCTCATCATCTTTCTTCTTCCTGGGTTCGCCACCAGCCATATCAGCCTTCTTCGATTTTCTTCTAGCCTGAGTGAAAGCTCGACAAGAGGCCAAAAAGGAGTGGTTGTTTTGTGGTTTTGGAAGTGAGTATGCCTCCAGTTGCTGTGGTGGTGGTCATTGAAGTGGTGTACTAGATGTCCTCTATTCTGTGATACAAAGAGGGCTATTTGTGGACAGGTATGAATAGTTTTTTTTTCGCCCAAGTAATGGACTGCAAATGTTGTGTTTTGGTCTAAAATATTCTTCTGTGGTTGTGTGAAGTGATTAGTATGCATATCAGTCTTGTTTTCCTCTATTTATACCTGGGTATGTGCATAGAAAGTAGAGTTTTCAGTTGCTGAATTTCACGACAGCAATGGTGTGGTGGTGTTTCTACTGTGCTGAATAGTGTGTGGCTGATTCTGCATAGTTGGAAGTAAAACCTTGTGTCGTATGGTAGTGTTTACACTGATTTCTGTGGTGGTGTTCATACTTCCTTGTGAGATGAGCAGATTTGGTTGAAAATGACATCAATCGATGATGGTAGTGACAACAAAACTGGTGTTATGATCTCTCCAGATTACCTAAATGTTCAAATGACATCTATTACGTTGAATGGTGAGAACTGTGTCGTGGGCCAAGAAGGTAAAGCTTGTGAGAGAAGAAAAGCCTTCCTCTGACTCTCTAGGGTTTAGTGATTGGGAGCAAGAGGATGCTCAAATTATGACATGGCTGTGGAATAGCATGGAACCAAAAATCAGTGTGAACTTTATGTTCCTAGATACAGTTAAAGAAATGTAGGATCATGCTAAGAAACTGTATTCCAAGCAAGACAATACAACTAGGGTGTATCAGTTGTACCAAGAGTACTTTAATCTGAAGCAAGGCAACTAAAGCTTAGAGGAATACTATGCAAGTTTGAGAAATATCTGAAATGAGCTTAATGTGTATCATCCTCTGACACCAGATGTTCAGGTTCAGCAACAACAGCATGAGCAACTTGATGTGATGAGGTTTCTGGTGGGTCTGAAGGCTGAATATGAACCTGTCCGAGCACAAATACTGGGGGGATCTGCGCTTCCCTCACTTGAATAAGTGTTTGCCCATCTTAGGAGGACATCTATTGAGTCTACAGAGCATTCTTCTCTCTCAAACAGATCTGATTTGGTGGTGATTAGAGCGGGCCGTGGAAATAGAGGTGGTGGTGGTGGTGGCCATGGACTTCCAAGTAACCATGGTGGTCCCGGGTTTAATCGTGCTGGTGGCCGGAGTGGAGGTTGGGACTCAAGGGGAGGCCATGGTAAAGGAAGAAGTAATGCCCCTAGAAAGTGCACGTAGTGTGGATTAGAGGGGCATACGGTTAATTTCTGCTATGATTTAAATGGTCCACCCAACACTTGGGCTAACCATGCTGTGACTAAGGGTAGTGGTATAGCTAGTAAAAGTCAACAAACTGACCTGATCCCCCCCATCTACTGGTGCTTATGGGAAGGAGATGGTGAGTGTACCCCGTGCAATATATGAGCAATTCCTTTAGACATATTCTTAGCAGAACACAGTTACCCTTGCCCATTCAGGTATGGCTTGGCTTCCAAGCCTTCACACTGGATCATTGACTCTAGAGCCCTGGAGCATATGTCTGTGACTCTAAATGTATTTTCTTCACTTTCTCGGTCCACATCTCAAATAGTTACTCTTGCTAATGGTTTTACATCTCCCATTTGTGGTGTTGGTGATGTTGATCTCTCCACCGTATCCTTATCATCTGTTTTATATGTTCCCAAGTTTCTTTTTAACCTTATATCTGTTAGATTAACCAAATCACTTAACTGTTCCATAACCTTTTATCCCTTTTCTTGTATGTTTTAGGATCTCAAGACGGAGATGAAGACTGGTAGAGGGCATGAAGCAAGTGGATTGTATTACCTTGATGGTGGTGGCCCTCCCGTAGCTTTTCAATCGTCTCTTACTCCTCTTCAATGGCATTGTAGACTTGGTCATCCTTCTCTCAAAGCCTTAAAGTTGTTGGTTCCTTCCTTAAGTCATCTTTCATCATTGAATTCTGAGTCGTGTCAGCTTGGAAACATCATAGAGTCTCTTTTAGTTTGAGAGTTCATAGTCATGTCTTGAGTCCTTTTTCTTTGGTTCATTATGATGTTTGGGGTCCAATTAAAGTAATGTTATACAATGGTTATAAGTATTTTGTAATTTTTTTTATGACTTTTCAAAGATGACATGGAATTATCTTATGAAAGATCGTAGTGAATTGTTCTCTATTTTTCAGAAATTTTATGCTGAAATGCGTACCCAATTTGGTGTTCATATTAAAATTCTTCGCTCTGATAATGCAAAATAGTACACCTCAACACCATTTTAGCAATAGTTAGAGTACCGTGGGATAATTCATCAAACCTCTTGTTCCTACACCCCGCAACAGAACGATGAAGCTGAACGGAAGAATCGACATCTCCATGAAACTGCTCAGTCTATGATGCTTAATATGAATGTCCCAAAGCATTTTTGGAGTGATGCTRTYCTCACRTCWTKTWTTCTCATCAATCGGATGCCCATGTCCATCCTTGGAAGTCAATCCCCCTTCTCAGTGTTGTATCCCACCCTGTCTCCATTTCCTCTCACCCTGAGTCTTTACGCGTGTTTGTTTTGTTCAAAATTTGGGGCCTGGTTTAAATAGGTTAGATGCACGAGCTACTAAGTGTATATTCCATGGATACTCTAGGACTCAGAAAGGGCATAAGTGCTATAACCCTAACTCCCATAAGTCATTTGTGTGTTCCGATGTCAATTTCTTTGAATTGGTTCCTTTTTTCTTAGACATTGTGGTTCCTTCTCCTTCCCCTGTAGTTCCTCTTCCTGTCCCTGTTGAGGATCTTCTTCCCGTGGTTCCCATTCCAGTTGCAGATTCCCCTCCCGTGCCAGTTACTACTAAGAGGCCACCAACCAAACAAGTGTATACTCACAGAAGAGCATCGGCCCCTCCTCCAATTCAGCCCTCGCCGACAGATCCTGTGGTTACATCTTCTCCCTCAAACCTTGATCTCCCTATTGCCCTGTGGAAAAGTAAACGTACTTGTACTTCTCATCCTATTTCGCACTATGCTTCCGCTGCTCACATTTCTACTTCCCATCACAACTTTATATCATTGCTATCATCTGTTTCCATTCCCAAGACTGTCCAGAAAGCCCTTACCTCCCCAGGGTGGCAGCAAGCAATGGAAAAGGAACTATCTTCTCTACAACACAATCACACGTGGGAACTCATTGCTCTTCCTCTTGGTAAGCATGTTGTTGGGTGTAAATGGGTCTACATAGTGAAGTATCTTCTAGATGGCAGTGTGAAATGATTGAAGGCCAAGTTAGTGGCCAAGGGCTATTCTCAATTGTATGGTGTGGAATATATGGAAACATTTTCTCCTGTGGCTAAAATTGGTTCAGTTCGGGAATTGATTTCATTAGCTGCTATGTATGATTGGCCTCTTTTGCAACTTGACATAAAAAAATGTCTTCCTACATGGTGATCTCATTGAGGAGGTGTATATGGAGCAACCACCAAGGTTTGTTGCTCAAGGGGAGGATGGTAAGGTTTGTAGAATCAAAAAGGCAATTTATGGATTGAAACAATCTCCACGCGCATGGTTTGACAAGGTTAGTGAAGTAGTGAAAAACTTTGGGATGAAACAGTGTCAAGTAGATCATTCTGTGTTCAACCATGACTCAAAAGATGGGAAAATCTTGCTAGTGGTGTATGTGGATGATATTGTCATAACTGGGAGTGACAATAATGGGATTGACAAATTGAAGAAATTCCTACAGGACCACTTCAATATGAAAGATTTGGGTAAGCTGAAGTACTTCCGGGGAATAGAAGTTGCAAGGTCAAGACATGGAATTAACTTATGTCAAAGAAAATATGTCATTTACCTACTTGAAGAAACAGGGTTGTTAGGTGCTAAACCAGTCGAGACTCCTATGGAACTGGATGTCAAGTTGAGTGTTGATGCAGGTGAATGGTTTGATGATCCTGAAAGATACAAGAGGTTGGTGGGAAAGTTGAATTATCTTACTATTACCCAACCAGTCGAGACTCCTATGGAACTGGATGTCAAGTTGAGTGTTGATGCAGGTGAATGGTTTGATGATCCTGAAAGATACAAGAGGTTGGTGGGAAAGTTGAATTATCTTACTATTACCCAACCAGTCGAGACTCCTATGGAACTGGATGTCAAGTTGAGTGTTGATGCAGGTGAATGGTTTGATGATCCTGAAAGATACAAGAGGTTGGTGGGAAAGTTGAATTATCTTACTATTACCCAACCAGATATATCATTTGACGTAGTATGGTGAGTCAATTTATGCAACATCCTCGGATTCCTCATTGGGAAGCAGTTCTAAGGATTATTAGGTACTTGAAGGGTGCTCTAGGTCGTGATTTGCTATACAAAAGTAAAGGGACTCTTGAGATAGTAGGGTATACAAATGCTGATTGGGCTGGTTCTGTATCATACAGGAGATCAACTACATGGTATTGTACCTTCCTTGGTGGCAATCTTGTAACTTGGAAGAATAAGAAACAAACGGTGGTGGCAAGTAGTGCAAAAGCTGAATACAGGGCTATAGCTCATACCACATGTGAACTAATACAGCTGAAGAACTTGCTACAAGAGATGGGGTTCTCAGTTGACAAACCCATGAGACTATATTGTAATAATCAAGCAGTTGTTCACATCTTTTCCAACCTAGTCTTACATGAGAGAACTAAGCATATTGAGGTCGATTGTCACTTTGTAAGAGAGAAAGTGATTAGTGGAGTGATAACCACATCTCATGTGAGCTCGGGAAATCAGTGGGCATATCTCTTTACAAAGGGATTGTTTCAGGGCAGAGTACATTATATTTGCAACAAGTTGGGACTATATGACATATACTTTCCAGCTTGAGGGGGAGTGTTAGAATTCACAGAATAGGGGTATTTTGGTCATTTGGGTTTATCTATTTGAGAGTGAAAGGTTTGTTTTATTCAAGTTTAAGTTATGTGTCCCATCACTTATGTGGGACAATATTGTCTTTCTTATAACCAAGCTTATGTGAGATAAATGCAAGTGGATCGACTAGAGAGGACTGATTTTCCTCTACTGGCCGAACCCTCTTCTTCTTCTCTACTTTAACCTAGAACTATATAGGATTTTCACACATACGTAGGCACGAGGTATCATTTACCGGCTAACTCCGTCCATTGCTGGGAGTTAGCATACAAACAACAACTGCTATAGGAATCTGCCACATCAGAGAAGCCCACTGTGTCCATGTGGTTGATGTCACATACGCAGAATACCACCACATTCTTTGGCACAGTCAAAACCTACAGAGAGACGTGGACGCTTTGATGCAGGAGATTTTATCTTTGCGATAGCATAATTTGGAACTTGGACGCAAGGTCACAGAGATGAGGGTGTGGGCCAAAACCAGTGTATCGAGCAACAATCTATAAAGTGAGAATAACAATCCCCATGGTCGCTTTGGTACCGCGAAGGGACTATTGATATCTATTGGCCATATATTTTGATCAATAGTTGTATTGTCCTTACTCCCTACTACCCCCTACCCCCACCCAACCTAAACACTATCCCAATAGCATGGAACCACCCCCACTAGAGGTGTTAGGAACCTTCCCTTTCCTTTATGCTAGTATAACATGTATGTTAGTGTCGAGTATGTAGGGGTATTTCTATCTTTTGTGCTTGTGTTTAGGTGTTGATGTGTAAATTTATGTTAGATTTAATGTCCCTAACTTAAGTAGGGACATATGTGACTTTTCCACATTATTTTAGTAATATAAAATACATCTGGCCGAATGGGAGAGTGTGCTTTTTCTCTCATTCGAACCAGAATCTTTTCTCCTTGTTTCTCTTCTGCTCTTCTCCTTTATCTCTTTCTCTCCTTCTCTCTTCTCTCTCTCTTCCTTGACTGTTATCAATCTAACAGGCAGACCGAACACTAACAATGTATATGGAAATATTAATGGTAGTCATGTACTGCTGATACGTGCCTGAACTTTACACGTGCCAATTGGGTTTCCTTAGGTTTATCTATATGTCTATGTGCCAAAAATATAGTATAGGCTTGCACGTCACACCTAACAATTTAATTTACTTCAATTTATGAGGTGGTACCGCACCCTCCTACTGCCACTCACCCACTAAGCATCCCTACACCTTACAATCGCCCATTGGCCCGACGACTTGGACCGGCGGTGGGAAATGGTGGTTCTGCAAAAGCATCGCCTCCCACAATCGGCCTTCCTCGTTGGCCCGGGCCGTCTTCACCTCCTCTAAGGACATCTAGGAGACCTCTCCCCACCTTGTGGAGATGGTGCCACCGCTCGTCTACCTCGCGCTCCCCCTACAGGACTGCGTGTTGAAAATGACAGAATCACCCGGAGGCCGCTCTGGCCGATGTGGAGGGATTCGCTAGCCACCAAACCTACTGCCACTCACCCACCGAGCATCCCGACACCTTCTCGTCGCCCATTGACCTGACGGCCTAGACCAACAATGGGAAACAGTGGTTCTGCAAAAACATCGTTTCCCACCGTCAGCCTTCCCCATTGGCTCGGTGTGTCTCAGTCTCCTATAGGGACATCCTAGAGACCTCTCCCCACCACGTGGAGGTGGTACTTCCGCTCGTCTACCTAGGCTCACTAGCTGGCCGCTCTGGCAGGTGTGGAGGGGTACGGTGGCCACCATACCCACACCCTCCTACTGCCACTAACCTACCAAGCATCCTCACACCTTCTGGTCGCCCCTCGGCCTAATGACCCAAACCATCAGTGGGAAACAATGTTTCCACAAAAGCAATATTTCCCACCATCAGCTTCTTTGTGAGCCTAGGTTTCTCTGTCTCCTACAAGAATGTCTATTCGATGGATATACAAATATTTCTTAGTGAACAAAATAAATTACGTTTATATATTTATATTTAAAAGTCCAACATAACTACAATAAGACACCAAAATGGTTCGCCAATATGAAAACAAAAGGACAAAGAGTCTTCTAACACAATCATAAAAACACTGAACCAATGTATTCACCACTTATGATAAACTATCTCCAGACTAGTGTCAGGAGAATAATAACAACAAAAACAAAAACAAGTCGCCTAACTATAGCCATACTTTTAACAGCTAACTCATGGGCTGATTTCATGGACTCAATCTGCCTTCTGCAAACATCAACTGCTCTGTCCACATTTCCAAGGCGTTCCACAACATCTCCATGACTACTTGCAAATGTAACCTCATCCGACCAACCTCGAGGAATCGCCCACTCAAAAAATTTGCAATCGCCGGCAAAATCACTTTCAGTCGTTGGGCTATCTAGCACCTACTCCTGCAAGTGCAACACATGTCCCTTGCAATGTACATGCCTTATATCAATGCTAACAAATAATATCATCCCACTGAAAATATTACCTCAGATTTTAATCGACAACTATAGAACAACTTCTGCGGGTTATTTTGGGTTGTTGAAATTTGAAGGATGCATTTCCGTTTGCAATAGCTATACTTAGTATCATACTGCAAACTACTAGGGGATTGATTCCCGACACTTCATTGGCTATTCATACCTACAAATGTTCAATAACCCACGGTAATGACATAAATTAACATTAAACAACTCATTTTCATTAGCACTAAACCAAGCAATACTAAAAAAGTTCATTTATAGAAGTCCTTACGGCAATCAACCAAGGACAAAACAAGTAACAAAGTAAATTGTCTGTGGTCGAGTAGCATCAACAAACAGGATTCCGATCTCCGGTGCGCCGCAAATTACCAAGATTGGATTAGGGGGTTGAACAGTCAATCACCGACACTGATTGAGAATGACGCGTAAGAGTGCAACGAGCTAGGGAAGGCTTCACAAGGGTGGCCAATGGAATGCTAAAGCACCAAAGTTAGCTAGAAACACAGGGAGCATCCAACTGGAGTTAGTCGGAAACATAGGGAACACAAGGCCTCCAAGTCAGTTGAACACAGGGGGGCTGAGAATCCTTCCAACAACTGCTAAACCCAGCTTCAAGCTCCCTTCAACAATCAATGCAGAGTGCCTCCAACGGCCGGTTTTTCTTCACCACCAGTCGGTTTCGGGCTGCAAAGATGGGTAAACCAACGGTTCAATTCGGTTTTGGTTTTCATGTGTGAAAACTGAAACAGAACCGAACCGAACCGAACCGAGTTATATAACTACTTATTACTCATTAATTATTACTTAACTAGGTTGTCTCTATCCTAGTTACAACCTAACTTAGTTTCTAGTCTTCTCTTTAGGATTGTCATTAATGGCAAGTATTACAAGGCAAGGAATCCCTAGTCCTACTCCCTACACCTTTACTCCTTTAGAAATATTAACTTGATAGCTTCTTGCATTTTTTGGAAAGGTTTAAAGAAAGGATCCCTACTCTTTAAGGTCCTTTACACCAAATAGGCAATTACAAATAGGTGTCCTTTTTTTTCTTAGATTAGAAGTCTTCTTCCAATTTCCAAATTTCATTCTTCTTTCTCTTTGACTCTTCTTTTCTTGGTAACTTAATCCGCCCTCAATTCAACCACTCTCATTCTCTCAACTCTCAAGAATCAAAATTTTCAAATTTCAAATTTCAAGGAACCAGCCACAAGCAAGAAGGGACAAGGCGCAGTGGATGGACAACAAGTAGAACAACAAAGTTTGACTTCCCAAATTATTCAAGTGACAATCCTATGACTTGGATCTTTAAAGCCAAGAGATACTTTGAATATCACCAAACCGACCCAAACCGACCAGGTCGGTTTTGCTTAGTATAGGGTCGGATTTGGTTTCATCTTTAGGTAACTCGACTAGGTTGGGTCGGTCGGAAAAACACCAGTAAACCAACCCAACCCGACCCATGAACAGCCCTAGTAATACAAGAATCGCGTGAACATTGAATTTGCACAGTTTCCTGATGCCTTTTATACAGATAATGTTCAAATTATAATAGAAAAAAAAAAGAACATAAAATAAGAAATTTCCATCATTGTCAAAAACAATATGAAGGCTTGGTCTAACTTTTAAGAGGGATTTTAAAATACCAAAAGCATTTAGAGTTTCAAGGAGAACAATAATATGGCAATAATAGGAAACTTTGTAATTAAGAAATATAAAGATATAGGAAGAACAAGCTAATTAAATATGGGAGACGAATGGACCTGTAGCAACATATTCAGGTGCTGCATAGCCATGAGTACCCATGACCTGGGTTGAGACATGAGTCCTGTCACCAGTAGGGCCTGCTTTTGCCAAGCCAAAGTCAGAAAGTTTTGCATTAAATTCCTGCATCAGTAAAGCATGATAAATTTAGGAATATTTAAGGATCAGGATCTTAAATGCCGATGGAACAATTTGCAGATACCGCATCTAAGAGTATATTAGAAGCCTTGAAATCCCTGTATATGACTTGAGATTCAGAATCATGCAAAAAAGAGAGCCCTCTGGCAGCACCAATGGCAACTTTGATCCTTATTGACCAAGATAGAGGCTGGGGKCCTCCTGCAAAATAAGAACTTTTTCTAATCCATAATCACAAATGACAACGTAGCTAGAAGACTTCAGGTTCTCTCATGCAGTAAACCTATTATGAATTTATATGCTTTGATAAACTCCTGAAAATGGTTAGCATATATATAAATATAGTAAACTACTTAAAGAAGTCAGCATGATCCAATTCCATTTTGTACATCCCATCACTAAAAGATCAATATTGTACATTTTTTATTGGTAACTTTATCAAATGATTTAAGGGAAAGTGGACTAGACGGTATGGTCATGTGCAGAGAAGGCCACCTAAAGAACCAGTATGAAGCAATCTGTTACAAGTTGAAGGAACTAGAAGAGCTAGGAGCTAACCAAAATGGACATGGTTTAAAGTAGTGAGAAATGATTTATGGGCTCATAATTTAACAATGGATATGGTACTGAGCAGAACAGAATGGCAGAAAAGGACTCGTGTAGTCAACCCCATATAGTTGGGAGTTGGGACAAGACTTCGATGATGATGAACTTTAACAGATGATTGTACTTCTGAAGTAGATGTCAAAGGATGAAATCCTAATATATAGACTCCACAAATAATACAATTAATCCTGGCCAAGTAAGATTTTTTTAATTTTTGGGACGGGGCTAAAGAAGGAGAAGAAGACAAAGAAAGCTCCTCAAATAAGAAGCAAACGCTCTGTTTAATCTCTGGAAGTGCTGAGAATTTGGGTAAAGTTTGAAGTCAGCATTTCATCAGAATTGATCTTTTGGGTGGTGCGTTCATGGTTTTAAGGTAGTAATGGGGGGATGGTTGGGATGTTACATTATTGTATGTTTTTCGTCGTGTTTTGTGGAAGGGTTTTTTGATATTTGTGCTGGGTTCTTGGTAGCTGTATTTGGGGTGGGGTTTTCAGGATGCCTTTGATGTTTGTAAGGTTGATCATCTCTTGTATAAGGGGTTAAGTTGAAAGTTGTGGTTTGTTCATTGGTTGGATGATTTCTTATCACCTTGTTGTATCCTTTCTTATTTTCTTAATAAATTTTATTTTTTATTTATCTTCAAAAAAAGATCTTTTTTTTTAGTTTTGGTAATTAACAAGATGATTTTCATTCAAAAAGTCTTGACGCAGAAGATAGAGACAATACAATTGTGCAGAGGACACAACCTAAGGGGGAAACTGAGTCAAGTACTAGTATCAATTTAGTCTTTGTACCAATCCCTCGTGTGCCTGAAGCAGGTGTTCCTGTTTCCTCTTCTCTTGTCAATCCAAGAGCCCATGAATATTCAGTTCCAATTGAGATGGCTGAAGGGGAAGGTCAGAATTCTGAGGGGGAGAACAAAGGAAGAGAAGGAAAAGGGTGAAAAAAATATGGAGGTTATTTTGCAATTTCCAGGAAGAATTAAAAAAGAATGACATAGAAAAGATGATAGAGAATTCTAAGAGAGCTCTATCAGATGCAGGAGAGGAAAAACTCGATGAGAGGAATGGAAAGTCAAATAGAAAGAGTTGTGAAGAAGTTGAAGACTCAGTTGTTGGTTTCATTGGGAAATTAGGTAGCAAGCTCAAACACACTACTGAGTTGAAAGCCTACATCAAAAAGTTTGAAGAAGGGGAGAAAATTAGTAAGAGGAAGCCAAGTGAGAATGAGAGACAGAGACTGGATGTCAAAGGGGATAAGGAATTTAGTGGAAGAGGAAAAAGAAGAAGAGGTAGTTAATAAAAGGGATTATTATCAAGGGGAAACCAGATAAAGTTATTATGAGGATAATTAGCTGGAATGTACATGGTTTGGGGAGTGCAAGGAAAAGAGCTATCATAAAGAAGGCTATTAGGAAAGAAAAGCCTGATGTGGTGTTGTTGCAGGAATCCAAATTCACTGACTTTGATACAAGGTGGGTAAGAAGTCTTTGGAGATCCAAGGGGATAACCTAGGTGATATCCCCCTCTTGGGGGGGGGGGGGCTTGGGAGGTAACATCACACTATGGAGGAGTGAAGTTCTAGAAGGGGTAGAAGAGTTGATTAGTAATTTTTCAGTCTTCATTAAATTTAAACAGGTTGAGGATGGATTCGAATGGGTTTTAACAAATATTTATGGACCAAATAGTTACAGAGAAAGGAATGAGATGTGAGAGGAACTCAATGCGATTAGAGGCCTGAGGGAGGGCCCTTGGTGTATTAAAAGTGATTTCAATGTTGTTATATTTTCAGAGGAGACAAATAATCCAAGGCAAAGGATCACAACCAGCAAGAGGAAGTTCAATCAATTTTTGAATTCCATTGAACCCAAGGATTTGCCCCTTGCCCATCATAATTTTACTTGGTCAAGTCTCCAACTTAATCCCCCATTTGCTCTACACTAAATAGATTCTTGCTTTTGATAGATTGGGAGGAGCATTGGGGTGGACTAGTATTGAAGACACTACCCAGAATAACATCAAACCATTGGTTGATAGCATTTTTTTTTGATAGATAAAATTCAATTGATTACATTAGAAGCAGATGATAAATAGTTTGTTACAAGCATCCCAATATGAGGCACGAGGTGCACCCTCACTCATTGATACAGAAACATCATAAAATTACAATTAGGCCCAGTATAACTGTTCCCTGGTTACCCCTTTTTTAGCTAGAGAGTCGGCAAAAGCATTTGCCTTGCCTCCCTCCCCACCCATTGCATAGTTACCTCCATCTGCTGAGTTAACCATTTGAATTTCTTTAATTCATTTCTGTAAACCCAGATCACTGAATCTAGGTTTTTTAGCCAACCCACCACCACCTTGGAGTCCCCTTCTATCACCAAATTTTCCAATCCTAACTCTCTTGCAATCTGTACACCTTGTAGGGCAGAGTACAATTCTGCCTTTAAGGAGTCTCCATTCCCCACTGGTCCTGAGAAGAGTGCTTTTAAGTTTCCTTCCTGATCTCTGATGACCCCTCCTATTCCAGCTGGGCCTGGGTTGCCTTGACTACTCCCATCGAAGTTTAATTTCAGAAATCCTTCAATGGGAGGAGCCCAAGCCAACCTTGCCATAACCTTCTGCATTGAGCTAGAAGCCACCAAGGACCAATTCCTCCAAATATCATCAAATGTGAAATTTTTGAATAATTCCACCATTGGTTGATAGCATTATACAAGGAAGAACTGAGAGGTTGGGGTCCAACTCCCTTCAAATTTGAAAACATGTGGTTAGGCCATCTGGGTTTTATTCAAAAAATAAAGGAATGGTGGAAAGAGGAAAGGCCTTAGAATACAATGAAAAGGAATGAGTTTTCACATGAAGTTACAAGGGCTGAAAACAAAAATCAAAGAATAGAATGATTTGCATTTTGGTAGACTAGAAGAGAGCAAACAAGAGGTTTACGATCAGATTGAAAAGTTGGATAATAAAGAGGCACAAGGTTTAATTGAGGAAAGAGAGAGAGATTTAAGGTGGTGTTTGAGAACACTTAGAATAATAAAAGAAGTACTTCTTTTAAGACATGGGACCACACATTAAGTGGTTTTTAAGTACTTATGGGTGTTTGGTAAAAAAGTGGGGAAGTACTTTTTTTAAAGTACTTCTTTGAAAAAGTGACTTCAAGTTGGCCTTTTTGTACTTCTCCAAAATAATAGGACGAACCAGCCCCTAACAAAATTTTATAATGACCAAAATACCCCCGCAAGGTTATACCTCCCCCTTCTCCACTCATTCGACCCTCAAACCCTAGCAGCAGCAGCGCACCAGTTGGCAGGTCCACCAGCGACGATCGGCGGTGAGGAACAGTGGCCGGCGGATTTGTCGTTTGGCCACTTCCTCCTATTTCCTGAAGTTTGTTTCTCATTTTAACCATTTGTTTTGGTTTTTTTTCTAACCTGAACTCCCTGTTCTTCACAGATCTACACTTGAACTCCCTTGTTCGAACGGCGACATTCTCACCGTCCGGCCACCGGCAACAAGAGGTAAGTTTGCAGACCTATACTTGACTGTCCATTTTTTCTTCCTAGTGTTTTTTTTTAACTTGAAACTCGACAGAGACCTCGAAAAAGGTTTGATAATGATTTGCTTAGTGCCCTAACCCAAATTTAGAGATCAACTTCAACTACATCAAAAGACTGCTGCATTAATTGGTCTCATTGACTTGTAATTGATGGCCGTTATCCTCAAAAGCACATAACCTCATGGAAAATCTGTTTTGCTTCTTCAGTTATTCTTCTTTCTTGTGGATTTCTTTTCCCACATACAGTGTGTGAAACCCACTAAACGACATTCCGTGTTTGAGGAATGCAAGGGTTGGATGAATTCCTATTTTAGCTAGAATTTCTCAATAGGCTACACAGTTCCTGACTTGTACACGATAACAGTGCGGCTATTGATTCAGGGACACTCTGGAATCTGGATCCCTCAACTGTTCAATGTTTGAGGAAGATCTGTTCAATGTTCTAATTGATTCAGGGACACTTCAGATTTGTCATTGACCACTGAAAGCCTACCTATTTCAAAGCAAGTTTCTAATTGTTCAATGTTCTAATTTCTGATTTGTGTGTAACTAGGAGCCTAAAGTCTTGGTATTGACCACTGAAAGCCTACCTATTTCAAAGCAAGTTTCTTCTCCACATCTTACAGCTAGAAATAGGTAAATTCAGACCCCTTTTCTTTACAATACTCAGGGTTTAGAAATCACTCAAAAAGAATGAGCAAGAATTCTTATTCTTTTCAAAATTTTCAAATTTTCCTAAAGCATATGTTGCCTCACTTTTTTACTTTTTAGAAGCTTATATGGTTATGATTCAGAAAAAAAAAATTCACCACTTTCTTCATTCTGATATGTCCTTAATTATTTTCTGGTTGCATTAGCTGAATTTATACTTCCATGCTGAAAAGATCTGATCAATTGCAAATATGCAACTTATTAGAGATAAACTTGCTATTTTCTGAAATGAACTAGTAATTTCTATGCCCGGGGCTGGGCTGAAATGAACTAGTAATTTGCTTGACAGAGAACTCTTCAGAACTTGTCCATTGCCAGCACCTTGTGAAAAAAAAAAAAACAGTTTTGAACCCCTAACCCTACCCAACTTTCAACCTGATCTAGGCAATCCTAACCCAAAGTTGAATTCAGGTTGGGTTGTGCCCCACCGGACCTTCTCCCATCCTCATAAAAGTTGACTTTTTTTATCACATATTGATCTTATTTTTATTGGTATTTGATCGTTTGATGTTGTTATTGGTTGTTTCAGTACAAATTGAAAAAGATATGTTTCAAATGTTTAAAATCTATTATGAATTATGATAGATCTCTCATTGGAAATCTAAAATTATAAAATCATCAATAATAAAACATAAAACTGTGAAACAAAAATCAGTGATGATAACTAGTCCTTGGGATTAGGGCTTAAGAATTGAGCCAAAGCAACTGCTCAACATTAAGAGGTCAACTAAGGGCTACCTAACTTCATGGATAGTTGAAAATCCCAGAAATTTCTGATCATAATTCATACACTTGGATTTAGGTATTTATTCTTTTGGAGATTTTCTTTTAGAGCTAAACCTAGGTCCAAGCCCATATCCCCTTAGTTAGTCCAACTACAGTGTCAAACTGTCAACCTAAGCTCATTGCCACCTAGAATCCTAAGCCCATTCCAATCTAGAAGCCCACCTTAGGCCCAAGCTCATCTCAAACCGATTCCATGCTCAGCCCAACTCGGCCAAGGCCATATAGGCCGGCTGTAACCTTAAGTCCAAACCATTCCAACCCACATCCAAAACCTGCCAAGGCCAAGGAAGTCTAAGCCCAAACCCATTTCAGCCTATGGCCCAACCAAGGCCAATGTCAAATAGGCCTAAGCCAAGATATCTGTCTAGGGTGTGAGGTAGAATGTGTATAAACATGCACTTATGTAAAAATAATAATAAGATGCAACCATGAATAATTCTTTGGATTCTCCCCAAAAAATAAAAAAAAAAATAAGAAAAAAATAAGAAACAAGAACAAAGTGATATGTTAAGTGGGGTAGAGCTAAACCTAGGTCCAAGCCCATATCCCCTTAGTTAGTCCAACTAAAGTGTCAAACTGTCAACCTAAGCTCATTGCCACCTAGAATCCTAAACCCATTTCCAACTAGTATCCAGCTATGCCTAGCTTCAAACCCATTCCAATCTAGAAGCCCACATTAGGCCCAAGCTCATCTCCAACCAATTCCATGCTCAGCCCAATTCGGCCAAGGCCATATAGGCCGGCTGTAACCTTAGGTCCAAACCATTCCAACCCACATCCAAAATTTGCCAAAGCCAAGGAAGTCTAAGCCCAAACCCATTTCAGCCTATGGCCCAACCAAGGCCAATATCAACTCCAATCTAGAAGCCCACCTTAGGCCCAAGCTCATCTCAAAACCAAGTCCAAATCTACCTTGGCCATAAAGGCCAAGCAAATGCTAGTCCAAGCCTATTCCATGCTCAGCCCAACTCGGCCAAGGCCATATAGGCCGGCTGTAAGCTTAGGTCCAAACCATTCCAAACCACATCCAAATCTGCCAAGGCCAAGGAAGTCTAAGCCCAAACCCATTTCGGCCTATGGCCCAACCAAGGCCAATGTCAAATAGGCCTAAGGTGTGAGGTAGGATGTGTATAAACATGCACTTATGTAAAAAATAAATAAAATAAAATGCAGCCATGAATAATTCTTTGGATTCTCCCCAAAAAACCAAAAAAAAAAAAAAAGCCTTTCCAGCCCATGCCCAGTTCAGCCAAGGCCATATAGGCCCAACAAGACCCATTTCAAACTAAATCCAAATCTGCCAAGGCCAATGTCAAATCCTCTCTTTTCACACCCACTGAAAGTAGAAGTAGTAGAGACAATCCTCATTAGCTCATCCATAGCTTTGATGGTATGGTCTAGTTCATGGGACATGTTTGGGCTGAACTTTGCCCCTTGATTAATACAAAATAGCAGGCTCAAGCCTGAATTCAAAACTTGATTTAAGAATAAACAAATTCATATACTTGTCAATACTAACATAATTCATATACTTGGACTCAGGTATATTATTCTTTTGGCCATTTTTTCTTCGATTTTATTGTCAATATTAACATAATTAGTATTGCATAATTAGTAGGTTATGGCTAGTAGTCAAGGGAGAAATGGGGGGAGTTCTCGGGCTACGCGGACTCCTGAATTATATAAAATTTGGGTGGATGTATGCTTGCAACAAGTCATTGCCAGCCACTGAACCAATACTACATTGGATAGACAAAGATGGGCAAATGTCATTCAGGATTTCAACAGGATAAGCGGGAAAAAACTACACCCAGAAACAAATGAAGAATCACTGGGATGCAGTAAAGAATGAGTGGAAGATATTCCATAAACTGTCAACTTTTACTAGATTGGGTTGGGATCCAGTGAATGAAACATTCACTGCTAGTGATGACTTTTGGAATGACTATCTGAAGGTATGGTGTAATTTTTAATTTTTAACATAATAAACGTGTAGGTTAATCATTTTGTTATGCAGAACCTTACATAGTTCTGTACTTGTGTGATAGACATGCCCTGATGCGGCTCAATTTAGATACAAGGGTCTTCCTCATGTGGCAGATTTGGACATCATATTTGGTGGCACAGTTGCCCATGGCTATGATAGTTGGGCACCAAATGAGGGTACACTACCAGAGGTGGTGCCGTTAATCCAATCGACTCTAGATGATGACCGAATGGATGAGGAATTACAACATGAACCAAAGACACCCAGGCCTGCATCTGAAACAATGCAGGATGCTGGAAGGGTCCCAACAAACACTCACTCATATAGAGTTGTCAACAAAGTCATAGAGGAGAGTAGCAACTCTACCAGGAAAAAGAAGATGTCGGGTGCTATGCGGATTGGCAAGAATCTGGACAGAATTGCCTATGCATTGGAGCTATCAACTGCCCATAAAGTTGGCCAGGACAAGAGGCTAAATTCTATGGAACGATGCTTTAGCCTCCTAAAAGAGATCCCTAAGATTGAGGAGGAGAGTCCTTTATTCATGTTTGTTAGTCTCCAGTTCATGAAAGGTGAATTCCGTGACTTGTTTATTGCGATAAGGTCCCCTACCTTACGATTGTAGATGATTCAAGAGTTGTATGAGCATCCCAATAATGTGTGAAACTTGTTTGCATCAATTTGTGTTTTACTTTTTTTTGTCACAGAGACTAGAGGACTTGAGTACTATTCATTTTGACAAGTATTTTCGTAGGATTATTATCGTTGGACTTGATTAATATTTTAATGTTAATTAAATTTGTTGTTTATATTTTCTGCAACTTGATTTATATTTTAATGTTAATTAAATGTGTGTTTTTTATATTTTCTGCAATTATGTCTCCACTCATTGATTATTAATTTTGTTTATCTTTACTAAATTGCATGATAGCGTAAGAGATGACTAGTGATAAGGAAACTGAAACGGAGACTGAGGTATCAGATACAGTCGAATTCCAATAGTAGTTTCACTTACAACGGGGTGATGGATACCGATGATGAGCATGAGTGCATTGTGAATGTTGTCTCAATGGTGAGTGAGTCTTATTATGATACTTGGGTTCACAAATAACCCAAACACACCATGGACCATACGGGAATAGTCTACACAAGGTCTCTCCTTGAAGGGCACGATGACCGATTGTTATGAACTTTGTCGTATGGACAAAGACGTATTTATACAATTGTGCAATACTCTGAAAAGCGTGGCCTCATTGCAAACAGTTGAGATATTTCAGTGGAGGAACAACTAGCCATTTTCCTTCATATTGTTGGACATAATGAGAGGAAACAGATGATGCAAGAGTGGTTCCAACATTCTGGCGAGACAATCAGTCACTTTTTCAATGACATGCTGATGGCAATAGTCAAGCTCTCCTTGTCAATAATATGCCCTCCCAACTTCGACATGGCCATATTTCAAGGTAGCATTACACTATGAGCCCATTTTAAAACTACATCATAAATAATTGATACTGAAAGCTATTGGTTTTTTTTAGTAGAATTGCATAGGGGCTATTGATGGGACACACATATCAGCATGGGTCCCTGCTGTTAAGCAAACACCGTACCGACATAGAAAAGGGCCTTGCACACAAAATGTAATGGCCGCATGTGATTTCAACATGCAGTTTACATTTGTTCTTGTTGGATGGGAGGGAACTGCACATGACTACCGCATATTTGTTGAAGTCGTGCATAACCCAAAATATAATTTCCCACATCCACCACGAGGTATGGCTGCATACATTGCAACTTGTTATGCATTATATGAAGTGTAAAAATATATTCATATTCTCTTTATTATTCTTAGGTAAGTATTAAGTTGTTGATTCTGCGTACCCCAACACTACTGGCTACATGGTATTGTACCGTAATACACGGTACCACTTGCCTGATTTTCGAAAGGGAGGACAGCTTACAACAAAGGAAGAGTACTTCAATAATGCCCATTCCTCCTTGAGAAGCATCATCGAGCGAAGTTTTGGTGTGTTAAAGGCTCAGTTCCCTATCCTAAAGTGTATGCCATGCTATCCAGTAAAGACACAACAGTTGATAGTTGTGGCTTGCATGGCAATACACTTCATCCGGGACAACCAGGACAGAGACACCCTATTTAATGAGTTTGAGAATGATGAAGAGATAGAAATTCAACATCCGTCTGAAACAAATGATGAAGATTTCAATGAAGATGGAATCAACGGTGTGGATCAACAACAAAAAATGTGGCTGCTTAGGCAACAACTTGCAGATGCAATATATGCTGCCCAAACTCAGCCACCATTGAGGAGGCATAGGTCAACATAACCAATGTTGGTGGTCTTGGTTTTCATTTTTCTCTGGATTTGATAAACATTATGCATCAAATGCGGATATATTTGACTTTATTATATGTTGGAACTTTGTGTTTTAGATACTTTATGTTAATCTAGTAGTTGATAGTATATATTCTCTCATTACAGGTAATTAATGGCTGGTAAGAAATACTACGTAGTGTTAATTGGTCATCGTCCAGGTATATACGATACCTGGGTCGAATATAACTTGCAGGTCCATCAGTACGGTGGTGCAGTGTTTTGCTCATATAAAACATACGAAAAAGCAGATTGCTAATTCCATCGTTTTATAGCTTTACATGATTCTTCAACTGCTAGGCCATCTAGTCGGAATGATGCATCCAAATTAACCTGTGTATTGGGCATCCACGGTGTGTTCTACTAGTTGGAGTTTATTACACTAGGCATGTTGTATATGTCCAAATGATATGCAATTTTACAAATGCCGCACTTTTATGTTACTTTAGGACACATTAAACAAATATGGACAGGGAATTTGTTTGTGAAAACTGATCTTTAATTACATCTATAAGTATTTTGTGAAAACTACGCCTCAAAAGCACTTTCCGGAGGTATTTTGTGAAAACTGCGTCTTGAAAGTGCCTTCTAGAAATATTTTGTAAAAATTGCGCCTGAAAAGTACTTTTTGGAAGTATTTTGTGAAAACTGTGCTTTAAAAGTACTTTTTGGAAGTATTTTGTGAAGACGGCGCCTTAAAAGTACTTTCTGGAAGAATTTTGTGAAAACTACACCTTAAAAGTAATTTCTGGAAGTATTTTGTGAAAACTGCGCCTTAAAAGTACTTTCTGGAAGTATTGTGTAAACTGCACCTTAAAAGCATTTTCTGGAAGTATTTTGGGAAAACTGCGCCTTGAAAGTACTTTCTGGAAGTATTTTGTGTAAATTGTGCCTTGAAAGTGTTTTCTGGAAGTATTTTGTGAAAACTGCACTTTAGAAGAATTTTGTGGAAACTGCACCTTAAAAGTACTTTCTGGTAGTATACTATACATTTATCAATATTATTCATTATTTGTTAATATTAGTTATTAATATTATTTATAATTATTATTTTTATTATTATTATGATAATTTATTTATTTATTTATTTATTTATTTATTTATTATTATTACTATTATTATTATTATTATTATTTGGATCCACATGGCAGCCCACGTGGGGGTTCACGTTGGCCCTCAATTGAAATGTATGGTATAACATGTGAAAAGTATTGTATACATGTATAAATGAAGTGAGGGCTAAAAATATCATTTGAATAAATATAAGCACTTATGGGGAAAGTAGCTTACCAAACATTCCCACCCCAACAAGTACTTAAAAACATAATAAGTGATTTGAAAAGTGGGTTACCAAACAGCCTAAGGGTTGTTAAAATAAGTACTAAACAAGTACTTCTTTTAACAAGTACTTAATCATCAAATAGGGTATAAAATGGCTTTTGAAGAACAAATTGGAGGATATCTTTTTTTCTTTGAAGATTGATAAAGAAGAAAATTTTGTTCCCAAAAATGCAAATACAGCATAACCAGGTGACAAGAGATCATCACCCCAACCAAACAACATCTAAAGCAAAAGCAGAACCCTAACAAAAAATAAACAAACTTCATAGTACAAAAAACACAAACATCAGGATTCCTTTTACGAATTCAAAGAACAAAAATCAGCACCAGTCTTCTTTCTTCAGTCCTTGAAATTCTGGAAGCAGCAACACCCAACCAATAACTGTAGAGCTGTTGGAGGATATCTTATTTTTTTTATCAATGTTGGAGGATATCTTATTGAAAGAAAAAAAATCAATTAGAAGCAAAAAATTGAGGAATAGAAGGCTAAATAGGTAGACAGGAATACAAAGTTCTTTCACATTGAGGCCAATGGAAAAAGAACTTTATATCCAAGTTAGAGATTGATGGTGACATTTTAACTCAACCAGGTGAAATTACAAGGGCTTTTGTAGACCATTTTAAATCTACTTTTAGAAAGTCCATTTTTAGAAAGACCATTTTAAATATACTTTTAGAAAGCCCATTGGTGAAAGGATTTGGGTTTAAGGGTTGGACTGGCCCACTCTTTTAGAGGATCTCAAAGTGTGGCTGGAAAAATACTATGAAGAATATGAGATCAAAGCAGTTGTATTCTCAATGGAGAAGTCCAAAGCTCCAAGGTCAAATGGCTTTAATCTAGCATTTTACCAAGATTGTTGGGAGAAAATAAAAATGATATTCTGGACATTTTCAATGAATTCTCTAAGAAGAGAGTAATAAATCCAAGTTTAAATGTCACTTTCATTGCCTTGGTTCCTAGAAAGAATATAACTATTCACCTAAAAGATTTCAAACAAATTAGCTTGGTGAATAGTCTACAAAATCATGCTAAGGTACTATTAGGAAAATCCTCCCAATCATTATATCTACTAATCAAGGAGCTTTTGTGCAAAATAGACAACCTAAAGATCAAATTTTGATTGGTAATGAATGCATTGAGGAAATTAAGAGATCTAGGAAAAAAGGTTTGATCTGTAAATTATACTTGGAGAAAGCCTATGACTTGGTTGATTGGACCTTTCTAATTGAGGTCTTGAAGTGTGTGGGTTTGGTGATAGATGGTGTAAATGATTTTGGGATTTTTTGAGAACTTATTATTACTTGGTTTTTGAGAAGGGTGGAGTGATGGTTATTTTCCCTACTAGGCATGGGATCAAGAAAGGAGACCCTCTCTCCCCTTTTTTGTTTACCCTTATTGCAAATGTTTTGAGTAGAACCATTTCAAGGGCAAATTCAAAAGGTTCAGTGCAAGGGTTGAGAGTGGGAAAGGATAATGTGCCAATCAATCACCCATCTATAGTTTGCAAACGACACCATTTTATTCTATGAAGGTGAATTGGAATGGGTGAACAATTTAAAATTGTCATTACAACTCTTCACAAGAATATCAAATTTAAAAATAAATTTTGAGAAGAGTTGTATTGTAGAGATTAACATGGCAGAAAGGGAGATGGTAGAGTGAGTAAATATTTTGGAACCCGGTGATAGAAAGATTTTCAAAGAGGCTTGCTTCTTGGAAGAAAGGGTATCTCTCATTGGGAGGAAGGATCACCTTAATTAGGTAACCTTCCGGTTTATTACTTGTCAGTGTTTAAAATCCTAGTAGGTGTAGGAAAGAGGATAGGGAAGATAATAAAGGACTTTTTGTGGGAACCGAAGGGGGAATAAGAGGGACCATAGGATAAGGTAGGAAATGATCTGTAGAGATATTGGGAATAGGAAATATGCAAAGAAGAAACACTACTTTGCTAGGAAAGTGGTTGTAGAGAATGCCTCTAGAGAAGGAGACTGGGCAAAGGTCATCACGAGTATTAATGGACTCTTGGATAATGGATGGGATGTCGGAGCATTGGCAAGGGCAAATTGAGTTTCTCCATCAATAAAATCCTACCATCTTTCCTTCCTTTTATTTTTTTATCAATAAGATAATATTTTATGAGAGCCAAATAAGAAAGTTGAAACAGGGTGAGAAAGTTTTTCCCCAAAATACAATTTTATAGTTTTGCCCAAAACATTTGATGACTCATAGCCCCATGTCTAGCTAGTGTTAGACAGTGTATGCCCTTAGCTCCAATCAGATTTATGTAATATATACATTTATTGTAAATGAATAAAAGTACATTATTGTTTCATGTTGATATTGGTATGTTTATGTGAAATTACCCCTTAAACTGGACACTTATGAGACTCGTGTTAGTTTAGAATGTTCTCAACCGTTGGATAGACTTGGGGAGTTTATCCTGCCAAAACTAACACTAATGTGCTGCCAAAGAAGTTGGGGCAACTTATATCAGTTGCTAGGGTGAGACCCGAAGCACATGTAGTGTGTGTTTGGTTAAAACACTGAACCCGAACCATTTCCAGTTATGCCCTGGACCTTGGAGATTGATGGGCAAAACTAGAAAGTTACACATAACCCCTAGACTTGATTATGGTACAACACTGGGTCAGATTGGGTTGTCTTTGATATGCCAATCAGTAAGATCCATTGAGGGTCAAAACCTAGGTATGCTGGGGCAGTCTGAGAATTCACTTAAGTGGGTGAATATAGCGATAGGATCGGACAAAGTGAATGATAGGGTTTACACTCTCTCTAATGGAAACCTAAACTATCGGCAGTGGATTTCAACTGTGTTTGAGATTTGATTTGCAAAACATATATATATATATATATATATATATATTATGTTTTATAAAAAATGTTTGCAAAAGGTTTTAATTCCCAAGATCCATCCGATAGTGTTTAATCATTATGGGCCGAGAAGTGTAAGAGACAATTAAGGGCTGAATACCTGATGGGCTTTATCTTACTTAAGTTCATTATCCTTGGATATTCATAGGATGGTTGAATTCAATGATCATTTAAGTGTAAATGTTGGGCCCATTTTGAGCCCATAATGATGTGCTCAAGGGTTCACAGTGTTTAGCAATGAATTCAGCCAAGCCTTTTCACAGAGTCTGAGCCGAACCCATGTGGACTTATGTGAGGTCATTGTGGGGCCTAAATTGGCTAAGAAACACCCTTGGGTCGTGAGCCTTATAGCTGATGGGCCTAAAGCCCATAATTAATATGATTAATTAAGATGTCACATGACAGCTTAAGTTGTCATGTGACATGGGGCGAATCTGGGTTCGGAAATGGGTATAGAGCACCTATCTTCTTAAGAGGATAAGGCTTATCTCTTAATAGAGTCCAGATCCAAATTAGATTTGAGTTATTTCCTAATTTGAATAAGAGAAGTGCTCCATAAAGAGATAAAAGTAGAAGAGGGCGAACTGATCAAGAACTACTCTCAATTCTGCTCTCTTCTTCTTTTGTCTCCCAAGAAACCCTAGTTCGACTACAGCTTTTGGGACTGAAATCAGTTTTCTCTCTGATTTTTGCAAGAAAAATTCAGAGAAAATTCGTGCTCACCTCCCCGATTCAATCCAAGCAGTTGGATTGCAGTTTTGCTGAAAACTGCTGAACCGGCTTCAAGAGTACACTACACCATCTTTAGTGGAGGCTGGTTTTAGGACTGATTTGGGCGTGAACTTCCACCTTGGGATCTGCGATTGTGGTATTTGTATCAGGTATACATCTCCCTCTTTGTTTGGTTTCAAATCTGGTCTGGTTCAGTGCAAGACCGATCCAAGGAAAATGCAGTTTTTCAAAACATAGAGAATTAGATTCCCGGAAGGGTTACGAAATTTTTGAAATTTTGCTTAGACATCCAGCATGGTTCGGCCATCCAGATTTGGGCGTGAACTTCCACCTTGGGATCTGCGATTGTGGTATTTGTATCAGGTATACATCTCCCTCTTTGTTTGGTTTCAAATCTGGTCCGGTTCAGTGCAAGACCAGATTTGGTTCGGCCATCCAGATTTGGGCGTGAACTTCCCACCTTGGGATCTGCGATTGTGGTATTTGTATCAGGTATACATCTCCCTCTTTGTTTGGTTTCAAATCTGGTCTGGTTCAATGCAAGACCGATCCAAGGAAAATGCAGTTTTTCAAAACATAGAGAATTAGATTCCCAGAAGGATTACGAAATTTTTGAAATTTTGCCTAGACATCCAGCATGGTTCGGTCATCCATATGATGGATCCTAACTCTCAATCTCCCTAAATGTGGGCTTAAAGATCCAAGGGATTTGGATGCTACATCTTGTCCATGAGATGACCACCTAAGAGTCCCCTTCCACTTCCAAATTAAGGAATCCAAAACGCTTGGCAAATTTTAGTCCATGTAGAAGTCCAAGTGCTGCCAGTGCATCCTAACCCACCTGAGTCTCTAAATACACATCCTAACCCATCTACATCTTGGTTACCAAGGAAACTTCTATCAAAATTAAGCTTCACAAAATTTGTTGCCAGGAGTCTCCATTCCATAAAGATTTTTTCCTTTCCTTGGGCTGAAACAGCCACTTCTTTCCAAGTTCTCAAAATGTCATTCAATGAAAATATTTGGAAGTCCTCCAAAGTTTTCACCCAGTGAGCAGCTTTTAACTTTACTATTTCGAAGATTTCCACCTCTGATCTACTTTTTTCATTGAGATTCTTCCGTTTCTATCTTCCCAAATAGTCCATAACAAGGCAGCCCTAACTGTTTTCCATAGCAATCTTCCTCTTTGTTTTGGTTGCCTCATGAAGCTAGGGTCAAAGAGGCCCACCATGGTTGGGATCTTCTCCTCTTATTAGATATAATATTTGCAGGGCGATGTTATAAAGTTCTTGAAACATACATGGTTACGATCTTCTCCTCTCAAAGAACAATTCCCTTCTCTTTATACCCTATCTTGCTTCAAAAATGAGACCATCTCTGAGTTCTTATTTCTTCCAACTAGCAATGACATAAACTAGGACTTAGGTTTCAGGAGGGGCATAAGAGATTCTGAGCTTCAAAATGTGATGAGCTTGCTCCAATTGTTGGAGGAAGTATTCCTTGATCCCTCTTCATTGGATGGCCAAATATGGACTTACTCTCCTCGTTTTTTCTCTTGTGCTTCATTCTTTAAAGCCCTTTCCCAACCCTCCATTAGCTATTTGCCTTCCTTACCAGCTAAAGAGATTTGGTGCAAGCCTAATCCCTACTAGGATTGGTGCATTTTGTTGGGAGGTTGCCCACAAGAAGATCAATACTTGGGACTTGCTTCAAAGAAAGTGCAAAAATTGGTGTTTATCCCCACACTAGTATGTTATATGCAAAGCCAACGCTGAGACTTGTTACCACTTACTTATCTCTTGTACTTTTACTGCATGTAGTTGGGATCGGTTTTTCTCCTTGTTTGGATGTAGGTGGAATCCTCTGGTTGATGTGCAAAGCATATTTGCTTCTTCCTTTTTCCCGTGGCCAAAAAAGAGGGGAAGACTAATGTGGAGATGTACTAGAGCAGCAATATTGTGGACGATATGGGAAGAAAGGAATTCTAGAATATTCATTGATAAAGAAAGAAGCAAGGAAAGCTTGATTGAAACAATATCGGTAAGAGTGGCCCATTGGCCCAAGTCTTTAGACTCCTTTTCTAATATTACTACAGAAAACATCCTTAGAAATTGGAAGGAAGTGGCGAGTTCAGCTCCTCGAACAAGAGTGCTACTATTCAGCTTTGGTCTCCACCAGAAACAGGTTTTATCAAACTCAATTTTGATGGTAGCAGCATGGGAAACCCATTTTAGGAATCGGAGGAATATTCAGGGATGAAGAGGGTAAAGTTACTGCTCTATATTCAGGCCCGGTAGGGGAGAGAGACTCTCTCAGAGCAGAGATTTTGGCAATTATGGAAGGAGTACAAAGGGAAAGGACATTGAACATTAAGAAAATAATAGCGGAAGGGGACTCACAATCGGTTGTAAACTAGCTTCATAGTGAAGAAATAAAGATATGGATCTACAACAATGAGAAGAAAAAATCTAGGTGGCTGACAAGGGGCATGGAAGTATCTTTTAGTTAGTGTAAGCATAGTGCTACATCCTTCAGATATACATTAGACAAACAAGGGGTGGGGTGACAAATTATTTTCTGGGGACAATTGTAAGAAGGGGGTGCTGTCAAGGGGAGAGATAAGTCTTTTATCTCCCAGTCCTTACCTGTATATTTACTATTTGTATCATACTTTTTCCTAATATTAATGAAAGTTTACAGTTATTGACAAAAAAAATTCTATGACTATTGCAACTGTTGTAAGGCCTATTTAATTGTTACTTTATAGCTGCTGTTAGTAGGCTGACTTCTTAGGATACTGTCAGTTAGTTACTTGTTTTTTCTTATTATTTTGGTTCTAGGGTGTGCCGCCAGGGGCATACTTGTAATTTCTATTCCTTTATTAAGTTAATATAAATAGAAGACTGGCGACAGCCAGTATGAACTTTTTTCTCTCAATCGTACCTCTCTTTTCCTTATCTTTCTCTTTCTCTCTCTCTCTCTCTCTCTCTCCCACTATCCATAAATCATTACATGGTATCAGAGCAGGTTTTCTAAGCTGTAAAAGACCTACGATCCCTCCTGTTTTGAGCAAGGTTTCCTTCTTTAAAAGTTTTGGACATGGAAGACAGGGAAACCCTAGTAGGTTACTGGCAGAAACCCTAACAATTTTCTGACGACAGTTTCTGTGGAAACCCTAGCAGTTTTCTGGCAGCAGTTTCTGTGGAAACCCTAGCAGTTTTTCTGACGGCAGTTTGTGGTTTTTTCCTTGGTCATAATACCAAGAAAACCCTAGTCAGAGAAGGGCAATGCTGGTACAGGCTCCCTTCCTCCTCTGTTCGATGCTGTGAAGTCAAGTTCAGGTTAGCACCTTCGTACAAGTGCTGAACAGGTGTATTTTTTGTTTCAGTCTTCTTTGGCCGATGGTGTGTAGGGCTCATTCCTTGGTTATATAGGTATTTGTTTGGATGTTKGATGGTTAGACTRTATGAACTACAGTCAGACTGATAGTAATGTCTGTCTTGGTGGTGTTGAACTGATTACCGGGCTGGTTTAATGACTGGTTGTGTTGACTGAACCTTCTCAGAGTTGTTCTCAACAGTGTTTTTTGTTCTCTTGCTCACATCCTAGAAGTAAATTCCTTGAGGGTTGGTATTCTGATTGTGGTTGCTGTGTAGTTGGGTGGTGTTTGGATTGTTTTTCAGTAGTATCCGATGGAAAATTATGAATCAACTTCACCGGGGGTTAAATCGACCCATAGCACTGCGGGTATGGGAGGTGAAAACATGGTTTTTCCCATGCCAATTACCCCTTTAAACGGTCTGAACTACCTGGAGTGGGCTAAGAGCGTAAAACTCTATGTAACAGCAAGGGGTAAAAGCCGGTTACATTAATGGAAGGGTGAAAGAACCCAAAGGTGAGATCTGGGAACAGGCCAGAACTACCTATTCTGAGCAAAGGCATTATGCCAAGGTTTACCAGTTACAAGCTAAATCTTCAACMTGTAAASAGGGAAACCGTAGTTTGTCTTCATATTATTCAGCCCTTACCTCCATATGGAAAGAATTGGATCATTATCAGGCTATAGAGTGGAAACATGATGATGATGCTAAGGCCTACAGGAAGTTGGTCTCTCAGCAACGTGTGTTTGCTTTCTTGTTGGGGCTGAACCCTGCATATGAATCGTTGACGGTACAGATCCTAGGAAGCAAAGAATTGCCTACGGTTCACGAGGTATACTCCCTTGTTCAATCGGAAGAAAGCAGGCGGAATGTAATGGTTACAGCTAAGGGGTAACAACAAGTTGCTTTGGCTGCAATGAATAATAACTCCACGGGAAAGAAAAGTGACACTAAGAAGACTGATGATAAAGATAAGTTGTTCTGTACCCACTGTCGGCGTTCACGACATACACGTGACACTTGTTGGGACATCCACGGGAAACCCAAGTGGGCAGCAAAGAATCAAGAACAGGGTAAAGGTCAAGGTCAGAAGAAAATGAACACAGCACATGTGGCAACCCAAGATACTAAAGTTGCCGGTAGTACCCGGGATCACCCTAATAAATCTGACCCCAAGGAAGATATAATGAATTCCTTCAGAGAGAACCTGGAATCTTATGGTAGGGCTTTGCGACAAATGGACAGCTCAGTCACTAGTACTCCCTCTACTTCATTTGCATCTACTTTAGGTAATACGGCTTCTGCATTCCATGTCACTCCCACGGATTCCCCTTGGATCATTGACTCAGGGGCCTCYAACCACATGACCGGTAAGMYVAAYTTGTTTCAGTCTTATAGCCTTTTGTCAGGAAGGGATAGAGTGAGACTTGCAGATGGTTCTTTTTCTTCCATTACAGGCCAAGGATCAATATCTCTTCCCCATGGCCTTAACCTGAATTGTGTATTACATGTCCCTCAACTTCCTATAAATTTGCTTTCAATTAGTAGCATTACAAGCTCCTTGAACTGCAATGTGACCTTTTTTGCTAACTCGTGTGTTTTTCAAGACCTAACTTCTGGGAGGACGATTGGTAGAGGAAGCCTAGTGGATGGTCTCTACATTCTCGACAACAAAGCTGGTCTCTCGTTGTCATCCTCAGAGTCACATAGTCAGTCAAATAAGAGTCAAATTTTTTTGTGGCATAGTCGTTTAGGTCATGCTTCTTTTGAAATAATAAAGTTTTTGTTTCCAGTTTTATTTAAGTCATGTTCAGTGTCAGAGTTCATATGTCAAACGTGTCAGTTGAGCAAACAATGTAGACCAACTTTTCACTCAAGTAATAAAAGATCAAATGTTCCTTTTCATGTTGTGTATTCTGATGTATGGGGACCTACCAATGTAATCTCTGAGGGCGGATGTAAGTACTTTATCACATTGATCGATGATTACTCTCGCTATACATGGGTAATTCCTATGCGTAGTAGAGACGAAATTCCAAAGATAGTGAAAGACTTCCAGAGGATGGTGTTTACACAGTTCCATGTTGAAATACAGATCTTCCAATCCGATAATGCAAAAGAATACTTCCATGGGGAGCTCAATGAGTTCTTTGCCTCCCACGGATCTATTCATAGGAGCTCATGCGCCAGAACACCACAACAAAATGGTGTTGCAGAAAGGAAAAACAGACACCTCCTTGAGGTAGCTCGCGGGATGATGTTACACATGAATGTTCCAAAAAGGTTTTGGGTGGATGCTATACTTGTAGTTGCTTATGTCATCAATCGCATGCCCTCCAAAGTGCTGAACTACATGGCCCCTCAACAGTTATTGTACCCTCAGTCTCCTTTATTTTCCATCCCCATGAGAGTTTTTGGTTGTCGTGCCTTTGTCCATGATTTGTCTCCATCCCGAGGTAAGTTAGACCCTCGATTCATTCCTTGTGTCTTTCTAGGGTATCCCTCCTCTCAAAAAGGGTATCGGTGCTTTGATCCAGTTAGTTGTAAGTTTTTTGTGTCTATGGATGTGTCATTCTTTGTGTCTGAGCCATTCTTCCCTTCTTCTCCTCAGGGGGAGAGTCGTAGTGTAGAAGAGGAGAAGCAGGTTCAGGTATCTCTTCCTTCTATTCCAGACCTTACTCCCTTCCGTGTCTTCCAACGTACACGTCGTAGAAATCAGCAGTGTGATAAAGATATGGAGCAGCCAAACACTGAGCAACTGACACCATTAGACTCCTAGGAGGTAAACCCACCCCCTAACCCTACTCCTAGTGTGAATGACTTTGACATTCCTATTGCCCAACGAAAGGGAGTTAGGTCATGCACTACCAAACACCCCATTGCCCATTTTGTCTCCTATGATCACATTTCTCCCTCATACCGTGCCTTCCTATCTGCAATTGATTGCATCCCTGTTCCCAGAAATGTTGCAGAAGCCTTAAAATGCCCTAAATGGACAGATGCCATGAAGGAGGAGATTAATGCTCTTCACAAAAATCAGACTTGGGAATTGGTGGATCTGCCAAATGGGAAAGACCCTGTGGGGTGTAAATGGGTGTTCACGATTAAGTACAAGGCAAATGAAACAGTTGAAAGGTACAAAGCAAGATTAGTAGCCAAAGGATACACACAAGTATACGGGGTTGACTATGATGAGACTTTTGCCCCAATGGCTAAGATGAACTCGATTAGGGTTCTCCTGTCCTTAGCTGCTAATCTTGATTGGGAATTGCATCAACTAGACATAAAGAATGCCTTTCTGAATGGTGACTTAGAGGAGGAAGTATACATGGTTCAACCCCCTGGATTCTATGCCAAGGGGAGTGAAAATAAGGTGTGCAAGCTGCAAAAGTCTCTTTATGGCTTAAAACAGTCTCCCAGAGCCTGGTTCAGTAAGTTTCACATGGCAGTTCAATATATGAGCTTCAAACAATGTCAGATCATACACTCTTTGTGAAGAAATGTCAGGAACAGGTTGTTGTATTGATAGTATATGTGGAAGATATTATCATTACAGGAAGTTGGAGCTCAAAGATACAAAACTTGAAACAATTCCTTGCATCTAAATTTGAAGTGAAAGATCTAGGCCCCCTAAAGTATTTTTCCTTGGGATTGAAGTTGCTCGCTCAGAAAAGGGTATATTTGTCTCTCAAAGGAAATACACCCTTGATCTATTACAGGATACAGGCAAATTAGGTGCAAGGCCGGCAGATACTCCTATGGATGCAGACCACAAGTTAGGTGACTGTGTTGGTGAACCTCTGAAAGATGTGAAACAGTTCCAAAGGTTAGTGGGAAAGTTTATTTATTTGTCCATGACCCATCCAGACATTGCCTATTCCGTTGGGGTCCTAAGCCAGTTCATGCAGAGAGTTCTTAGATACTTGAAGAAATATCCTGGAACAGGCCTACTATTCAGTAAATACAATCACCTAAAGGTGTAAGTCTTTACAGATGTTGATTGGGCAGGAGCTGTGGATGACAGAAAGTCCACTAGTGGGTATTGCACATTTGTGGGAGGAAATCTGGTGACCTGGAAAAGCAAGAAACGAAGTGTGGTAGCAAGGTCAAGCGCTGAAGCTGAATATAGAGCTATGGCACATGGGGTGGCTGAATCCTTTGGCTAAAGAATCTTCTAGGGGAGCTTAGAGTTGTTGTTCATAGTCCTATGTTTCTTTACTGTGACAACAAGGCTGCAATAAACATCGCCAGCAACCCTATCCTACATGAGAGGACCAAGCACATTGAAGTGGACAAACACTTCATAAGGGAAAAATTGGAAAAAAGGGAAATTTGTATTCCTTATGTCAACTCCAAGGAACAACTTGCTGATGTTCTCACAAAGGGGCTTCCATGCTCGCGGCACAATGAGTTATGTGACAAGCTAGGCATGATAAGCATATTCAGCCCAACTTGAGGGGGAGTGTTGTAAGGCCTATTTAATTGTTACTTTACAGCTGCTGTTAGTAGGCTGACTTCTTAGGATACTGTCAGTTAGTTACTTGTTTTTTCTTATTATTTTGGTTCTAGGGTGTGTCGTCAGGGGCATACTTGTAATTTCTATTCCTTTATTAAGTTAATATAAATAGAAGACTGGCGACAGCTAGTATGAACTTTTTTCTCTCAATCGTACCTCTCTTTTCCTTCTCTCTCTCTCTCTCTCTCTCCATAAATCATTATAGCAACAAAGGCCAAGGCCCTGGACCTGGACAACCCCAAATCAATTCAGATCTTGAAGCTTCTAATTTGGTTAGGTAAGGGTTTAGATAGGAGAAAATTGAATTCATAAATGTAATTAACCAATGATAAATGACTAACAACAATTTTGAAGTGCAAGGAAGGTGAGGAGGAAGCTGAAGTTAGAAAATGAAATTAACAAAAAGTTAGGAATTTGAAACCATGCTCACGAGTATAAACATGACAGGGCCAATAAAATCATGCCTAAAGAAAAAGATCGAAATGATTCACTTACGTCTAAACAAATGGTTCTCTAAGCTTCCCTTTGGCATGAACTCGTAGACTAAAAGCCTGTTCTCCCCATCCAAGCAGTAACCAATAAGTTTAACCAAATTTGGGTGATGAAGTTGGCCAAGATAGTCAACTTCTGTCTGAAATCAATCAGCTATTAGTAAAGGCACACAAAAGGAAGAGGAAAAAAGAATAAGATAAAATACTATTGATGAGGAAACTTACCAACCACTCCTTGTGGCCTTGGAAGCCTTCTGGCTTTAACTTCTTCACGGCAACAACCATTCCAGATCCAGGCCTTGCAGCAGCAAGGGTTTGCTCATCAAGCCATCCTTTATAAACATAACCAAAGCCTCCTTCCCCAAGGAGGCTGTCGGGACGGAAGTTTCTAGTTGCATTCTTTAGCTCCGTGAAAGAGAAGGCTTTCAAATTTGGAGAGGATAATATCTCACCTTCAGATCTGGGAGTAGGAAGACTCTCAGTGGTGCTTTTCTGGCTGTAAGATGGAAATGTCAAATTGGAAGGAGCTGAAGACAAGCCTGTTTTGCCGGTAACTTTTGAAGCTGCTGGAAGTTAAAGGGGGCAAAAAATAAATAGCAGTAGATAGTTTCTATGAATAAATTGAAGTCAAAAAAATAATCTAAGCTCAAACAGGCACCTTTAGTGGCTTTTCAAAAGCCTTTTGAAAAATAATAGATAATTGTTATGGTTCTGCCTATATTAAGAATGAGAGATCCTGAAGAAATGCAAAAGAGTGTATCTTATAATTTGGAAAAACTCAAAAGAGAACTGGAAATAACATATTACAAATATGATTTTTCAAGTTCAACTTTGGATTCAGCAGACAGTTTTGCAATTCTCAACAAACTCCCTGGTTTGTGGGAAAAGAGCACTAAGAGCTCCCTACCATATTTATCTATTCTAGGGTGAGGGCCATGAGGCCTGAACATAGCACATGGTGTAAAATTTAACATAAAACAACAAAAGAATCATAATTAATAACTCGTTAATAACACAAGAAAACAGGTAACTATCATTCAAAATGGTAATGCTTAGGCACTTCCTATATTACCCAGATTGGCAAGGACACAACTGGATACAATATTAGATTCAAAATTTATATTGCTCAAATCTCTGTATCAAATTTTGGGTCTTCCTTTTGGAGTGCTCTTGAGATCCAAGAATGTAATCTGGTTTAGCTTTCTGTATTGTTTGATGGTGTAATCTCTACACCTTGATGTAATCTGTGGTCTTTTTTAATAAATTTTTCTTTTATGTTACTATAAGAAAAAATTACATTAAAAATTGAAGTATCCAACACCACACCCTTGTTCAGGTATCCAGGTACCATAGGTCACTTGTTCAGGTATCCACATATGACCTCTCAGTTATAGTACAATTAGTTTGGGTGGAAACTTTTAAATGACCAGAACATCCTTTTGGATGCAGTAGTACTTTCATAAAGAAATTATGTTTTTACCAAGGCTAGTCAAAGGCACATGCTTTACACATTATGTTACACTTAAAATGAAAAGGAAAAAAAAAACATAAAAATTAAAGAAAGAATTACTATTAATAGTCATAATTGTGAATTCATTAATACTATAAGGAGAAGATATGGCAGTTACTATTTTTTTTAATAAATCCAATTTTAGGAGAGGAGCTTCAAGAAAATGTTACCTATAAGAAAGCAGTTACTAATAATAGCCATAAGCAGTTACTCCTATGACCTTTTTTTGCCCTCCCTTAATTAAATGATAAAGATAGCATAATGGCCTGAACAAATTTACATCCAACAACCAAGATTAACACATAAAACTACAATTGATATGGTAGTCATTACTTGGGCAAAACTCTAAATAAGACTATTCCATAATATCTCTAATCTGAACAGATTTTTGAAATGGCTATAACATCCTAGACTAAAGAGATATGCAGAACCGTAACCAGTGCTTGGTTTGATGGAAAAATCATGGGCTGACAAGCATGGGAACTTGAGTTCAAGTATGAGAATGACCACAAAATAAAAGTGAGGCATCAGGTATTGATTTGAAAATATGATTGTAAGAGCATATATGATTATCACCCTGTACAACCAGAGGTTCTACACATGGAACCAAGAAAACTGAGCAAGTACTAACAAAAGAATGAATTAATAGCTATATGTTTTATACTGAGAACAAGAAATATCCCTGAACAACTTGGTGACTGAGAACCAGAAACAAATTGTGCCAATAACCCTCCTCAACTGTATCCAGAAGAGATGTGTAATCCTAGAAAATATGACCCCATTAATTTCAGTCTAAACAACCCAAAAAATCATAGAGGGGATAAATCTCACAAACCGTTTCCCCTTTCTCTTAGGCCCTTCAGTTGCCAGAACATAAAAAAGTTCCTAACAAATAGCAGCAAAACCCATAATGTACCAAGTACAAAATACAAAGTCTTCCTTTAAACATTACATAAATACTAGCTTTCTCTTGCAATATGAAACATCAAAAGTCTAAATTAAAATCCACAATAAAATAGGAATTGTAACATCTTATTAAGGGCTTCAAAAAATATGTAACATCTTATTAAGATTTGTCATTTATCAGTCAAATGAATATGCAAACACTTTTACATTAAGTTTGAATGCATAACCCTTAAAACTGAAATCACCTGAGCTGCATTGTAAATATGGGTTGAGCAGATAGCCATTTTTCTTATGTATGTTGTACTACTCAGCTTTTAAGGTGTATGAGGAATGGGGTTATTTTAGGATTAGGAAGAAAAGAGGAATGGGATTATTTTAGGATTAGGAAGAAAAATTTATAGTCAGGAATTTTAATGTATCAACCCCCATTGGGATCTTTTTATAATTCTAATATTAATATAACGAGTCTCCCTTATTAGAAAGAGATATAGGCATGTGGTGTCGCTAAACTCAACATTTTATCTTTCATCTCCTTGTTCTCCCCTTTCTCTTTTCTCACCTTATTTACAACAAGAAGACTCTGACAATGATGAAAATGTTGATGATGGTGTATTCATATCTGCAAATTAAATCTCTCGATAATCTATTTTTCTTATTCTACAGTTCTTCTTGTATTCAGTACATATTTATTTTTTGGCATTTTGGGATGTCTATCAACACTCAACAGTCCTGTTAGTTCAATCTCCTTACTCCTAATCTCAGTTTATCCTCGCGTGGTTCCTTTTATCAGATATGATTTTACTATATATAGAAAGTTGTTAATTTACTATAAATAGTAATGTTGTTTTATTAAAAATAGTAATTATTATCTATTGGTTTGTCACTCTTGAATTTCCTAGGCCTTAAGAATTTTTAGAGAATTTTTAAATAACTCTTGATCCATAAAAAAAGAGTTCTAATTGCTTCCTGAAAATCAAGAAAAATTGTATCTGATGATTTCTGCTTGACTGGTGCTTTTCTATCCAAATCTAACATGGCTCAAGACTTTTTATTTTTTGATAGGAACATGGCTCAAGACATTTTAGGATTCTTATAAATTTCTAGATCCAGCTATTCACATTTTGTTGGATCTTGTGAAGAATTTTGTGAGATCCCCCATTTGTCCCCTTCTATTTTGATGCCTATTGGGACTTATCCCCTTGAGTTTATTTCCTAATCACATAAATACATAGAGGCTTGAACAAAAAATTGAACATTAACATGTTAGAATTCCAGAGGTTACATGTCATAATGCATGGAAGCAATAAGGCACATGCCTGAATCCAGCTAACCACCCATTTACCAATATCTCCCCATCTATAGGTAGTTGCATTATCAAGTTGATCCACAATGGTGGGAATAAGGTTTAGTATTCTTGAACCAACTTCAAGGAAACTCTCAAACCCATAAAAACTATCAAAAATTCAAAATAATAAATGAATGAAGGACCACTTAAATTGACTCCATACAAATCATAAACACCCATAAGTCCAATTATTGTGCATTTCAAAATTTTTACAGAACATTACATCAAAATTTCGACCAATCATGTTAAAGACGTCACATGGTCTACTTACTTTTCATTGGTTCACGTTTAACAAGGTGTACTTTTACATGGTTTTTTTTTATCATTAAAAACTTTAACAACGTTAAATATAGCACTGTGATGTGTTGCTTTATCACCGGCTCATTCATGTTTGAATTTAGTTGCAGCAATTTTCATAGAATGCACCATGGATTTTGCCAACACATCCAAAACAAATTAACATCATAAGACAAAATTGAATAAAGTCGTATTTTAATGGTAACGAACCATAATAGTTTTAATTAATAATTACTCTAAGGCTCAGGGATCCAAAAAGACAAGTAAATGCAACATAAAATTAATGAGCATCTCAAGCCGCTCAAAATATAACTAATGATTCAAATTTATAAGCACACTAGAGAAATAAAACAGCTTGTTTACCAGTTTTGGAAGTCCAACCTAAACCTCAGACCCCAAATTAAAAAATAAAAGTAAACGATCAGATGAAATCCGTCAAAATCCATGAAGAATTCGTATTTCAATATGCATTGAATGTTCAAGAAAAGAAAGATCAAAAATACGCATCACATTCAAACCAAAGTACAAAGCTAAGATACTGAAAACAAAGTTCGGACTCGAACAGCCAAAAGTCCCGCTAAACTAGCAAGCAATCCATCCTTCCTCTCCAAGTTAAAAGTTATAACCATGGAAAGCCCAACAGAATTGGGAAATCCAGCACTGGAACAGGACCATAAATAATCAGAGACAAAACCAATTCCCAAAATCACGAGCAAAAATAGCTAAAACCCAATCAATAGAGACAGGTGTAGCGCGAATTAAGCCCATAAAACCACTCCTAGCCTTCTGCAGACCTTTAATTCACAATTATCAGATACTCAGCACAGAAATCCAAAACAACCAAAACCCACGGACACTCCTCATTCCTAAGCCCAACTGCCGAACCAAACCGAAGAAAAAACTTCAAATTTCACACAAACAGAAAAAAGAATTTTCCGTCGAATCTTACAAGAAGTGTTCTGAGTGCTATGAGCATTCTCTACCCTGGCAGAAGCATCCAAGCAGTTGCCCATGGATGCTGAAATGGGAATTCCCTTAGTACCAACCGATCAACAGCTCATGATAAAATTAAAACGCCAAATTCCACTGAATCCAAGACCAACAGTCTATTCGGTTTCCAGAGAGAAATTGAACTAGAAAGCTTGCGGTTTCTGAAAAACAAAGCAACAGCGGAGGAAGCAGGATAGAAAACTCTGAGAAGAAAGTGACGCCTTGGTCCCTGTAAGATACGACAAACCTTTGTGCGAGGTCTGAGGTCTAAATGTGCATTTCATTTTCAATGAAATAATGAAATTACTAAAACACCCATTAGTGTGGGAAAAGGACAGTAGAATTGTGCAGAATGACAAAATAACCCCTCAGTATAGCTGTCTTCCGAATCAGGATTTCGTTCTCACACCCTTTCCAGCCGTACATTAGGAGAATCTGTCTTGTCTTTCGTAATGGATTTCGAAGCTAAGATTGGACTGGTCTCTTAAATCTAAACCATCCAATATTTACCCGTTAGACGTTACGTAGATATCCGAAAGTAAGGTTTGGATCGTTGAAATTATGGTCTCGATAAATTCGGATTTCGTCTCACAAAAATGACAAAACCGTCCTCGCATCATCCGCGCCCCAAAAACGCCCCACAGCCAATCCAGCTGTGTATTGGTAACATCTCCCAATGATAAGAAGATTAATCCCACTCCTAATAAATTCAACAATAATAATATAATTTTTTTCTTATGGTAGATAAACTAAATAGAGATGGTGGAATGCATTAAATTATTAAGATATCTATTTGAACTTTTTTATTTTTTTCTTTGCCCCATTCTCCTAAACCCTAATTCATCTAGAAATACTTCCACTTTTTCCAAACTAACCCAGTTAAAATAATATGGGAAAACAAGTTTCTTTAAATTTTTAACTTGTTTCACCGCGCTATTATCTTTCTTTATTTAAAAATATAAAAATTATCCACTCCTTTTTTCGATAAATCAAGAAAACCCAAAAGAAGCCTTGAACATATCTATCAGAAAGAGACATCTACCATTTTATTTAAATATTGAATCCAGTCAGAAATCTATAAGAATTTATTAGAGAATTAATCAAATCATAAATGAGAAAAGGGTAATTTGGGGATATAAAAAAATAAACAATTGAATAGGAATCTTTTTCAAAGTTAACTGAACTCAACTGAAGGGGGTATTTTTGCAAAGTGAAAATTTAGGGGTCTTTCTTGCAAATGAAAAAACTGGGGGCAATTGACACTAACCCCATAATATAGGGGGATTTTGTAATTTACCCAAAAAACTGAGAACCTAAAACAACTCAAATCAAATTCTCGTTGCAATAGTATTGACTATTAATAAATTAAACCAAAAATACAACATTCAAACCAACTTTATATAAATCTTAAGTGTTTATTATATACATTTAAATCAAACCAAATTAGATTACGTGGGATCGGATCGGGGTGGATCCATATTCGAATTCAAATCACCCCTCACCAAATCGCATTTTAAATTCAAACGATAAATGGATACCATTCGTAGCCTTAATGAGGCTAACTTGGAATAATAAATGAGGAACCCACTTGGACCGACAAAATGTTTCATATATGTGATGCATAATGCTATCATACTTTATTGCAAGTATTTGGACATGCTTACTCATTTTGGTAATAATTTTTTAGAGATCGGTTCAAACACCCATTACAGTCTTGCATTAAGAATATCTTCATTCATATTTCTGTGATTTATTTTATGGGGAGATATTCCCAATACAAGACTATAAAGATTGTTCGAATGGGGCTTGCACTGATTGAATCCAGTTTGTGCAAAAGGGTTGAATCTAAACTCTGATTTACTTTTGCCTCATATTTGACTTTTTATGTGTATATTAAAAGTAAAACAGAAAGTAAAATGAAGTGACCTCACTTTAAATGAAAGAGAATGAAGGTAGTAATACCCGTGGTTGGACTGCTCCAAGGAATCTACATGAGGTCAAGAGCTTCCATAGACTTGCCTCATCCTACAAGCGGTTTATCAAGGATTTCAGCACAATTATGGCCCCCATCACAGACTGCATGAAGAAATGGGCCAAGGTAGCCAATAAGCCAAACAACCTTCTGGGATCATAGTCAAACTCGTCAACACCCCAATCATAGCACTTCTAAACTTCAACATCTTGTTCGAGCTCAATTGTGATGCTTTCAAGGTCGAGATAATTAAGAGTTGTTCTAATGCAACTAAAGCAACCTATTGCCTTCTTCTGTGTGAGAAGCTAACAGGCCCCTCCCAGCTAGGGGTGTAAATGGATCGAATTTAAATCAATTCGGTAATATCCGAATTCGAATTCAATTAGAAAATCTGATGTCAAATTTAATTCGATGTCCGACAGATATTGAAAATTAATATCCGAATTCGAATCTAATTAAATATTCAAATATTCGATTTGATTCAAATTCGATTAATTAATATTTTATTGATATAAAATATATAAATATATAAATTATTTATATAACTTAATTATTATGTATATAAATTATATAAAATATTTTATATATTATATATAAGAATTAAATAATCTCCTCTACCCACCTCGTGAATCCTTCACTCCACAATGCTCGCTGACTTAGTCCATTACTTCAAAGCCCGCCGCCCAACTATCAACATCCTGTAGAGTTGTCCTCCTGAAGCTTTCATTTTCTAAGAGAGTTTTGTATTTTGTTGTTTAGCTAATTTTGTGCCCTGTATTGATTATTAGAGATTGAGACTTGAATATAAAACTTTAGTTCTTCTGTATAAAATCTAAAATTCTAACTGACTCATGAATATTATTTTTCTATAGATTGACAATTTTTTTGCAAGCACTTGAAGTACTTAAATTATGCAATTGTTTTACATAACAACTAGTCTGACCGTAAAGGCTAAAAGGGGCCATTATCCAATTTGGGATCAGGAGGGGTGGACTAGATACAGATTTGGCATTTTTTTTGTAGTGTCTGCTCTCAAACAGAACGTGTGTTCTGATGATTGTTAGTTTGGGATTTTACCACTGCATCATATAATGATCCCTTACAATTAACTTGACTCTACTAGTATTTTGCAGTTTGTGAGGCCCATTAAGTAGTATCATATATGTTATGTCATTCGAGCATGTGATTCATATGATCCGAAAATGGAACCGTTATGGTTACCGGTTTTTTGGTCAACGGTTTGACCATTCGATTCGAATGAATGGCCCATTCTAACAACAAAAAATTATAAAATCGTTCTGGCCACCGGATTTCAGGTCGACGGTTCGATTGTCCGGTTTGAACGAACAATCCATTTTGACAACAAAAACTATAAGCAAAAAATTGAGTGTATGAGGTCCATTAAGCAATACCATACGTGTTATGTCATTTGAGCGTGTGACTCATATGACCCGAAAATGGAACCGTTCTGGCCATCGGTTTTTAGGTTGACGGTTTGACCATCCGAGTTGAACAAATGGCCCATTCCGACAACAAAAATTAAAAAAAAAAAAAACAGCTAAAAACCATTGAACGGGTCAACAGGTTAACGGTTTGACCACTCGGTCAATGGGTCATTGGCCAATTCAACGGTTTTTGGTCAGGGACTGGGATTGGGGTAAAACGGAATTGATTGCCTAGACGGTTCCCAATTAAAAAAATAAAAAACGAACAAGCGACCCATTCTGACAAAAAAAAATTACAGGCAAAAAATTGAGTCTGTGAGGTCTATTAAGCAGTATTATATGTGCTGTCATTCGAACGTGTGACTCATATGACTTGAAAACGGAACCGTTTTGGCCACTGGTTTTTGGGTCACCAGTTCGAGTGTTCGGGTAGGATGGTGTAGTCACTAGGGAAAACTAACCATAAAAGACCATAGAACTTTCATTAACACAAGGCAGTTTTAACTTGGTAAACCTTCTTATCTTGGGACTAAACAAAAGAACATTGTCAGATGAAAAGGCCAAGTTTAGTTAATTTTTATGTTTAGCCCAAGTAGCATGGTTCATAAATGCTTAAAACTGCATTGCTTAATGTGTATGCGTATATTATGGAACCTTAACTTGTGTATTTAGCCTACAAAGTAGTGCCTTATTTTTACTTTTGTAAAGAAGGATGCAAAAGGCAACTCAACTCAGTTCATGGAAAAAAACCAACCACCACAACAACTACCACTTGCATATTTGAACTCATTAAGAAATAAATATTTGAACATAATAAGCCTGCAACTTGGGCCAGGTTGGTCCGAACTCAACTTTAACTCAATTCGAAAAAGTTGGGTTAAGTTGGGTCAGGTTGATGCTCGGGTTAGGGTTAGGGTTGAAATTTATGAGTCCAACTTTAATTTAGGTTGGGTTAGGGTTGATCTCTCGGGCAATCCAATCCAATCCGAACCCAACTCTATACTAAAACCTTAATAACATATTTTATATTTTTGAATATTTTATTCTTTATCTCCTCTCTGTTGTTTTACCACCCATAGTTTGTTGTCCAAAAAAAATCTATTAAAAGTCATAACTCATAATAAACTATAATCAACAAAAAAAATAATAATAAAGCATAGGATTAATATATAGTGAAAGTTGAACTAAGATATGAAATTAAGAAGTTCTACAAGATTATAAGAAAAGGGAAGGAGGTTGGATTAACCCAACCTGAAGTTGACTTTGTGTTAGGTTGGATTGAATTAGGTAGATCAGATTGAAGGTCAAATTGGGTTAGGATTGAGATTGGGGGTTTAAAATTTAGGATTGAACTAGGATTGGCCTCAATCCAACCTAACCCAGCCCGACTTGCGGCACTATCACACAATCAAAAGAGGCAAAAGTAAACCATACATTTCTTCCAATGTATTGGCTTTTCTAAAACATCCAATTTTGAAGTGTTGTGTACATCCCTTGTAGAGATCCAATCTCAACCACTTCCCACGTTCAAAGAATTTGGACTAACCACTATGACTGTCCCACATGAAAGATTGCCTAACATCAAAAATCAATATGATTAAATTTACATATTTTTAATCTTCCAAGTTTTCCACCTCTTTCACAGAGAGACCCTGAATGAGACAGTTGTGATGATCATCTATCTGTTCAATCTGATTCCTGGCCCATCTATCCCCTTACATGGGCCTAAATCCTATGAAGATTTGACACGTAAACTGCTAAGGTATTGTCTTGTGGGCCCAACCCATGATATAAATTTACTTCTCTAATAGTCTAATGTCACTGGTAATGACATTCAAGCTGCCTTCATACTTCAAAGTTCAGAGGATTAATCACATAAGAGCCAAGAGAAGTTAAAACAGGGAGGTAATGTAGTCATGTTATTTTCATCTTGGTACTGGTGGGCCCAGATGGCCAAGAATGAGATCTAGGAAGATTCTGGATGACTCAGTGAAACCACGATTAATGGAGTAGATTCTGATAATGGGTAAGGTGGGGACTCTTCTATCTTATCAGGCTAAAGGGAGCCAACTTTCAAAAAAAGCTTCAACATGTTCTTCTTTATCAGTCCTTTTGTTGAAAAGTAAGATCAATGGCTTTTCTAAAATATGAACATCCAATCTCCATGAGAAATAAGGAGACAGTTTTCTCATGGAGCCCAAATGACTCTTCTCCTGATAGGTTTAGCCAAGCCCCATATAAGGACAAAGCTGTAAGGACAAGTGGACAAGTGGACAACTGATAAAATGGGCAGGGATGGAAATTTAGATACCATCCTTGCTGGTCTAAATGCAAATCTCTATACTAACATGATGCTTCATATATGATATATCAGACCATTTTCTGCTATGATCACAGTCAGATTCCCATAATGCTCAACCCCATGGCACATCATAAAGCCAAACAGATTTTGCCTGTAAGATGCACAAATGATCAAATTAATAGAAAATGATGCATTTATTAAACTAAAACAAAAAGAAACATCAACCAAGCTATAACCTAATTAAATTAAAAATAAATTAAGATCCTTAGGACCACAAACAAAATTATATAGGATATTCAGAAGATCATGTGGCTGCCTTGGAAGATCCAAATCATCATTATATCCAACTAAATTAGTTGGACCAATTGCCAGCCCCCTTTTGAAAACTGCAAGGTTTACACAGAATCATGGATCAGTGAGAGAAGTAATTCTCTCAGAACAAAAGGGGGGATATAGTATGGAAAGAAGAGATAATACAAGAAATTCCAGCATTCCAGTCATTCTGATAGCGTGGGGTTTGCTTGTTTGTTTGACGCTGGCCATACACGTAGCCTGTACTGTAGTGGTTGAAGCCCAGAAAATCAAGAACCCATCACTATTTTAACCTCTTCTTTTGTAAATTTGGGAAGTCTCTTCCCAACGATATCCTGCATTGTCTTTGGGTACTCACCACAATACAATGGGATGAAGAAACCTGCAGTAAACCCAAAAGAATATCAAACAGCACATGGCATGCCATAACAAAGTTCCGTTCCGGCCGAAACATTATTAAGGGTCCGTTTGGTTTGCAGCTAGAATTGGAATCAAAATCCTTTAGGGGTCCGTTTGGTTTGCAGGAATAGGGGTCTAGAATCGGAATCGGAATGGGCTATTCCGATTCCAACTGTTTGGTTGGACGGAATCAGAATCCCATTCCCATTCTTTTTGGAATGCCATTCTCCCATTTGAGGGAATGGCCATTCCCTGCCCCTCCCTTAGGAATGCAATCCCATTCCTGCTGATTTTAATTCCTATTCCCATTTTCATTCTTGTCTGAACCAAATAGATTATGGGAATGGACTATTCCGATTCCGATTCCGGAGGATTTCGATTTTAATTCCGATTCCAATTCCAACTACGAACCAAATGGACCCTAGAATTGGAATCAGAATGGTCCATTCCCATAATTTATTTGGTTCAGACAAGAATGGGAATGGGAATTAAAATCAGCACCAATGGGATTTCATTCCCAAGGGAAATGTAGGGAATAGTCATTCCCTCAAATGGGGAAATGTCATTCCAGCAGGAATGAGAATGGGATTCCGATTCTGCCCAATCAAACAGTTGGAACCGGAATAGCCCATTCCAATTCTGATTCCAGACCCCTATTCCTGCGAACCAAACAGGCCCTAAATGATGACCATTTGAGTAATTCAATTATGTTGCCATCCAATGTGGAAGTCCTTTGCTCTTTGGGCTGCATATTGATCAGCTTTTGCTTTGGAAAGTGGTTCATACCAAACAAAATCCAACACAATTGCAATGTGTGCCTATATACATATATAACAAAAATAAATAACAAATGTGGTTCTAATCACCTTACCTGATACTTGTCACGGTCATGGTTTTTAAAACTGGATTGGACTGGATGGTCGGACCGGAAAAATTGGGAACCGGTCAGGTGACTAGTTCCATTTTCCCCAAAACCATTGATTTTAGTCAGCGAATCGTTGAACCAGACAATTAACCGTTCGAACGGTTTTAACCATTTTTTATTTTTTTGTTAGAACGAACTAAACATTTGATTCAAACGATCGAACCATTTGACCTGATAACCAAACCTCTGACCGGTTCAGTCACCAAGTCGGTTTTAAAAATCATATCCACAATATCTCTGAACTGTTTTGTTCCAGAATTCCTAACTGTACAGTTTCCATAAGCTTTGGAACACCTTCCAGGAGCCATGACCCCACTATTTGCCATCCAATTCTTCACTCTATCACCAAATGTCTTGAAACAAAATTCCGCATAATTGGCAGTCATTCCTGTATGTATGTATTAGTTGTGTTAGTTTTTTAATTAAATTTTAATCAACTAAAGTTGTCATTTCAATGCTGATTTTATATTCAATTTGGTACAAGTATTAATTTCAATACACGATAAGCTTAACATCATAAATCAGAGAGCAGGAAAGCATTATAGTTGTACTCAACTAAGGACTTGTTTGGTTGGTGATCGGCCTTAAGATCCCATGGAATAGGAATCAAAATCACCTATTCCCCGTCTGTTTGGTTCGCTCATATGGGAATTGGAACCCCATTGGATAAGATATGCACACTCCCAAAGAGGGTTGATTTTTTAAGTCACTTGTTCTTGTTTTTTCGGCCAGCTGGAATGGGATTCTCATTCCCAAGGGAGGAGGCTGAAATGGCCATTCCCTCAAACAAGGGAATGCCATTTCGCAAAAAATGGAAATTGGAATCCCATTCTACCCTAACCAAACAAGTATTCTAATTCTGATTTCAAACCCCTACTCTTGGTTTTTGAACCATCGTTGACCCAAACAATCAGATTTTTCAATTGGAAACTGGTCAGGATATCAGTTTTGTTTGATCACCAAACCATTCTTTTGCCAAAAGCCGTTGATTTGGTCAATGACCTTCTAAGAGTGGTTGAACCATTGACCTGCGTTTAGAATGATTAGGCTCTATTTGGAATGATTACAAATACATACAAAATAATACAAAATACAAGGTTTTCCACTATACATATTTGTATTTGTACTCCTTCCAAATGGAGCCTTAGGCTGCGTTTGGAAACGATGTAAATGGAGTGTAAATTCTGGTTCAGGATAAATTTGCACTCTAGTTCACTTTTGCCTGTGTTTGACAATATTACATTTTTTGCATTGACAAATAAATGACAAATGCATATTTACATTGATAATAAGATGTAAAAGTAATATAATAAAAAAGAAGTAAATTTGCATTCAAGTAGGCTTTTGATAAAAAAAAAGCATATACTTTATTGGAATTCGTATTTGCATCCATTACAGCTAAAAGTCTATTCGGTAAGAAGGTAAATTTGTCAATGAAAAACTAACCCAACTTTGCAATTTATATGAACCATTTTACACTCGACATATTTGCATTCACACATAGTTGCATCGTTTCCAAATGCAGCCTTAAAGATTGGCTCTTTGAGAGAAAAAATTATTCTTGTTGAAGCAATTTTTTTCATCATTATCATCATCATTATTAAATAATCTCCTTTCAAATAGTTACACTTATATTTGGGGAGAACAGACTAATAGAGAGTTTAAGCTAAAAGGTAGGAAAATGCAACATCTACATGCATTATTAAATATTAGATTAAAACCCAAGTGGTTCATTCAAACTACTATTAAAGCAAGCACTAATAAAGAAAGAATTCAAAGAAACATGGCTAATTTAAAAGATGGAATGACGTCATTTTGGAAAACATATGACTTAATTATATGAGTTGCAAATATATGGAGCCACCATACAAGTATCCTATAAACAACAAATAGTATATCTATATCTATATCTATATATTTTTTTATTCCATGTCATTTTTGAAACAACCAACGAGATGCACTTTCCCAATAACCTAAATAATCTATTTTTCTAAAATTTTTCATAAACTACCTCTCCCACTATCCCCCAGTTTCTCCAAAATTATCTCTAATTCCTATTTATCTTCTAAATTATCTCTAATTTAGTAGAGAGTTTCTCTCCTAAATTATCTCTAATTCTTATTTATACCCTCCCCAACTTTTTATCTATATCTACCTAAAGAAAGTTTGGATTAAAAAATAAAGAATTATTTAAATATTCTAACAAAACTATATAATAATTTTAAAATATTTATACAAATACAAAAAATAATTTTATATTTTTATAAAATATATCACGAAATTATGTACTAACAATTTAAATTATGTTTTTCTGGATTATCAATTTAAATGTTATTCAAATAATAAAAACCAAACATTAAAAATAAAATATTTTATAAATATTTCAATAAATAAATATCATAAATAACAAATATTATAAATATATAAATAACTATATAACAAAATATTTAGTAATATGTAATAGCTTTAAATAAAGAGAATTCAAATAACAAAAAAATTTAAATATTTTACATATTATTTAAATATTTTACATAAATATATTTTAAATAGTTAAAATAACGAAAATATGTAATAAATTTAAAAATTTTCATAAAAATAGAAAATTAATTATAACATAATATTGAAATTAATAATAATTTAATATCATACAAAATTAACAATGAAAATATGTATTAATAGTATAAATTATAATTTAATGGATTATTAAATTCAGTAAATAACGAAAATTTTCAAATATTTTACATATTATTTAAATAACTAAATATTTAACATAACTAGATTTTAAATAGTTAAAATAACGAAAATATGTAATATATTTAAAAATTTCATAAAAGTAGAAAAATAATTATAGCATAATATCGAAATTAATAACAATTCAATATCTTACAAGATTAATAAAAAAATTATGTAATAATAGTATAAATTATAGTTTTATGGATTATTAAATTCAATAAATAATTAATATTTTAAAATTTAAATGTTTTACATATTATTTAAGTAGTTAAGTAACTAAATATTTTAAATAATAATATATTTAACATAACTAGATTTTAAATTAGTTAAAATAAAGATGTAATAAATTTAAAAAAAATAAGAAAAGTAGAAAATAAATATAACATAATATTGAAATTAATAATAATTTAATATTTTACTAAATTTATAATTAAATAATTTAATATTTTTACATAATATTGTAAGTAACTAATTTCACTTATATCAATTAATAATTCGAGAAAATTACTTTCATAAAAATTAATATTTATAAATAATAATTTTAAACTCTCAATATATATTTATTCTATAATTATATATTCTAATATTAATATTTTTTGTATTTCAGTAATTATTTATTGATTTTTGTGATAAATGTATTTTCAATATAATTATGTATAAATTTATTTTTGTTTTGTTATTTATCAAAAAACTTTCAATAATTATTGGAGATTAAAATACTATTATTGAAATTTTTAAATTTTGTTTATTGTACTTATTGTATTTATTGTATTTTTTATATAACTTATTGATTAATATTTATTAGAGATTATATTATTGTATTTTTCGCTATAAAGTTTCAACAATTATTGGAGATTAAAATATTGTTATTTATCAAAGATGAGACAATTAATTTATCTGAAGTTATGAGTGTTCATGAGTTGGTTCGGTTTGGTTATAGGTTGTTTTGCCAACCAAATTGACTTGGTCAATTGAAACCGACTGACCATTTGTGAAAATTGACCCACTCAAGTATCTGTTTGGGTCGATTTTTTGGTTTGGTCTGTTGGTTTAAAAGATTTAAAATTGAAAATTAAATTTAAATTTAAAAAATTATAGTGCAATTGTTAAAAAATAAATTTAAAAATAAAATTTGTGATATAAAACATTTTAGACTAAGAAATATGGAAAATTTTCCACTTTTTCATATTAAAAATTATATTTAAAATATAAAATATTAATATATATCAATGGTCAAGTCATCCGATTTTGGTCGATTTACAAATGGCCAAAGCGAAATTGGTCCAATGTGGTTAGGTCACGTTGATCGGGTTGGTCGATTTCATCAATTTAATGAATAAATCTAACTGTAATTAATTGTTGTTATTTTTGTATTATAAAAATTTTATTAAAAGTATTATATAAAATATGAATAATTATTTATTATTTAAAATTTTGAAAATATAAAATAGTTGTATACTCTTATTATGTGTTATTAGGGTCATTTAGTAGAATGCACCATAGAGTTTTACATATTTACTTAAACCTTCCTTATCATTTTCATTTTAATAAAATATCTCATATATTTTACAACTTATTTACTTAATCAACCTTTCATTAAGGAGTGCTTGTTTTGCCATTAGGGCCATGATCTTTTATACCAAAAATACCCTTAATCACTTTTTTGTATAGAAAATAAAATTGACCAAATATAGCCAATAAAGTAGTTGCATGTGTCTTATTAGGGGCAAAAACAGTATTTTTATTTTTATTTTTATTTGACTTTGATAAATTTTATTTAAATGAACATTAGGGTCGACACTATCATTTTCCACTATCGTCTAATGGAAGATCGATTAAATCCATAGTAAATTATAAGTGGTGTTTTAGTAAAATACAAACTATAGGATAAATTTTAGTAAATCCATGAAACTATAAGAGGTCTTTTACCAAATGACCATTTCTATTATTTAGCTTTCACTTAACAAATCCTGTGCATTGCACGGGTCCCCACTAGTATATATATATATAAGTGCGGATGTAGTGTGAAACATTTTTTGGACTAAAATTACCCTCTATTTCTTTGTTTGAGAAATGGTATAAAAGTTATTTTATTATAGCTTTGATGGCTACTAAAATGCCCTTATTGTAATCCATCTCAAATTGTAAGGGTTGAAAATGTAACTTCAATTATTATTTTCCACTTCATTTAATCCCCTCTCATTAAGTCTTATACTTACGATATTAAATCCCATTTTCTCTTATCAAATACTATATTTTTAAGTTATTTTTCACCAATAAATGCTACTAATTAGATCTATGTCATCATTTTTAACAATACAACCCCATATATTTTAAAACTGACTAAAAAACGAAACCATTCTTTTTCCAAGTGGTGTCTAATCAATTCAACCATCCAAATCAAATTGATCAACCTATGAAGTCATCGTTGGGTAGACTTGGCAATTGTGTTGGGTGGGTTAGGTCAAGACCCTTCGGGTTGGGTTAGCAAATGCTATACAATAACCCTAAATGTTCAGGTTAGGGTTGACCCATGAGTTAATACGAGTTAATACGGGTTATCCTTAAAAATAAATATAATTTCAAAAATAAAGAAAAATACAAGATAAATTCCTAAATTTAAAAGGAATTAACCTTAAAATTCTAAAAAATAAAATAAAAAACTTGAGAATTCAACAATTCAAAGAGTAAAGTCCTAATTTGACCTGATAATTAAGTTAACATGTTGACCCATGACCCAACCCAACACAATTTTTTCTTGGTTGGGTAGGGTTAGGTCATCCTCAAATTTAGGTAGATGAGACACTAACCCTTTTTTTATGGTTGGGTTGGGTCGGGTTCACAGGTTGGGTCAACTTTTTGCTAGGTCTATAGTGGGGTAATAAAATTTTTAAAATAGAAATAATATATAAAATTACAAAAAAATGCAGAACAGTTAGACACATTTATAATATTTTATTAATCAAATTAAAAAAAAAAAAGTGTAACAAACAAGAATTATTTTTATTAATAATGAAAATGAAATACATAATTTAGAACTAACCAAAAATGGAATATAAAAATTAATAATAAATAGTTCAAACATTTGGGTTAAATGTGTGTTATCCTTTAATATAAAAAATAAATAAGAAAATATAAAAATACAAAATGAAAAATCACATAAATTTTGCAAAAAAAAAGCACTCAAGCACATCTATAATATCATTTATTTATCATATTAAACAAGAAGTCAATAAAACATTTTAAAATTATTTTTACACGCAAAAATACAAAAAAAATTATAGAAAATTTTGAAATAATTCTATATTTACACTAGTATTAAAAATATGAATAAGATTGTGGAACTTTCTTTTGAATAAGGCGGTGTTCGGTTTGGTGTTCATCTCATGGATAGGACCATTTCGGTTTGGTCCACGAGATGAACACCTATTCAGTTGGCTGTGGACAGGACCGGTCCCATCCACATCCCAATTTAGTGGCAATGGCAAAAACTTGTGGTTAGGGCCCGTCTATAGTCTATTCTTTGATCCCCTGCTTCACACTCTCCCTGAAAGGCTGAAACCCTATTGTGTCTACTTCACATTTTACCATTAGAGGTCTCTACCGCCCGCTAAACTCTCCACCGTTGCAACTCTCCTCCACCGGTCCACCTACCAATGTAAGTTTCTCTCTTTTTCTCTCTCTGTTCAGTTTTGTTTCAAGTGTTCACATCTTGTTCTTGACAAATGTTAGATCTACATCCGAAAATCCTAGTACTGTGTTTCCCTCTTGATGCTAAACCCTAAACAGTCGATCATTATATTTGTTTTCTCTATTGTGCGAACAGTGTTTCCCTCTGTGTTTCCCTTTTGATGTTATGCTTGTCTTACAACTAGTATGAGAATTAACAGATTATTAGTTTGCATAAATTGTTTGATGCTATGCTTATCTTGCAAAAAATTGTTTTATCAATTATTTAAATATTATTTTTTAATATTTTTGTTAATAAAATATTAATTATTTTACTATTGTTTTTATAAAAATTAATATTTATTGGTTAATATTAATTCATTGATGCATTTTCCAATATATTTATCATATAAAATGCAAAAGTTAGATATTTATGATTCATAAAATGTATATGATATACATGGAATCAAAAAGTGAGGTGTGGACTAGTCCACATCATGCCTACAGAACGCCACTATGCATGTGGATTGGTTCAGTCCACATAGTTTGTCCACAGTTCAGAACAATGTTTTTGAACCGTCATTGACCCGGACAATCGGACCGTTCGGCTCGGAAACCGTCCAAGCAACCAGTTCTGTTTCACCCCTGACCCGTTTTTGGGTAAAAAACCGTTGACTTCATCAGAAAACCGCTGACCCGAACGGTCGAATAGTCGATTCGTTTGAACCGGATGGTTGTTTGCAGTTTAAGAAAGGGGAGAAACTCTGACTCCCTGAGTCTAAGATTTGATATCCATAGAGAAGAAGAAGAAGAAGAAGAAGAAGAAGTTGCAAAGATACAAGAAGAAGTTTCATTTTTTTCTCAGATCTAAAATCTAAGATCTAAGAAAAAAATGAAAAATGACCCGGATAGCGTTTGCGGTTTAAGAAAGGGGAGAAACTCTAACTCTCTGAGTCTGAGATCTAATATCCAGAGAGAAGAAGAAGAAGAAAAAGAAGAAGAAGAAGAAGAAGAAGAAGAAGTTTCATTTTTTTGCAGATATGAAATTTAAGATCTGAGAAAAAAAATGAAAAATCGATCTCAAATCTGAAATCCGAGAACTCGTATCTCAGATCTCAAATCTGTCATCCATCTTGGTACCGCCATCTTCATCTCGTTATCGCCGTCGCTGTCGCAAATGAACATCAAATCATTCTCCTCCTCTTCCTTCTTATTCCCTCTTTCTTTCCTTCCTTTTCTTTCTCCCCTTTTCCTTTTTTCTCCTTTCTCCTTCCTTTCTTTCTTTCCTTCTTTTCTTCTTTCCCAACCAACAAAAACTCTCTTCTCCACTTCTCTTTTCTCATATATAAGTATATATAACTATTTGCTATTTTGCCCTAATGCAAACTGATGAAGGAAGATTTGGCCCGACCTCGTAATCACTCAACACGTGGCAAAGGCAAGCAGCTCGGCACAACAGCTAGCCCAGGGCGCGAGCACCGAAGGGAGGAACCAGCAGCCCGAACTCCCTACAAGGAGCCCAAACTCTCTTAGGCCCCGAGCCTCACGAGGCAATGACCCAAACTGGCCCGCCTCACGGTAGTTCGGGGCACTCCCCTATCCGAACTCAAGACTTCATCTCGCTCACCACTCCAGCACTTCGCCTCCAGGACGCCGAACTGAGCAACCACACCATACCTGACAGGGAGTCCGTATCTCGGGGGTGGCGCACCTGACTGATTTGGGATCTGATGCTTGACAGCCGCACTTCAACGGCCACCTACCACCGCCACCTGCCACTGCCATCTCCAGTTACAGAGACGGCTCCGACAAAGAAAGCAGTGGCGGTTCTGCCCCAACAGAGGTAATGACACCCGAACTGGCAGAAGCGCAGAGGTAATCATACCCGGCCTGACAAAAGCTTAGGAGTGAGTGCGCAAAGTGGTTATAAAAGGCTCTCTACCCCCCTGAACAAGGTATGCGAACTTTGCGCCATCTGGTTTTATCTTGCCTTTGAGAGAATTCTAACTAGAGCTTCGGAGCATCCATACCGGGATCCCCCCCGGAGCTTCCTCATCTTCTCCCCACTACAAACAAAGTGGGCATTCATCATAAAACTTAGGAAGACACTTCGAAAACACGCCAAACCAAAGGGAAAAACGTTATTCATGTTAAAAACAATGGTATTAATCAATTTATTTGGATTATCACAAGTTTAAGAAAAAGCTTAGATTATTCTTCTTAATTCTCAATCGATGGTATTTAAGAGGGAAAACAGGCATGGCAACAACTAGCATGCTAATTTCATTCAGGAACACAAAAAACTTGATCTACTAAGCTTATAGTTATAACTAAAGCATACAAAAGAAATTTTATACTCTTTGGCTTTGCTCATTATTTTTCCCTTTTGTTATTTTTATCATTTTCCTTTTTGTTTACTTTTATTAGTAATTTCTTTTTTTACCTTTTCTCTTTTTTGAGTTTTTTATCTGTTTTTTAATTTTTATCTTTAGTCATTTTTTGTATTTATATTTATTTTTGTGATATTTCTCCTTGTTTTTCATCATTTCTTTCTTTTTCCCCTTTTCTTCTTTTTTTTCTTTTTCTTTTCTCCTTTAATTTTTCTTGTCTTTTCTTTCTGTTGGATTTTTTTATTTTTTGATAAATTTTCATTATATATATTGCTTTTTTAATGATGTGTTCTCATGATTTTTATCCACCACTTGTTGGCTAATTCCCACCTATTTAAAGGACATTATTACTTCTTAGGGAGTTTCTTTTATTCTCCTACTCCTATTCTTTCTCCTCTTTTTCGAGTTTGGTATTTCTCTTTTTCTTATTTATGATTTTTCTATTTTTTATTTTCCTTTGATTAACTTTTTTGACATTTTATATGAAGGTGTTTGGCATCGATGCTTTTTTCTGAGAAAACGGTGGCACATATGCACCACACTAGAGAAAGCGATGCTTCAAACAACGCCTCTTGTATGGTACCATTTTTCCAAAAAAAAACATTGCTCCAGACCATGCCTTGGAAATCAGGAAAGTGTGGTCTGGAGCAATGCCAAACTCAATGTTTTCCGAGAAAACGGTTCATTGCTGCCAACAGTGCAATGATGTGGCATCATCTTGGACATTGGATAATATAGACCATGTTGAAAACGTTGTTGTTGGCACTGGTACCAAAAAAAATCAGTGTTGTTTTCTCAAAAAACAGCTTATGTGGTAGCATCGATTCCAAACAAAAAATAAGCACCAATTTCCTCCACATGCCCAACACCATTTTTATGAGAAAACAGTGTGGTGTTCCTAGCACAAATGCCAAACACCTACTATTGTTTTTATCAATTTTTTATTTTTAGTCTTTTATTTTATTTTATTTTGATTTTTTTCATTTTTTGATTTTATTGGTTTTTTTCATTCTTTTATTTTGTGTTATCAATCTATATGGGTGTTGTAAGGAACATACAAGCAAAATAGAGTTAATATAGATGACACCCTAACTAAGCTAGCACATGGGGTGTGATGCATAAGGTTGGGGTGTGACACTTAAATCTATGGTTGAAGGGATGAGAGATCCATCATATGGATGGCCGAACCCTATAGGAAGGTTGGGCGAAATTTTAAAAATTTATCTCCCATCTGGGAATCGCATTCCCTATTTTACAAAACTGCATTTTCAATGATCAATTTTGAACCAAAACCGGACCAGATCTAAAACAAAAAAGGGAGGAGAGGGATATACCTGATATGAAGTAGCAGTAACTCCCAATGAAGGTGTTCACGCCCAAGGAGAAAACCAAAACCCGCTTCCACTGAAAATGACACAATGCGTAGTGAAGCAAGATTAGTAGGACAACTCTTCAGCAAGAATCGAATTCTTCAACAAGAATGGAGTAGAGGGCTGGTGAGCACGACTTCAGATTGCTTCTTCTACCAAGAAGCAATATCAAGAACAATTCTTGATCACTCCTATGAGTAGAGATCAAACTAGGTAAGGGCGGCAAGAATAGGGAAGAATTATGTAGATTGTTGTGTTTTCTAACTAAGGAATTTGCCCCCTTTATTTATAGCCYTCTCAGAATCAGCCTCCTAATCTAATTAGGAGAGGGTTCCTTAATCCAAATCAGATATTTGGATCTAGACTCTTGAATGGATAAGACTTATCTTATCCTTCACCTCATCCTAATCAGATTATAAATCCTATCTTGCCTCCTTTTAATTAACTAACTTAAGCCCAATTCGAATTGGGCTTTAGGCCCATTGAGTTTATGTGCTCACTTAATCTCTAAACCTGTTGCCCAGTTGGCTCTCTTTGTATAGTGTGGGACCCAAACATTGATCTATACATCAGCCACATGGGTTCAGCCTAGTCTTTGTTACAAGGCCTAGCCGAATTCACTGTAACAAATAGTGCACCCCTGAGTCCATCACCATGGGCTCTTAATGGTTCCACCATTTACACTAAATGGTCCTTGGGTCCAGCCACCTTATGAAATCCCAAAGACTGTGGGTAGATGCAAGATTAGTCCATCAGGTATTACCCTCAATGGTCTTACACTTAACCTCTCAGCTCATAATGATCAAACACTGCTTGACAAGAGAGGACCTCTCCCTCGGTTGCAAGGAATAGTGTTGCATTCTCTACTCACATGGATCCCGAGAATTAAAACCTTTTTGCAAACATTTTGAAACCATAATATATATGTATATCTCTATATAAATATCTTTTGTAAAACAAATTTCAACGATTGAAATCAAATGCCAGCAGTTTAGGTTTCCACCAGAGATAGTGCATCCCCGATCATTCACTTGTCCGACAAAGGGGCTGATCCTGTCACTATGATTACCCATTCTGATGAATTCTCGGACTGTCCCAACATACCCAGGTTTTGACTCCCTCTAAGGATCTCATTGATTGACACATCAAAGACAGCCCAATCTGACACCTAGTGAAGTATCATAATCGAGTGCAAAGGTCAAGTGTAACATTCCAGTTTTTCCCATCTATCTCCAAGGTCCAGGGCAACAATGGAATTTTGGTTCGGTTCAGGGTTTCAAGAAAACCCACACTACATGCACCTCAAGTCTCACCCTAGTAGTTGAGACAAACCACCCCAACCAACTTGGCAGCACATCAGTGTCAGCCTTGCCAGGATAAATCTCCCTAGATCTATCCAACGGCTGTGAAGATTCTAAACTAACACGAGTCTCATAGGTGTCCAGCTTAAGGGTATTACACAGAAACATATCAAAATGCATGAATTATTTATGTACTTTTGTTCATTTACAATGAATGTCATCAAGTACATCAATCTGATTGGAGCTAAGGGCATACACTATCTAGCCATGGCTGAGGTCACCAATCCTCAAACCTCCACCCATATAGGCTTCTCAAGTTGGTGACTGGCAAATATCTTTCTACTGGCCTCACTGAGTTCCTGGTCTCTATGGCCCAAGTGTACCTGACTCTCTTCTACAAGGACGATAAGTTCCAAAATATCTAGAGATGCAATGCAAATGTCCAAGCACCAAGAAAATACAAATTTACTTAGAAGACAACAACATAATCCCTAAAGAGCAAATAGCAAAAGTTATTCACAATTCTAAGCAAAGGCATGGAAAGAATATTCGAGACGGATAGGAATCAACAACATCCAAAAAAAGCATGCATGCATACTAATTACTACAGATTCAAGTTTTCAATCTATGATTGAAATGAACATTGTGTAAACCAAATTAACTTTTGAGATTGTGCCACATGCCTACATTGCCTAGTTGGTTCTGAAAGAATTTGTTGGTCTTATGAACTAGATAGGTGGTCATGCTAGGAAATTGAAGCCTTTAACAAATTCTAACAAAATGGATAGCGGCATGAATCACCAGACTTTGCAAACAATTTCTAGCTTGTCCAATGCAAATGATTTCTTGCTAATAATCTTATTAAAGGAGAGAAACCTCAAGATTCGGTGTGATAACAAATAAGGCAAAGACACTACACACAACTTAATTTAGAGCTAGAACAAATCTAGTGCCATAATGTGATCAAGGATCAAAATTTTGTCATGTATTGGAGCCTTCCCGATATGCCCCTGTTGTGTGTGAAGCTTGCCAAATGGGTAAATCCCATCGTTTAAGTCTACCATATTCAACTACCACTTTTTTTGCTCCTCTTGAACTAGTTTTTTCTGATGTATGGGGACCTGCCCCAACTTTGTCCAATAAGGGCTTTAAATATATATTATGCTTTATTTATGGATGCATATTCCCGATTTTCATGGATTTTTCCACTTTAAAGGAAGTTAGATGTGTTTAATGCTTTTATTAACTTTAAGAATCATGTGGAAAACATTTTTCTCTACAAAAATTAAGATGTTTTAGAGTGATTCGGGTGGCGAATTTCATAATCTTTCTCGTTATCTTAATAATGTTGGTATTATTCACCGCCTTAGTTGTCCTCATGCGCATGAGCAGAATGGCAGTGTTGAGCGAAAACATCGACACGTTATTGAGTCCATGTTGTCTCTATTGGCGTCCTCCTCTGTCCCTCAGTTCTTTTGGGCAAATGCTACTAAAACTGTCGTCTTCCTCATCAATCGACTACCGACTCCAGGCCCTGGTAATCTCTCTCCTAATGAGAAATTGTTTGGATATCTTCCTGATTATTCTATGCTAAAGGTTTTTTGTTGTAAGTGTTAACCTCTTCTTCGGCCTTATAATGCGCAAAAGTTGGATTTTCGCTCTACTCCCTATATCTTTATTGTCTACAGCAACAATCACAAAGGGTACCATTGTTACAATCCTGCTACTACCAAAGAAATAATTGCTAGACATCTTGTCTTCGATGAGCACTCCTTTCCCGGATCAACACAATCATCGCCGCCTTCCTTTCCTGTTACTCCCACAAGAGTTCTTCTTCCTTTTTTGGGCATCATTAGTGATGACACATATCCACCTCCTGCTGCTCCTGAGGATCCTCTTCTCCCCTACCATCTATTTCTATTACTAATGAGGCATTTGCTACTTCTTCCTCTAAGCCAGAACAGGAAGTTTCTCTCAGTGTTGATTCCCTGCCAGTTCTGCGCACCTGCCCTATTCAAGAACTGTTGGACACAACTCCTGTTGTGGATCCTCTAGTGTGCACTCATACAATGATGACAAGGTCTATGACTTCTAAGTCGGCTCAAGCATTAACTGGCACTCACCATCCTCTCCCAACTGCTTTACTACATGATGTTCATACTCATGAGGAGGAACCCTCCTCTTAAGGACAGGCTTCCAAGTCTCCTCATTGGCAGGCTGCCATGGTTACCAAATTTCATGCCTTGCTTCAGTGTGGTACTTGGGAACTAGTTTCCTATGATGCTTCTATGAATGTGGTTGGCTCCAAGTGGGTTTTCAAAATCAAACGACACCCTGACGGTTCCATTGATCGTTACAAAGCTCATCTTGTTGCACAAGGCTTCACTTAGGTTTCGAGCGTCAACTTCCCTGAGACTTTCAGTCCTGTAGTCAAACCTTCTACTGTACACACTATTCTTACTCTTGCAGTTTCCCATGGTTGGAACATTCGCCAATTAGATGTTCATAATGCCTTTCTTAATGTATTTATTAGTGATACTATTTTTATGCATCAACCGAAAGGCAATGAGGACAGCAATTACCCCCATCATGCTTGCAAACTTCATAAGGCCCTCTATGGGCTCAAATAGGATCCTAGGGCTTGGCTTTCCGGGTTGAACAATTGTCTATACGATCTCAGTTTTTGGGGTTCCCAATGTGACCCTTCTCTGTTCATTTACATCCGAGAACAAATTACCATTTACATCATTGTTTATGTTAATGATATTATTATTACTGAATCCTCCTTCACTCATGTTTCTCAGCTTATTAGCAATTTATCTCAAAGCTTTGCTCTGAAAGACTTGGGGTCGTTGCACTACTTTCTTGGCATTGAAACTCATCATGATGCAACCGGATTGTTTCTTTCTCAACATAAGTATATTTGGATCTTTTGTTGAAGACTAACCTTTTTGCGGCCAAACCTCTTTCTAGTCCAATGTCCACCTCATCCTGGCTCTCTCAGTTTAATGGTGAACCACTATCTGATCCCACTCAGTACCGGAGCATTGTAGGTGCCCTTTAGTATGTCACTCTAACAAGGCCAAATGTCACCTTTGTAGTGAATAAAGTTTGTCAATTTTTACAAGCTCCTACTAATGAACACTAGGGTGTACTAAAGAGGATTCTGAGGTATCTCAAAGGCACCATTGACTCTAGTTTGTTTTTCTCGGCACACTCATCGAACACCTTAGCAGCATACTCCAATGTCAATTGGGCTGGTTGCCCTGATGACAGACGTTCTACTGATGGATATGGTATTTTTCTTGGTTCTCATTTGGTTTTGTGGAGCGCTAAGAAGCAGCCTACAATAGCCTGATCTTGTACAGAGGCTGAATTTCGGGCTCTAGCTAATGCCACAATGGAACTATTGTAGCTGAACTCTCTTCTCTCCGATCTGGGTGTCAAATCTCAATCGCCACCAATTCTCTACTATGACAATATTGGGGCCACGTACCTCCTGGCTCATCCCATTTTTTGTGCCCGCACTAAACACATTGAGGTCAATTTTCACTTTATTCATGATCTTATTCTTAAAAAGTCCTTGGTGGTGTGGTTCCTTCCTACTAAAGACCGGGTTGTGGATATTTTCACTAAGCCTTTGTCGTCTCACTGGTTTGATTGGCTTAGGTCCAAGCTTCATGTGCTTCCTCCCAATTTTCGCTTGAGGGGGAGTATTGAGGAGTCAACCAGCCCTAGGCTTCCTCCTCCTACCAAAGAGGGGTCTAGATCTCTTACCAAAGAGAGCTCTAGATCCCCTACTAAAGAGAGCTCTAGTCTTCCTGCTAAAAATAGACCAGCTACTATTCAAAGAATTCCTACTATAGAGAGACCAGTCAAAGCAAAAAGGAAACTCTCCTCTTTGGAAGTTTCCTAATGAAGCTCTTTCCTCAATTTATTATTTCTATTCTTGTAATTGTTTCTAATTCTTCATTATTCTTCTTGTATATATACAGCCTTGTACAAGCTCTTAATTGTTCAATGAAATCCAACCCATTCTTTTAGATCTTTGTCTTTCAAGCTTTAACTTATGGGGAGAACAAACACCTAGAATTAGAATGAGCCAAGGAATTGAAGTTTCTAAAACTACTTGTGATCAGCTGCACATAACCTCTATTCACCTTTAATCACATCAAGAAGCTAACTAGAGTCTTGACAAGGTTTAGGGTTCACTAGAGACAAAACCCTTTGTGATAAACAGCCCAAGGGTGAGGACCAAACCAAAGGATTACTCATACACGTAAGTATGAGTAATCTAAAATAAATTAACATCCATGCAACCTCAAGAGTGATATCCCAAAGGTAAGAATAAGAGGAGACCGAATCAGCCCCCCACAATGTCCCACAGCACATTCCCGTTGTGTTAGATCCAATGTTGTCGCATAACAGTGAAATGGGTGATGTGTTGAATTTCAAATTCCAGGATGAACAACTTCATCCATTAGGCAGTGTCACTTACGGTAATGTGTTTGGCCTGGGTCGTGGACTATTTTCTTACTACATAGGACCCCATCGTAAAGATGTAACTAGATGTAGACTTTCTATCATCTGGGTCTGACTGGAAGTCAGTATCATTATATCCAATCATCTATAGTGAACTACCATCGAATACCAGATAAAACTCTTTTGTCCTTCGAAAGTATTTGAGTATGTTCTTTATAGCAGTCCAATGCTCCTGTCCTGAGTTTGATTGGTATCTATTTACTACACTCACAGCTTGAGCAATGTCCGGCCAAGTGCACAACATGGCATATATGATGCTCCCTACGGATGAGGCATAGGGAATCTCTCTCATGCCCTCAATCCCCTCAGGAGTCTTGGAAGACATACCCTTGGAGAGAGTGACTCCATGTCTGAAAGGGACAAATCCCTTCTTGGAGTTATCCATTCATAAGCCTCAGTTTTAGTAAGGCATAGGCCTTTGGCCTTTCGCCTCAATTTACATGAGGCGATAGCCTCAAGTTAAAAGGGTTTTGGGTGGGGAAACTTGATTTCATGATGGGTAATTTTGAACAAAATTAAAAGAAAAGTGAAAACCCCAAAAAAATATGGGTTTCCGTAGACTGAAACTGCTATTCTCCCTTTTTTGTTCAATCGAACTCAAGATTTCAAGAAGACTTCTCAGTTCTCACAGACCGAACTCAAGATTCAAGATCAAGATTATTGGAGGGAGGAAGACTAATCGAATCGTGTGTACAGAGATACAGGTCCTCCTCCTCCTCCTCCTTCTTGAATCGTGCATACTGCGTAGTGCATACAAGTCCTCCGCCTCCTCCTCCTCCTTTCTCCTGTACGAATCCAGATTCAATATTAAAATGCACTTCAATATTTCCTAAACTGAAGTGCATTCCATAAATATATTGAATGTGGATCAATATTAATTTGTTATTTACTTATTTATTAATTTTTTATTTCAATGAACATAATAAGTGATGTGGTAATACATGCTACATACAATGAACATGATATTGTTATTTATTAATTTGACTACAGATTTGTTATTCTCATTTGAATGTTTCTTTTTTTTTGTTAATTTATCTTTGCATTGTTTTTTATACAAATTTTTGTATGTTAAATTTGATTTGAACAATCAGCAATTGTTGAACCATACATTAAATCACAAACAATTGTGTAAACTTTCAATTATTTATTTTTTCACAACTTTTAAGATTTTAATTTGAGGCTTATGCCCCAAACCGCCTTGAGGCGTACGCCTTGTCTCTTTAGCACCCAATCGCCGGCTCACCTCCACCTTTTGCTCATGGTTGATGAATAAGGTATTGGATTTGAGAAAAACAGGCAATCATTCTAATACAGAAAATGTTCGTCATGAGGTAGTAATTAAACCATTAGACTTAAACTCTTGCCTTAAGAAGTTAAATGCATCAGAGAGAAGTAACAAGGAATATCATTTAGTGGCCTAGCTGAATATAGTCAGGTCATTTCCTTGAGCATTCTAAAGTTTTCTTCAGGGTAATCAAATGGAATTACTTGTTTTCTTTCCCTGGTCAGAATTGTAATCTTAGAATTTCTACATACCCTGCTACATACAGGAAGGGAAATTCCATTTGATGTACAACCTGAATTTGGACTGCATTGAGACTTCTCATATAAGAATGGAACCAACAACAATCTTCTTTAAAGAAGTCTAAGAGGCTGAATTCATAATTCTTAAAAGAAATGTATTCTTCTCTCTCAAACTCATGATGGAGAAAAGTGTACTCTTCTCTTTCAAGCATGGTTTTCGGAACTGGACATGACCGGATGGTTGGACTGGAAAAACCAAGAATTGGTCAAGTGATCGGTTCCATTTTTCCCTAAAATCGGATTTTTGTCAAAAAATATTAATCTGATCAACAAACCGCTGATCCGGGTGATTGCACCATTCGAATCATTCAATAGTTTTGACCATTTTTATTTTTTGTCAGAATGAATCGATCATTCAGTTCGAACAATCGAACCATTCGATCCGAAAACCGGACCCCTGGCCGGTTGGTTGTCTGAGCCAGTTTTAAAACCCTTGCTCTCAAGCATCCAATGCGTCTTTGCAGTGCATAATATAAGATACTTGATATACAATTGAGCCCCGAAAATCTGAAAAGAAAACAATCATCATTTGTATTTGCATGTTATAAATGAGTCCTGATAAGGACAATTGGCGTTCGAGTAACAAAAAATCCTTGAAAGTGATGATATGTCTTGGAGTTAGGGTTTGTAGGAGTGTAAGGCTATGTTTGGTTGCAGTGCAATTTTATTTATACTTAATACAAATAGGAGTGTAAATGAAAAAAAAATGAAAATTTTCATTTAATTTTGTTTTGGGCTTTACTCTATTTTGCTTCATGTCTTAATTTAGTTCATTTATACTCCAATCAAATAAAATAAGTTAAAATTTGAAAAAAAAGCAAGTCACAATTTACATTCAAATCATTTGCATTGCCATAATTTTGCATCAGTGCAAATTTATTTGCATTGGCAACCAAACACAGCCTAAATACAAAATTGGCTTTAATCCCCAACAAATAGAACCTATGTTTGGTTGCAGTGCAACTTTATTTATACTTAATACAAATGTATAGAAGTGTAAATGCAAAAAAAAAAAATGTAAATTTTCATTTAATTTTGTTTTGGGCTTTACTCTATTCTGCTTCATGTCTTAATTTAGTTCATTTGTACTCCAATCAAATAAATTAAGTTAAAATTTATAAAAAAAAATAGGTCACAATTTACAGTCAAGTCATTTGCATTGTCATAATTTTGCATCTATACAAATTTATTTGCATTGCTACCAAATCACCAATAGCCGCATAGAGATGAATCAGAACATGCTAATAATTATGGGGCCTTTGACAAATCTTGTTTGAAAATCTTTTGAAAGTTCTCACAGTCAAAAGATGTAATAAGTTTTTGCGTTAAGATCTTGATAGCCTAAAGACCGTTTAGTTAAGACATGTCTTTTCATGCGAAGACGAATTGAAAAACAAAAAAAACTGTTCTGAAAATTGTTCAAAACAAGCTTTATAAATCTTTTTGACATGATATTTCTTAATGGCTATATCTTTTTCCAACCAAATAAGAAAAGACAAAAAACACAAACTGCTGGATTTCTAAAAAGATGTGCCAAATGAAACCTACATAATTGCAAATGAAATCAAATAGGAGAGATGCCAATAACCATAGATGCATGAATTCCAAGAGTAAACATATAATAAAGCACTCATAAGTATTTCACGTCAATCGTCAAAAACATTATCCAGAGGATCGTACATAGCTACAGAAAGAAACAAAGAAAATGATGTAAAGTGAGGAATTAATATTACAAGATTGAAATCTATTAACTCAAAACAGAAGAGGCACGGTTACCAAAAAGCAGAGCGTGGAGCTTGGAGACGAAAATCTAGAGAGAAACATCGGATCCATCACAGGGACTAAGGACAAAGAATGAATTGGAAACAAGTGCAAAGAATGAAGAAAATCAAAACAAAATCTAAAAAATACATCAACCAAAAATGCAAGTGTTAGATAATGAAAAACGACCAAAAGGGTTAGAGCATTACCTTGTCGAATAAATCTAAAGGATTGATGCTGGTATAGAGTTTCCCCAATCAATGGAAACAAATTTCCCCTCCTCTCAATCAATCAACTTACAGACCGCTAGGTTTAGACCACTGGGTTTGGTCATTTTTTCTTGAAATAGTTGCAAGTCTAGAATTTTAGGCTGTGTTCGGAAGCGATATAAATATATATGTCGGTTTGGTTTTGTTGTCATTTGGAAGGTGTGTAAATCAAGATCAATGTAAAACTCCACTCCAATTCTGCTTTACATACATTTTAATGGAGTAAAATTTATGACATAAAACTTCATCTAAAACAATGTCAACGGTTCCAATATTGTGCCTAGTAGATCAGTTAACATAAGAGAGAAAACTTTGTTAAACTTTGCTCATTTTTATATCACACCTATCTTTGAAAAAGATTAAAAACAACTTTTTACAGTTATCAAAATATTTTTATCAAGTGTTTATTGAACGTGCTTATATATTGTGCCTACTAGATCTGGTCCCCATATTTCACGGTTTCAATCAGTTAACATCAAGAGGCATGATAAAGAAGCATATGATAATATCTGAGCTTCCTCTCCACATTCTTCAAGCAAGCCTTCACAAGTTGAATAACTACTTCAAATAATTTTCTCCCGAATCACTTTTTATTTATTTATTTTGTTGTTGTTAATTTAGGCTAGAGTAGAAGAAGATGATGAAGATCAAAGGCATCCGATGTCTCTGTTGCTATTTGTTTGGTTCTCTGCAAATTCGAGCTCAGAACGTGAATCCCTAATTTGATATGTTTTTGGAGATTTATAAAGCTGTCCATTTGCCTTATTCATTTATTCTGTTCTCAGATTCGTCAATCTCATAAGATCATTTTCTTGCTCGGGTACTTTTTTGCAGATTGACTGATTAATGGGTGAATGACAGTTAAGCCCAAGGTCAGAATTTTTAGGCCCAAAGTACAGTTGGGGGTGGCTGCCAACTCGGAATTGATGCCAATTCACTGGCAAGCATTGGTGTGTAGAGTGGGAATTTTTGACATTTTGAATGTTTATAACTCTACAGTGGAAATCAGAAATCTGCATTGAATTTGTCAATGTATAAATGTAATGTTGCCAAACACAGGCAAAAGTGAACCAAAGTGCAAATTTACCCTAAACCAGGATTTACACTCCATTTGCATCGTTTCCAAATGCAGCTTTAAGGTAACAACTGTTGGTGACTGGCAATCTATTCTAAATTGAGATCTGCTCCTCACAGCGCTCCTCATACCACCTTACAGTCGCATTCCACCATGTACTGAAAACATCTCCCATGAATTACAACATACAAGTATGCAAGATGTTTTCGATATATGGCAGGTACATGTTGTTAGGTAGGTGTGACCATGTGAGGAGCACTCTGTAAGGAGGAGCAGACCCGGACTCATCTATTCCTATTAGAATGTATTTTTGAAACCATCCTGTATCTTTGTATTACATACTCCTTAAACCATTATAACATAGAAATTAGTTCTTGGAAAAGAACAATCCATCTTTATGCATAGAATAGCATGTGCCTAGGGGTGTCAATGGACCAGTTTTGAAATGAACCCTGTCCAAACCAAAATCAATTTGGACAGATTGGATGGACCAACAAAACATATTGAATTGGACCAGTCTAGATTTAATGGTCCAAAGCATTTTTTGGATTGGATTGGACCCGGTCTATCTGTAATGAATTTATATTGGATTGGGTTGGATTGAGCCAATATCTGGTCCATTGATACAAGATAGTAATATAGGTGTCAATGGATTAAGTTTGAACTATAATTAATTTAAACTAAAATAAATTTGAACAAGATTAGACTGGTCGAAAATATTCATTAGATTGGGTTAGACCTGGCCCATTTGTAATGGATTCACGTTGAACTGGATCAAATTGGACCAAATCCAATCCAATTGACGCCCTTACATATGCGCTCACACTAGTACGTACATTAAAACTCATATACATGGGGAGGTCATTTTTTCTTAAAATGGAATGACTTGGTGACAGCTTCCTTTAGTATCATTTGTTTGATCATTTTCTTGGAATGAGTACTGTCTCCCACATGGGATTTGATTTCCATTAAATTGTGGAATTCCTGCATTTTCTTTTAATTTGTTACTCAGACTCGGAAGGAGCATCCAAATGAGAGGATGTGCAGATTTTTATAATTGATGATGAATCCAATATAATAATATCATAAGCTCAATATGGGTGGGTGGTAGGGGTGGATTCAAGCTGAGCCGAACCAAGTCAAGCCGAATGCTTAGCTATTTGAGCTTGGCTTACTGAAATCATGTTAGGTTGAGCTTGAGATCAGCCCGGTTCAAAGCTCACAAGTTCAAGTTTGGCTTGGCTCGATTTCAACTACAAGTCATATTTTTTTAATAAAAAATTATATATATGAAAACATTTTTTTATTTTACATACAAAAAATTAAGAATTATAAAAATTATTTATTATATATATTTATATATTTATGTGTATATGTATATGTATGTATGTACGTGTATATGTATATAATAAAAAATTATTTATTTATTATACTACACTCATGAACCTCATGAAACAAGTTTTACTGAGCTCAAACTTGGCTCGATTAGCAAATGAGCCTATATATCAAACTCGAACTCAGTTTAAACCAAATTGAGTCAAGCTTTTCATGAGCCAAACTCGGATAACTCATGAGAAGCTAAGCTCGTGAGCACCCCTAGTGGGTGGTAACTTTTAATGGGACCCACTTGAGGACTAAGACTCCTAGACTAATTAGGGATGCACTTATTTATTTCATTTGTTAGTCCAAAAATTTGAAATCTGATCGAAGTCGTTCTGAATTTGATTTCTTTATAAATGGATTAATTGATCGAATTTGAATCGGCATTTACAGAGGAAAAAAACAGAATAGAGAATTTGGGTCTATGTGAAGTGAGATGGTTGATCACTTCAAGCTTTGTCCAATGGATAGTTTTCTTTTCGATAGTGGAAAAATAGCAAGGTCATTCAATGAACTGCCTAACTAATTTGACTAACGCACATTCTAGGGTTTCTACCTACCTGTCGTTAGAATGAATACAGATGTGCTCCTCCCGCCATCCTCACATCACTTGCAGCGGTAGATCTGGAACATCTCCCCTATTTGTATCTTGTTATTTATGGGAAGATGTTCTCAATGCACGCTTGTAACATGCTGTGAGGTGGGTGTAGTGAAGAGTATTGTTATGCGAGGAGGAACTTCGAATTCGGTTAGAATGGACATAGCCATTTTGTGAATCTTTTATTTGGAAGAACGTCAAACAAAGTTGACAGTATTTACACTTAGGAATGACAATTTTTTCCAAATTTTAGATTCTAAAAGAGATATGCCTTGAATGGATCATGAATGGGAATGATTTTTCCCCCACGCAGATGGGGATGGGAAAATTTTCATCCCATTTGTAGATGAATTAGGAACAAGAGCTCTCCCTGCCACATAAGGACCTATGATGTGTGTATATATATGTTTGTGTTTTCAATAAATGGGTTTGAGGCCCAAAACTTGGGATTCATGTTATGTATTTGTGATTTAGTTAATGAATTTGTGTTAACACCACAAAAAATATGGTTGAATATATTGGAATGCAAGGTTTATAAAACCAAATTGGACAACGAACTGGTCAGAGTTCTGGTTTTCGGGTCGAACGGTCTGACTGTTCGAACTGAATGGATGGTCCGTTTTAGCAAAAATTAAAAAAACGGTCAAAACCGTTGAACAATTTAAATGGTTCGACCGCCCAAGTCAGCGGTTTGCTGACCAAATCAATGTTTTTGATGAAATAACAGTTTTTGGGTAAAACAGACCTGACCGGTTCTCGATTTTTTTGGTCCAAACCATGTTGGAATGTATTTGAATATATTTGGTTGGATATAGGATTAAATTATAACTATTTTGTTTTCAATTATTTTTAGAATCAAGTAGAAATAAAACACAAAATGAATTTGTGGTCATAAAAAAAAAAAGAAAAAAGACCTATGGGGATGGGGAAATCTATGTACTCATACGTGGCAACGAGTTTGTCATTCAAGAATATCTTTAAATGAATTTAGCATATCCAATGCGCAATTGGATGCTGTTTTCTTATAATATTCACATGATTTTTATTTGTAATGTAAATTCTTCCCTGATCACGGGTGATATATAATAAATCATTCATTCAAACTTGATAGTCAAATTGCTGATTCTGGTGGCCAAAGTGGTTTGGGTTTTGAATTGGCTTTTAAGACATCTTATTTTTTTAATCAACAATAATCGTGGTGATCGTTTGGTAAATCTTTTTGGGAAGATCTTTTGATAGTTCTGACAGTCAAAAGGCCCATTAGGTTTTTCATTAAGATCTGAATAGCTTAAAGCCCGTTTGGTTAAGGTCTCTTTTTGCATGTCTTTCCACACAAAAAGATGAATAGAAAAAATGCAAAAACTCTTTCTTCCTAAAATTGTCCTTTGTGGACTTTTTTGTACATTGACTTTTGAAGTTTACATCTGCATTGACTTTTGGCGTTTAGATAAGGAAAAAGATATATACCGTAGATCGCGTGAAAAGTCGCACCAAACGGGGCCCAAATTATTTCTCTATAAATAGCACATTCAGGCGTTCCAGTTGCACCATACTCAGTCTCCACCATTTTCCTCCATTCTCCTTCCATGGCTACTGTCAAAATTATAACCCTAACTGTCCTTGTGGCCGGAACCCTAGCCAGTCTTTTGCCGGATCCCGTTGTGGGTCAGAACTGTGGTTGTGCC
>NW_010729094.1:2662624-2696185 GCF_000365185.1 Nelumbo nucifera | reverse complement strand
TGGGATCCATACAAGTAGAGAGTGCAACACTGTTCCTTGCAGCCGAGGGAGAGGTCCTCTCTTGTCGGGCAATGTTTGATCATTATGGGCTGAGAGGTTAAGTGTAAGGCCATTGAGGATAATATCTAATGGGCTAATCTTGCATCTGCCCACAGTCTTTGGGTGTTACAAGGTGGCTTGGCCCAGGGACCACTTAGGGTAAGTGTTGGGCCCACCATGTGATGGATTTCAGGGGGTGCAGTGTCCATAACAGTGTATTCGGTCAGGCCTTGTAGCAAAGGCTAGGCTGAACCCATGTGGCTAATGTGTAGATCAATGCTTGGGTCCCACGCCATACAAGGAAGCCCAACTGGGCAGTAGTTAGGAAGTCTAAGTGAGCACATAACCTTAATGGGCTTAAAGCCCATTTCGAACTGGACTAATTTAAGTGGTTAAATAAGGGGCGGATTCTGGAATGGATTAGCACATAGGGTAGGATTTTAATCATATCCATTCAAAGAGTCCAAATCTGAATGTGATTCAGATCTGGAAACCTTCTAATGAGATTAGGAGAAGACTGATCTAATCTATAGATAAGATAAGGGTTTATCCTTATCACCTAAAGGGATGTCTGTTCCAAATATGATTTGGATCAGCAACTCCTAATGGGATTAGGAACTGATCCTTTAAGGTTACAAAAAAAGGAAGGGGCGGCAGCCTTTAGATTATCACAAGAACATCAAATCACTGCAAGTCTTTAGAGCTGAAATCACAAAAGAGAGAATTCAGCATACCTGCAAAAATTCTCTCTTGCCACCTCCTTCCTGTCGCCGCCTCACCTGCCAGTTCGACCTTCTTTTCAGTGGGAGAAATCAAGATTTGATATTGATATCAGTTTCTTGTGAAGGAACTGATAGGAAGTTGTGCTCACGTGCCATTCTTCTACTTCTTGCGAAGGATTAGGTTCTTGGAGAGAACACTACTGATTCTGCTCCACCCTACACTGCGCCATCTTCAGTGGGAGCAATCTTTGGATCCTTCCTTGGGTGTGAATAACTTCGTTGGGAGATATTATTTCTCCGTATCATGTATAATCTTCTCCTACTGTCTTTTGTTCAAATCTGATTCAGTTTATGGTTCAAGATTGATCCTTGAAAATATGATTTTCCAAATAGGAATGCGATTCCCAATTGAAGGGAGAGAAAAATTTTTGAAATTCGCCCACCTAATTCCGCAAGATTTGGGCGTCCATACGGTAGATCTCTCATCCCTTCACTTGAAGTGGTATCAGCTCCACTGGACACATTTCCTTGTGTCTCTTCACTTTTACCCATTGAGGAGGCCTCACCAATAGACTCTCTAGCATAAGAACCCACTCATCAAATTTCTTTCATTTCTTCTGCAGTTTTCTCTTGATTCTCTTTAAAATTAATTAAGAAATTTGCGATCTCTTCTACAACTTTTGTAAGAACCTGCTTGCATAGAGTTACATTTTGATGAGCCTACGAGGCTGTTTGGCAAGTTCTTTTTGAAAGCTTTTACATAGTGAGCTATTGCATTAAGATCTTGATAGCCTGAAGATTGTTTGGTCAAAGCGTGTCTTTCCATGCGAAGATGAATTAAACAAAAAAAAAACTGAAAAGCTCCACTTGGAATTTTTCGAAAATTGTCTAAAACAGACTTTAAACATTTTTTTGGCGTGATGTCCTTTAACGACTGTATCTTTTCCCAACCAAACGGGAAAAAACGAAGACACGGGCTGCCTGACTTCTAAAAAAACACACTAAATGGAGCCTATATAATTGTAAATCAAATCATATAGGAGAGATGCCAATAACCACAGATGCATGAATTCCACCAGTAAACATATAATAAAGCACAAGATGCAAAAGTCAGCTCTTTTCATGAAACATGAAACCAATTTTACCTGGGAAGTATTTTACGTCCATTATCAAAAACATTATCTAGAGGATCGTACATAACCATAGAAAGAAACAAACAAAATGAAGCCAAGGGAGGAATTAATATTACAAAATTGAAATCTTTTAACTCAAGAAAGAAGAGGCGGTTACCAAAAATCAGAGTGTGGAGCTTAGAGACGAAAATCTAGAGAGAAACATTGGATCCATCGCGGGGACTATGGACAAAGAATGAATTGGAAACAAATTGCAAAGAATGAAGAAAATCAAAACAAAATCCGAAAAATACATCAATCGATCAATAGATTAGTTAGTGTTAAACCGGTTCAAGTCCAGTTAAAGAATGAAAGCTGCCATCTTGGTCGTTTTTTTTTTTGTTTTTTGAAATAGTTGAACGTCTGTTCGGATATTTATGCCGGTTTGGTTTTGTTGGTGTTTGGAAGGAGTGTAAATCAAGATCAACGTAAAACTTGACTCTAATTCGGCTTTACATACATTTTAATAGACTAGTGGAATTTACGACATAAAACTTCATGTAAAGCAGAGCTTTACATCGATTATCGATGTAAATACTATATCAATAAAATCGATATAAAATTTTACTTTTCTCGTCACACTTCTCGAATTCAAACCGTCACATGCCAACGGTTCCGATATTGTGCCTAGTAGATCAGTTAACATAAGAGAAAAAACTTTGTAAAACTTTGCTCATTTTTAGACCACACCAGTCCTTTAAAATACACTCAGCCTACCTTTGAAAAAGATTAAATACCACTTTTTACAGCTGTTAGAATATTTTTATCAAGTGCTCATTGAATATGCTTATATATTGTGCCTAATAGATCCGGTCCCCATATTTCACGGTTCCAATCGGTTGACATAAGAGAGAAAACTTTGTGAGGAAAAACAAATTAAACAATAAGCATATGAAATCTCTGAGTTTCCTCTCCACATTCTTCAAGCAAGCCTTCACAAGTTGAATAGCTACTTCAAATAATTTTCTCCCGAATCACGTTTTATTTTATTTATTTTGTTGTTATTAATTTAGGCTAGAGTAGAAGAAGATCAAAGACATCCAATGTCTTTGTTGCTATTTGTTTGGTTCTCTACAAATTCGAGCTCAGAACGTGAATCCCTAATTTGTTATGTTTTCAGAGATTTATAGAGTTGTCCGTTTGTCTTCTTGTTCATTTATTTATTCTGTTCTCAGATTCGTCAATCTCATAAGACCATTTTCTTGTTCAGGCACTTTTTTGCAGATTGACTGATTAATTTGAGAAAGTCAATTCTCTGTTTTTCGAAGATGAATTGCCTTTTTCAGTTCGTTTTTCTGTGTCTGAAGCAGGTTGAGAGTGCAAACCACTTTTCTGTGAGTTCGCATCTCCGCCCCACTGCCTGTCGTTCCACATAACGTGTGATTGCCACATGTCTAGTTGCATGCAATGGGGCATTCTTGCGTGCGGGGTTAATGGGACGTCCATTAGCTTGTCCCGTTAGCCCCAAAACGATCCCAAATTTCCTTTCTCCCATACAACGTTTTAAAAAACGACTCAGAAATAGAATTGTATTGGCCACCGGTTTTTAGGTCGGCAGTCCAATTGTCCAGTTCGAACGGATGACCCGTTCTAACAAATAAATTAAAAAATAATTAAAAATAAAAAGATAAAATATCGTTAAACGGATCAACGGGTCGATGATTCGACCACCCTCTCATGGTATTCTTGGCCAATGGGACCAAAATCCCATTGACCAACTTCCCCCCTCTCAAAATCTGAAAAAAGAACGCCCCCTTAGGGATAAGTGGACTGCAATCCACCTCAGAAATCTGAAATTTCAGCCTCCTCCTAATCTACTAGTAGCTCCCCCCCCCCCCCATACACCGCATCCTGCCCGTGGATTGATGTGTAAATTTGGCATCAATCCACAAGTAGGATTCATCTGACCTATATGGTGGGGATCAGATTTCTGAGGTGGACTGAACTATAAAAGCCCCTTCCATTTAAGGATGAGTCCCTTATATGACATCACCTAGTTCTTTTGGAGACACATTCGCACAAAATGCACCAAGGGAAACATCCATTCCCAAGCTTCAACTTCATCATCTTTAGTTAGAGTAACTGAAGCCCTCTATTATGATCCATTTGTCCCATGTTGGTAGTAAGGAATGCTAATGTGAAGTATCCCATATTGATAGTATGGGATGCTGTTTTGGGGTATATATGTGCTTGGATTCCCTCCTTCTAACAACTAGCTTTCTACACTATGCTTCCCAGTTGCAACCGTACAATGCAGGTGGTGACATCAGTATTTCAGTGTTTGACCAGGAATAGATGGGCTATGCAAAGTCAGCCTGCATGGGTGCCGGGACTACGGAGCGTGATGGAATATTACAGTTAACTTTTAGGGGTGAATTCTAATAAGGCGCATAACACCCTCTCTCAAAGCACGATTCTCTTCCTTGTACGCAACCACCACGGTCACTAATATCAACAGAAATTATTAAAATGCCCCTCCATTAGACCCAAAATCGTTGAAATTCTAACTGAGTCACCCTCCAAACCCCTCTGCCGGTAACCGTCAGTTCTCCTCCCCAAGCTCAAGCTCCCGTTGACGACCTTGAATTTGTCGCGGCTGTCAAGATACAGTCTGCCTACCGAGCCTACGTGGTGTGGGCGCTATAGCAAGATCTCGACCGTCAATTCAGAGGCAAACTGGTTGCAACACCTGATCCAACAGCAGTATAAGATGGATACTATTTGGAGCAATGATCGAGAGAAGCTGCGAATAAACGAGAAGACTTGATGTTGGGTCAATTTGGTCAAAAAAAATCGGAAAAGTACGGACAAGTCTAATATAGATTCTCACTGCAAAGCTATAAACATTCAGAAAGTCCAAAAATCACACTCGCACTCATACCCGTCAATGAATTAGCATCAATTCCAAGCTGGCACCTACCCCAAATCTACTTTAAACCTACAAATTCTGACCCAAGGGCTATCAATCATTCTCCCAATAATCATAGCATGTCATCATCATAATCAAATAATCAATGCCTTGCCTCATCATTTTAAAATATGATTCCTTCTAATTTTAAAATAATTTTAAAACTGAAATTTATTTTTTTAAATTAGATAAGTGAAATAATGTTTTTATTATTAGTATAATAATAGTTGTAATTATTATTCTATTTTATAATATCTATTAAATTTTTTTGAAAGTTAATAATATCTATTAATTTTGAAACTAAAGTTTTCTTACTTTTTGTTGTTTTATTAATAAACATGTGTTAATTTGTATTAACTTTACTTTTATGAATATTTTGGAAAATTTATTACATTTGTGTATTTTCATGATTTTCGAAACCGGACCAGACCGGACGGTCAGCCAAAAAAAACCAGGATGACCGGTTCCGTTTTACCCCAGAACCGCTATTTCCCCCAAAAATCGTTGATTTGGTCAACAAACCACTGACCCAGGCGGTCAAAAAGTTCGAACAGTTGAACAGTTTGGCTTGTTTTTATTTTTTTATTTTTTGTCAAAACGGACCATCTGTTCGGTTCGAACAGTCGGACCATTCGACCCGGGAACCAGACCCCTGCCTGGTTCGTTGTTCGGTTTGGTTTTGAAAACCTTGTTTATTTTTGAACAACTATTGAAATTTATTTTTAATTTGTTATTAAATAATTGATTTTCTTTTAAATAATTTATTTACAAAATTATACTAATTTATCTTTTCCTCTATTTCAGTTAAATTTAAATATACAACTGGTGCCAACTGGCTTTTTGGTATGTCTGGCTGGGTGCAGGGGAGACTTGGACTGAATGCCGTCTCTACCTGGGTGATGGGTCTGGAAATTTAGGTGAAAAAGAAATAAGGAAAAGAAAGACACGACACAAACAAATTATGTCTAATTAGAATGCTGAAAATATCTAGACTAAAGCATAATTCATTATATTTACACCAGATGACCCATGTGGATATAACAAAATAAGAACTTTTGGAAATACAAAACCACCTCGTCTCTGAATGTGTGGGACACACTATACATCACCCAATTCATTTTAATTTGCTCCTCCCTTTCATGCATCGACAATAATTTTCCATCCGCCAACTTCAATTTCTAAATGAACTCAAGATCTTAACTTTACAACCATTTTTCATGTATATAATAGCCATTAGTGCAAGGTTTCTTTCAATGTAACCAGTGCTAAATTTATAATTCCTTGGTCTTTCTCCTCAGTTCATTAAGTTCCTTCTCAATCTCTGTATCTCGAATGGGAAATCCTGCATTTGTGCTGCTAACAGCTGCTCTACCAGGTGGAAGCTCTCCTTTCTATTGAAAATAGCACATTGGAAGAAATAAAAAAGAAAAAGGAAAAATTAAAAACATATACACAAGTTCAATGGTTCCAATATCAGAGTCAATCATAACCAATTCAAAGAAATGGTAGTTCTCTAATTGTTGCATTGAAACTACAACCTTGTAAAAACCTAAATCCACTTGTAATTTGGTTTAATATCATATCATTTCCAAATTATTTTCTTGCAGCAATGTATCCTACATTAACTAATAATTATTAAACATAATAATGCTTGTAAATAAAAATAATAAAAACATCAAATGGAACTTGTTACCACTACAAGAGCACAATAACATGCATAAAACAGTAGATAACGTCCTCGTACGACAATTATAGAAGAGAACAGGCACAGCCATTATAAGGACCACATCCAAAAGGTGTGTGTAATAAAGACTGAAACCCAGATCCCAGTCATATTGCCCTTCCCTTCTCATTACTCGAAAAGAATAATAAAACGTACCAAAGAGCTTCCAGACAGTTCTTTCTTCAACTTCGCAAAGTCATCATCAACTGACGAGCTCTCTAGCAAAGCAAACTGTGGGAAATAGATTGCCTTTAGCATGGACAGGATCATCTCATCAAATTAATTTTTTTTGCTATAGATGCTATGGATGTGCAGAAAAAAAAAAAGAAAAAAAAATTGTGAACAAGTTCTAGCTGAAGTGTATAACAGATCAGCACAGGTAGAAACAGGTAACAGGAATAAACATAAAATAATATCCTTTAGGGGAAGAACAAAAGAAAACGATGAGGGAAAAGGACTACCTTTCCTTCAAGGTCGTCAGTGGTCAACAGATTAAGTGCCTCAGCTTGGGATTCCATGGCCAACACTGAGAAAATGCAACAAAAAGTTGTAAATGATTATCAAAGCTACATCAGTATTAGAAAACAATGATATATTTCTTTTCATCAGAAATAGTATGATCAAGATGGAAGATCCTCAGGTGGGGTTCTACAGAAGAGACCTTGTTGGCTAGAATTCCTCCCATGTGTGCTGTCTAGACATCTGATAAAGCACATGGTTTTTAAATGTTGGGAATCCATAGTTTTGAAAGGCTAAAAGCCTTGAAGTTTGAAGTGTGTGCCTTCACTAGTAATGATCTTGCAAAAATTGATGTGTTAAATAAGTATTTAAACCAGGATTTTGAAACTAAAGATCTGGTGAGCTTTGATATTTCTTAGGCATAGAGGTAGCAAGGTCGAGACATGGGACTTTCGTTTCCCAACATAAGTATGTCCTTGACCTGTTGTAAGAGACCAGTAAGCTTGAGTTAAACCGGCTGTATGCCTATTGATCAGAATCATAGGATCAAGGATCAAAATTTCGATATGTATTGGGCCGTACAGCCAATATGTATCATACTGGTGGTTTCCTGATATGCCCCTACAGTGGGTGTTTCGGGGTATGACCTGGTTCAGGGGGTAGATGGGCCTTAAACTGACCCCTCTGAACCAGGTTGGAAAAAAAAATAAAAGAAAAAAAAAAGAAGCAAGACTCGATACAGTCCGATACGCCCCAACCGGTGTATTGGATTGTATCAATATTTTGAACCTTGCATAGGATTAATGGTTTTGATGATGAGCAGATTAAAGATATTGGGATTGGGAGGTATCAGAGGTTGGTAGGATGGCTTCTATATCCCTGCTCCAGGCCAGATATTTCATATGTAACGAGTATGGTAAGCAAATATATGCATGTTCCACAAAGTTCACATTGGGTAGATATTGACAGGATGCTTACCCTAAGAAGCATCATGGTGGAGATTCATTGTTTCTAATTATGACACATGAAATTTGAGGCTTATATAGATGTAGATTGGGAAGGCTCCTTAGATGATAGATGCTCTACATCTGGAATTTACACTCTTGGTCAGAATTTGGTGTCTTGGAAAAGCAAGAAGCAACGGTGGCCTAGTCAAGTGTAGAAGCCAAGTACAGGTCAATGGATCATGGTGTGTCAGAGTTACTTTGGCTTCATTTTCTACTTGGACAACTTGAGATTGAGGTAGAACAGCCCTTGATGTTATACTATGATAATCAGGCCACCAACATTGCTCATATTCCAGTCCAGCATGATAGGACTAAAAATATTGAAGTTGATAGATACTTCATTAGGAAGAGGGTGTCTTCAGGCAAAGTGTGTTTACACTACATCTAATCTAAAATACAGTTCGCAGACATATTTACTAAAGGAGTTGCTAAAACTAAGCTGGAGCACGACTTATGCAAGTTGGGAATGATCAACATCCATTACCAATTTGAGGGAGTGTTGACATGCTGTGGCACCATCTACATTTCCACCCTTCAGGCTTTTATGTTAATATTTTTTATTTGTTTTGTTATTTTTTTATAACTTTTATTGTGCTTTGTTATTGGGCCCAGGCCCATATTCTTTTATTTACTTATTACCTGCTTCCCTATTATAGGGGCATGACTGTCATTGTACAAATCTTATCACTAATTATAAATACTAATGCTAAGGGGCACCTGCAAAGTTTTTGGCTCCCCCTTCTTTTTATTGCTTTTCATTCTCTCTTATCCCTTCTATTCTCTGCGCTTCTTCAATCCTTTTTCTTCTATTTCTGATTTCCTACTAAATTGATCTTTGATTTGAGTAGATCATTATATTGCCTGCAATCGGCAATAATATTCTTACAACAAACAGCATTATGCAAACCTGTCCTTGCTTCACAATTCATAACCAATCCAGGAAAGGGGAAAAACATGGCATATGAAAATCTGGAATGATATTTCTACCAAAAAAAAAAGAAAATCTGGAATGATATGTATAGATAAGATTTTTCTAGAATAGTGTCCAGATCTGATCTTCATAAATCTGGTATACCTGCTATGTTTAGATCTTTATGCTCAAATAAAAGGACAGCCCAGTGCACAAGGCTCCCGCCAATGCGGGATCTGCAGAGCAACAGATGCACACAGCCTTATCCCTGCAGACACAGAGAGGCCGTTTACAAGATCTTTACACTCAGATCTGAAAAAGAAAACTTGAACCTCACAATCCACTCCCACAAATCTGAATAGTACAAGCCCTTGTGTGAAAAATAGAGGAAGTTCGGCCCTCTCACAAAGAATAAATCTTGGTCATTTTGACCAAGAAAAAGAAAACTAAAACATCAAAACAAGAATAAAAATAAGGTTTCTTCTGTGGTTGGTTCGTTGAGGTTATAGTTCTGAACAAGCAAGAACAAAGAAATAAGAATAAGATAGGAAGAGGCATCTGATCTGACAGTTCACCTTTGTTCTGGTGCCATGCTCTCTGTCATAGATCAGAAACAAAATACAACAAAGATCACCTTTATTCTGCTTGCTCCCAGATCTCATAAGCTGTATCAGCCCTCGTGAAATTTCTTCACTTGGGGCAGCATACACACTAGAAGCCATGACATCACCAATACTGTTCTCCTGGCTCCATTTGTCATATTCAACACTTCAGACTTTGGTTCCTTAATCTTCCTGTAGAAATATTGGGCCAGATGGACCGTAGTTTATTTCAGCCTAATGTTTATTATTTTTTGTGTTAATGGGCCTATTGATCTTTTTTTCTTTAAGTTTTTAAGTAGTCGCCCTACCCAAGGGTATTCATGTAATTACCCCAACTATTCTAATCAGGTTTAATAAAAGTATTTGGGGATGGAGAGAGAGTATGATTGACTCTTCTCCTTCCCCTTCTCTCTTCTCTTCTTCTCTTGCAGTCATACCCCATAGTTGTCAAGGTGATGCCTAGGTAACAAGGTGCCCTTGGAGGCTCACCTCGCCTAATTGCCAAGCAGTTTTGTATATTATGTCATAAAATACTTTTATATTCTTAATTTTTTGAGATTATAATTATAAAATAGATATTATTAAACTAAAGTATTCATTTTGTGTGTTTATATACTAATTTATTTTTATTATTTTCTTATTTGTTATGATTTAATCAACACAGACATTGCTAAGTGCAATATTGAACCCTCAAAGACTTCAAAACATGAACCAATAAGTAATGAAGAACTTAAATTTTTTTTTCTAATCAACACATTTTCTTCCATCCATCTTTTCTTTTCTTCTTTTCCTATAACAAAAATAGGGGTTCAGCCCCTATATTTTTTGAATATGTTGATTTTCTATACTTCAACATGAAATTTATACTTTTCTTATGAAAATTATGGATAATTATTAAGGAAATATGGCTATGGAACCTAGGGAACTAACCTAGGATATATGCTTTTTTACTTAAAAAAGTCCATCACCTAGGCAACTAGGCAATGAGGCGCCCCCATGTTGCCTAGCCTCACCTTGGTGCCTTGAATACTATGCTAGAGAGTTGGCATATCCCAATCTTCTTCATTGTGGTGCCTACACTCTAATGCCATCAGTCGATCCAAATTTGGACTCTCTTATCATAATGTTGTGCACTCATTCCTTCATAACCCTCTCAATCTCCTACTCTGACAATATAAGTAAAAGGTACATAATGTTAGGAACTAGGAAGTTTGTTCACTTCTGATGGTAAAATCAATCCCCAGTTTCTTCTCAATTCACTCCCAAAGTTCAACCAGGTACAATGAAGGGTTGCCTTCAAATCTTCCAATCAAGCATCACTTCAAGTAAAACTTTCTTGAAAATTTTCTGACCTATCAATGACCACATAAATGGTTTTCTTGGCCACCTTTACTTCTCATTTGCCTTCTTGCGGCCACAACCCTTCCCCTACAACCTCCCTATAACTCCTCTTCTGGCCATTGTCCCACCTTACCACCTAACTCACCAGCCCTTGTATCCTTATTCTTCTCTACCTGGCTATTTCAATTCGCTTACCTCAGCCATGGGGAGAGATTTTGAGCAAACACAATCGCCCTCTGCCATTGGTGTCGCCTTCTCAATATCCAAAACAATCTTTTACATTAAAAAAATTTAACACTTCTAGGGTCATCTCCATTGTCACTTCTCTTCTCCAAAATTCATATATTAGTTTCTTTTTATTATTTTATTATATTTTCAAGTTCAATCACAACACACTAGGGCTGTAATTGGATTGGGTTCGGATTGAATTCTGCAAAATCTGAATCCGGTCCAATTGTTGAAAACTTGCATCCAAGTCCTATCCAAAACCCGATCAGATTTGAAGACCTCAGATTCGAATTCGAATTCTAATAGAATCAGGTTGGATTTGGATTTAATCTGGCTCTGCTTTAATTTTTTAAAATACAAACAAAAAAATCAAAAGTTAATTACTTTTCAACTTTTATGTATAATAAATTAATGTAAATATAATATACTGAATTTATTAAACGTATCAATTCATATATAAAAATATATTTTTTATATTTTAAATATAATTATATAAAATTTATATATAAAAATCAATAAAATTATAATATAATCGGATCGGATTTTAATCGGATTGGATGGAATCAAATCCGAATCCGATCTGATTATTAATCAGATGCAGATTGCAAAATCCAAATCTGATCTGATTACAAGACATCATCCAAATCCGAGATAATAGGATCAGATGCCAGATCGGGCCACAAATTTTCCGGTATCATTGACAAACCTACAACGCACAAGTTGGTGGGTGCTTCAAAACCTTAACTGATAAACAAGCAAGAACTTGAAGATTTATATCATGAGAAGAACAAAGGTATGTCTTCTTTTCTTCTGCCCCTTTCTTTTCTTCTTTTCTTTGGACAAAAACAAGGATTCCACCCATTCTCCTTTTTATTTTGGAAGTCTTTCCATTACTTTTTCTAAGACAATCTTCTTCTGCTTCACCACCCCTTTCTTTTCTTTTTTTCCTAGGACAAAATCAAGGGTTCAACCCCTATATTTTCTGAGTTTTTCTTTTCTTTCTTCTCATGAGTATGTTGATTTTCCATGAAACCAATGGAAATTACCCTAGGATTTAGGTTTTTATTAAAAAAAAAAAAAATCCATCACCTAGGTGACATGGCACTCCCCTGTCAGCGAGCTATGCTTTGGTGCCTTGACAGCAATGCTGACTAATGAATAAACTGTATCATATGCATAAATTCTCTTTTTGTTAATTAGATACCTATGGAAAAATATTTGTAAGAAAATGAGTCAGTAGCATGACCCTACCATGTAAAATGCAGCCCAGTGCACCAGGCCGCTGCCAATGCGGGGTCTGGGGAGGGACAGATGTACACAACCCTGGTCACCCAGGTCACTATGGGGTAACCCAACCGTTGCACCAAGGCCTACCCTCTAGCATGACTCCACCATGTCTTAAACATAAAATGGGCCTGTAACCTCATCACCACAGTGACAAGGTACCACGCTCCAAAGCCAACAATAACTAGATGATCTTTATCATCAAATAACAGGGGCAAGTCCAAAAGCAAAAGGTAAAAATAGATTATTATAGTCAACTGGTTGTGGCTTTGAGAGTATATATTATCCAAGAAGTATCATCATTATAAGCTGGGCTTCAGGACAGACTTTGGATCCGTGGAAACTATCTCATTTGCTGTTAGAAATCAGGAAGATGGCCTCCTACTTAGAATGCAGATTCAGATGGATTCCTAGAGAATTAAACCATGTGGCTGATAATCTAGCTAAATCTGGGCTGGGAAGGGATTTTTTGTATAGTCATCATACTTTGCCATTGCAGTGGGCTTTGTCTTTTGTTCTTTGTTGACAAGGCTTTGTACATCTCCTCATGTACATCCCTCCCCCTTTTTTTATCTTAATGAAATCTGTTATCTTTTCTCAAAAAAATGTCACATGTGCCTGCTGAAAGAATATGAGCTGACTGCCATTTATAATAGAAGCCCAATGATTACACCTCTTTCCAGAACCATAGACAATGCATGAAATATGATAATTGACTGCTCAGAAATAAAGCATAGGCCAAATATTCATACCCTTTTCCTCCATTTTTTCAAAAGCTGAAAGAGCGCTACTTGTATTAACATTCCCTAACATCTCATTCACTTTCGTTGCAGTCCTAGAACAACATAAAATTTGACATTGAGATCAAGTTCACATGGTTAATGTAAACAGAGACGGTGAAAATAAAAAGGGTGTTCTGGACTAACTTTGCTGACTGAGCACGTGCTTTGAGAGTATCTTTCTTTGACTTAGCTTCCTGTATCTTACTCTCCAAAAGCTGCAGAAAACCAGAAACCAAAGTAACAAAATAAAAAGACTATTGCAAGAATGAAGAGAAGATTGAAACCACAACAAACATACAGAAATTGTAAAAAAAAAAAAAAACATAAAATACATTAATCAAATTTGGGAGGGAACCAACAATTTTTGTTTTGATTTATTGGGTTGAGCCTTGCATTTGGGAAAGGGGATTGTTAATATTGAATCTCTGTCATCTTGAAAATTAATTCTTCTGTCCAAAATTAATATAAACCTATTATTCTACATCAAGGTTCAAAATTTTGATACGATATGCCCCATATCAGGCATATTGTATCGTATCTTTGGGGTTCCGATACACCTGTTTACAGGTGTTTCGGGACTCCTCTCTTTTTTTAATAAAAAATATGCATAAATAAGTCCCAAAAAAACAACTTTTGAAAAAATATATATAAAAGCATGAGTTTCTAAGTACCAATACGCCTCTACCGATTCAGGGGGCATAGGGATGGCAATTTTCCCCATCCCCGATGGGGACCCGACTTCCCCGACCCGATGGGGTCGGGGACGAAGATTAATAGGAATCCCCGATCGGGATTGGGGTCGGGAATGGGGATTGAGGTCCCCGACCCCGATTATATATATATATATATGTGTGTGTGTGTGTGTTATTTATATTAAACATATATTATTTTATATTATTTACATATATATATATATATATTAAAACATATTTAAAACATTATTTATAATTTAAAATTTTTATTTATTTTAAGTAAATTTATTTTTCAAAAAAAAATACTATTATCTAAAAATATTTCGAGGATTCGGGTCCCCGCGGGGAACCCATCCCCGTCGAGGATCGAGGGTGGAGGAGAAATTTTATCCCCAATGGGGATCGGGGACGGGGATGGGGGTTAATTTCAGAATCGGGGGCGGGGACAGGGAATATGATCCCCGCCCCGTTGCCATTCCTACAGAGGCATATTGATACTTTGAACCTTGTCCTACATAATTAGGCATAAAGGTTGTTTTAGAATCATAGGAGCATAATTATCTCAACTTCCACGCAACCCCCAAAATGATTCTTCTTTTTTAATTTTAATTCATTGTATACACAGCTAAATTAAAATCATAATAGACTGAAATTTTGACCCCTTTGCATGCAGCACTAATTGTACAGGTAACATACATTTACACCACTTCTTTGGTGGTCATAATTCTTCTGGTCAGAAAGGGGTTGTCATTGAAGAGGGTGTTGAGTCATTGAAGACCAATTTTTTGAAAAGAACTCAGTGTTGGAGATGGAGAGGATTAATGAAACACCAAAGGAGTTGAAGATTCTCAGAAGGAATTCTCTTGCAGTGAGAAAATTCAGAAATCAGAGAAAACCTCTAAATCTGTTGGTCTCAAAAGTTTTTGCTAGACTGAAGTGGGGTTTATTTAGGATTGGTCTAAACAAAAAAAATGATGAAACCAAAGAAAGGCCTAAAGAAGAACTAGAGAGGTCATTTGTTTCTGTTTGTTTCCTCTTTGGAACTTGGTGTGGATTTGTGAGTGGTTTTGGTTTGTTGGTTTTGGGGGTTCTGTTTTGGTTGTTATTCTCTGTTCAATGAGTTGGATGTTTGGTGGTCTGTTTTTCTTCATTTTTAGTTGGTTTGTTTGATTTGGAGTTTGTTTCGGAAGTTTTTGTCTTTTTTGACTTCTGATCACCTTCCTTGTAATCTTCTTTTTTTGTTAATAAATTTTATTAAGAAAATTGGTAATAAAATAAATTTATTTCCCAAATGCAAATCAATGAGAAAGATGAATCCTGCCTGCTTAATTGGTATTTATTTATTGATCATTTCTTTTTAACTTGTCAAAAGATCTCTACACAAGTACACCTCAACTTATATATATATATATATAATGAGAGAGAGAGAGAGATAATGAGGCTTAAACTACAAATCCCAAGGCCTCAAGGCTTACACCTCAAGTATCTAGATCTACTAAGTGCCACACTTTCATAAGGGCAGCCAGTGCACAAGGCTCCCGCCAATGCGAGGTTTGGGGAGTGAAGGATGAAACTGTGACTGCATTAGCTAGTTACAAAACTTCGTAAGGGCTGCATGGCCTGAACAAAGTTGGCATCTATACTTTGAGGAGTTTCTAAAGGCTGGGTACATGACAGACAAGAGAAATGCTAGTAAATAATTACTTTATGTAACACTTGGATTTCTTTCCCTATAGACAAGATGGAAACCATTAAAAGACACGCCAACTTTATTTTGTAGTTTGCCTTTTGATTGTTCCACACCATGTCTGTAGGAAGAAGCATCCGAGAGTCACATAAACTGGTTTACTAGCATTGATGGAAAGACAAAAGGACAACCCAGAAAGAAATTATTTCAAAGATCTCTACAAATCAAAAAAAAAACTGACATTGGAGAAAGAAACTGAATTATTTCAAAGAAATTCTTCTCAAACCGACATTGGAGAAAGAAAAAATAAAAGAAACAATTTTAATAGAGATGTAACAGTACTTTGTGTTTAAGGACATGAACCCCAATATTGATCCCAGCCATCTGGGATCTTGGGAGGGGTAGACTCAATACAGACCTAACCTTGGCAATTTTTTGCACAAAGTGGCCACTCTCAGACTTGAACCCACTTCTCACGCTTGTCAGCCAGAGATTTTAGCATTAGACCAAGAAATAACCCCTAAGGAGATGAAAAGGTTGTGGGGTATAAAAGAAAATTAATAGCATACCCGAGTATTTGAGACAAGATTTTCAACAACATTCCTCTGCTGATCAAGCTGAGCCTTTAAAGCACTTGCATTGTCCTGCAAAAGAATACAAAAGAATCAAAACCATCAGACATTAGGACAAACACTACATTAATTCAGCATCTTTGTTTTCTTTTCTTTTTCCTTCATTCCTTTTTCTTATTCCTACACAAGAACTTCAAAACAGGTTTGATAAAAGGAGAAAATGTATCACATAATCAGACACCTCTTAACTGCATAACCAGAAAAGGTGTGACCTCTAAGGAATGATCCAACATATAGAAAGGCAACAAGTATTGAAAGACTTTCCAGGCCTTCTTATTAAATTATTACAATAAAGTTAAGGGAAAACGGATATATACAAAATCAAACCAAAAGTTAACTACTATGAGCAGATGAAAAGGTTCAGTTACTATGCGCAAAGACATCAGCAATCAGTGACATGAATCAGCCATGCTATCTGTGTTGAGAAAACCTTTTCCATCGAGCAATAGTAAATGTATTATGTTGTCTTAAATCTCAAAGATGCATGGGATCAGATATTACTTTCTCCTTTGAGTATAAATTAAACTTTATTAATAAAATTAAACAAAAGGAACCAACTCCATATTGCAGAAGATGAGAAAATCTGATAATGAAAGAGCTTTCCAGAAGATGGGACCATGAACCCTTTATTGCCATCAGACCAAGATGCAGACTATATCCCAGCAGCCAGAGGCCAATCCTAGACAAGCAACGAAGAGACACTGTCCGGCCCAGAGGAAGGAGACTCAACGGTGATGTGTCCTGGGGATAGGATTTACCACAACCATTCCTGTGAGTTCACCCTTGCCAGAACAATTCCTCTGCAACCCAGAGAAGGAGACTCAACAGTGTCTTGCTCCTGTACTAGACAGCCCATTGCTAATTTTGCCACTTGCAATAAATTGTCCCCATCCTATTGTAACTTTTTTTCTGTCATTTGTACTGCTTCTATTCCCAAAAAGGTTGCAAAGGCTAAGCAGATACCTGAGCAGAATAGCGCTATGTTAGAAGAAATTAGAGCCCTACATAAAAATCATATAAGGGAACTAGTGGATCTTCTTGAGAGAAAGAAACCGGTGGGGTGCAAGTAGGTCTTTTCTGTTAAAATTGAACTATAAATCTATAGAGAGATACAAAGCTAGACTTGTTGCAAAGGGCTTCTCTCAAATGTATAGGGTGGATTACAATGACTCTCATGTGCACCTATTGCTATGATGAACTCCATAATAGCTCTATCATCTCTTGCTGCAAATTTTGAGTGGCATCTCCATTAGTTGGACTCAAAAATGCCTTCTTAAATGGAGATCTGAGAGAAGTAGACATGATTCAGCCTATTGGGTAGTTTATGACCTCAGGATCCAATCAGCGATTTAAAAAGGCACACCTGACGACCTGAGGCAGCAATTTTATAATTTTAATTGCCTTTAAGACCCTAACATGGACTTGTTTGGGCTTTCCTTGACCTCGAGGGGCTTGGTACAAAGGTGGCTCGTAGAATCAGGAATGCAATATGTTTTACATCACATTAGCTACTTGAAGTAATGCAATTGAGCAAAAAAAGAGATTGTGGATTTTACATGCTTGAAAATGTTTTATATGTTTGATTTTATTTTTAAATTTTCATTTGAATACACTTTACATGTTGTGTTTATGTATTTTAATTTTAGATAATAGCTTTTTTAAAACATTTATTTTAAAATCTAAGTTTATATTTTTTATTAATATTTTTTTTGCAATTTTTTTTAATTTTTTGGCATTGTTTTGAATTTTCTGACATTTCTTTTATTTCTTTGGCATTTTTTTGTATTTTCGCGCCTTGCTTCAAAAAGGCATGTCTTGTCTTGCCTTGCACCTTGCACCCCAGGCACAAATTGCCCCTTGCACTTTTAAAAGACTAGATCCAATATGATATGCACTGATGTACATTACTTTTATTCAGTGATTTAAAAGGTGTGCCTAAGGCACGCCTAGGCGCACAGTTGAGGCGCATTTTGGGGTATGCGCCTCGCCCAAGTCCTAGGCACACCCAGGCATGCATCTGATGCGCCTTGTGCCTCATCCCAGGCGTGCACCTTCTTAAAATTTTGCACTTTTTGCTTTTTTTGAGTCTAATTGCTGAGTCGGGGGCTCCGCCCCCGAACCCCCGATCATGCCCCTCGAAGCAAGCCTAAACAAGTCTATGTTATGGTCCAAAATTCTTATTTCTCACATAAAAAATAATGATTTTATAACCATTGCCTTTCAAGAAGATAGTTTATTGCAATGAATGAATGAACATTAGCAATAAAATATCAGACCCTAACATGAAAGTTATAAAATCATTATTTTTATAATGAACAACATTATTCGAGAACCCCCTGTTTGCTAATGTTGTTCATTCATTCATCGCAATAATATATCTTCTTAAAAGGCAATGAAAGTTATAAAATCATTATTTTTTATGTGAGAAACAAGAATTTCAGACCCTAACATAGACTTGTTCAGGCTTGCCTAAATGGGCGTGGTACAAAGGTAACTCATAGAATCAAGAATTCAATATGTTTTACATCACGTTAGCTACTTGAAGCAATGCAATTAAGGAAAAAAAGAGATTATGGGTTTTACATGCTTGAAAATGCTTTATATGTTTGCTTTTATTTTTAAATTTTCATTTGAATACGCTTTACATGTTATGTTTATGTATTTTAATTTTAGATAATAGGTTTTCTAAAACATTTATTTTCAAATTTAAGTTTATATTTTTTATTAACATTATGTTTAATATTTTTTTATTTTTTGCATTTTTTTAATTTTTTGGCATTTTTTTAATTTTCTGACTTTTTTTATTTTTTAGCTTTTTTTGTAATTTTGTGCCTTTCTTAAAAAGGCGTGCGCCTTGCCTTACGCCTTGCACCTCAGGCACAAATTGGCCCTTGCGCTTTTTTTGCTCCTTGCGCTTTTAAAACACTGCTTTTATTAGGAATAAAAGAACAATTTCATTTACAATCACATGTTTCATTGGGTGTGTGTTTCTATGATAGCCCTTAGAGAAGAATTCAGATTAGCTGAACGTGATGTCTGTTCAGTGAGCTGTGGAACCAATGAAAATGTTCCACTATGAAAGGTGCGGGTCCCATGTATTTTATTACTGGCATGGAACATTATCATTGGTTCCACAGCCTGCTGAATAGCCATCACATTCAGCTAATCCTTGCTCCTTAGAGATAGCAAATTGACCCACCCACCCCAGTCAGGGTGGCTTTCTTGACCATTGATTGGGTTTGGAGCTGGTTTCAGGGAAACCTGAAACTCTAGTTACTGGGGATGGGGAAGGGTGGTATTTGTCCACCTTGTCCCAACCCCGGCCCCGAACCTGCCCCGATTAAAAATGACAACGGTGGGGCAGGGCAAATTTGGGGATCCCCATTCTCCACGGGTCAGGGATGGGGTTGGGATTTCTAGCCCCATTGGGGTATGGGGCAGGGAAGGGGAGGGTATTTGAGTTTGGGGTCAGAGACAGGGTATGCAAAACCTGGCCCCACCCCACCTTGTTGCCATTCCTAGTAACCCTTGATCTACATTTTAGGATTATATTAATCATAGAAATGATTGAGACCAACACAATCAGTATGCAGACTAAACTATTCCCAACCAATGGATAAGCATGGGTTATTCATCCTGAAAAGGTTGACATGCAAGAACTGCTTTGTGAGAAAGGGCAGTCAGTCTCTACTGCCAAAGTGATGACTCAAGACACAAGCATGGGTGTTTAGAAAAAACTGAACTAGACCACTTTCAGATGGATCCTAGATTTAATGACTGGTGGAGCATTTGGATTGTTGCATATGATCCTTAGACTTGATAATGGTATTCTTTTTTTTTTTTTGAAGAATAAAGATAAAATATTTCATTAAAAAGGAAAAAGAACATTACAATCCCAATGGGTGTCCGAGAGACACACCAATAGATCACTAAGCCACAAAAAAACTTTCAGCATTACAAGCTTGAATTTCAAGCACATCCCAGAAGCTCTCCCCCAAATCTGCTCTATTGATTTAAGCAAAACATGGAGGATCCATACCCAATCAGTCACTAGTCTACCGACTGAAGCAACTAGCATCTCAATGCTCTTGGACTTGTTATTAAATAACATTCTGTTCCTTTTATTCCAGATAGCCCAACACACTGCAAAAGGTATGCAGCTCCAGACTATCCTAGCCTTATTGCTCCCTCTAAATCTTGGCCAACATGAAAAGATTTCAGTAGTGGAACTTGGCTGAAAGACTAACACCGAAGAGCACAGAGTAAATCTTCCAAATGAAATTGGCAACCTTGCATGAGAAAAATAAGTGGTACACTGACTCCTCTTCCATCTTGAACATATAGCAAAAGCTCATCATGCTGATGCTTCTAATCTTCAAGTGGTCTGCAACTTAGATACTATCCAAGGAGGCCAACCACACAAAATCTTCCACCCTTGATGGGGCTGGATTCCCCCACATTCCTTCTGCCTGTTCTATGATCTGATGGTCTTTGATAAGGGCCAAGTAGGACTTTACTGAGAATTTTCCAGCAACAGAATGCATTCCTCCATTTCTTGATCCCTGCAGTGGTCTTCTAAACTTTGGGCACCAAATCACCTTCTCACCACTGACTTCATAGCATTGATCAATCCTTAGTTGATGCTCAACAGCCTGTATAACCTCGGGCAAGCCTCACACAGCTTCCCAACTCCACTCCAATCATCCTCCCAGAATCTCTAGCACCATCTCCAACATTGAATCAAACCAAACTCCTGAACTCCCAATTGAACCCTATTATTCCTTTCCATACACTCACCCCGTAAGAATTAGACACCTCCCTTGATTTCCACCCAAACGTCACCACCCCATAATGGCATTCTACCAGGTTTCAAATCTTGTGCTTTTGATATGCCAACTAATGATGCCCTATCAGAGGTAAATTACCTGGGTGTGTAGGAGGAGATAAGAGTAGGATCAGAACAAGTGATCATTGTGATAGGAATTGCCACTGCCACTATGTCAGACAAAGAGAATACCCTAATCAGCAGAAAACTAAAAAAGATATAAAAGACGAGAGAATTTGTGCAGAAGAGAAGAGAAGAAGAAAGAATGGAGAAAAGAAGAGAAGCCAATAATGCTGGCCGCCCCCTCTCATTAACTTTTATTCTTAATAGGCCGGCTGGTGCTTACAACTTAACAAAAAAATAAACTACTACTCTAACAGCTTCTAACAAATAAGCTGTGTTCCCGGCTAACTAATTAAACAATGGCATTTTACCAAGATTGTTATGAGATCTTAAAAAAGGATATTTAAGGAGTTTTCAATGAATTTTTTAGGAGAAGTGATTAATCCCAGGTTGAACTCCGCTTTCATTGCCTTGATTCCAAAGAAGGTTGAGGATGTTCATCCTAGAGATTTCAGACCTATCAGCTTGGTTAATAGCCTATACAAAATAACTACAAAGGTACTCTCTCAAAGGATAAGATGTGTTCTTCCTACCATTGTTTCCCCAAATCAAGGGGCACTTCTGAAAGAAAGGAAATCATTGCCAACAAAAGTGTTGAGGAAATGAGAAAGGTGGGAAAAAAAAAAGGTTTTGTTAGTAAACTGGATTTGGAGAAGGCCTATGATTTGGTAGATTGGGGTTGTTGGATGGAGGTTCTAAGAAGCTCTCGCCTTGGAGACAGATGGTGTAAATGGGTTGAGGGTGCATCAAGACTTGTCACTACACTATCTTGGTGAATGGGGCCCACTATCCCCATTCCTCTTTACTCTGATTGTGGATGTCCTTGGAAGACTAATCTCTAGGGCAAATTCTAGAAGGTGTGGGGATGGAGAGTTGATAGGAAGGGTGTGACAATCACTCACTTATAATTTGCAAATGATACTATTTTGTTCTGTGAAGGGGGAGATATTAGGTGGATCAGAAACTTGAAATGGGTGATTCAATTGTTTGAGAAAATGTCAAATTTAAAGGTGAGTCTTCACAAGAGTTGTATTTCAAGGACAAATATGGAATAAAGGGAGATATCAGAAAGTACCAAAACCCTAGGTTGTATTACGTCTCAATGGCCTTTGATCTATTTGGGGCTACCTTTGGGTGATAATCCAAGAAGTGCTAGCTTTTGGAATCTAGTGGTTGAGAGATTTACAAAAAGGTTGGTCTCCTAGAAAAAAATCTATTTATCCTTGGGGGAGGATCACATTAATTAGGTCTACTTTGGCCGATCTGTTGGTGTACTATTTGTCAATATTCAAAATTCCAAAAGGGGTGAGTAGAAGTTTGGAAAATTGATTAGGGATTTTCTATGGAAGCCAGGAGAGGAGAAGGATCATAGGGTTCATTTGGAGGTGGTGAGAAGAAGTAAGAAATTTGCTGGTCTAGGTGATAAGGAAAAAAAGGAATATAGCTCTTTCGGGAAAATGGTTATGGAGATTGCCAACAGAAAAGGATAAATTCTGGGAAAGGTAATTATTAGCATTAATGGGCTTGCGGCTAATGGGTGGGATGTAGACTATGGACCAAAGCAACAAGAGCTTCACCTTGGAAATCCATCCATGATATTCTTCCAATGTTCCTACCCTTCATCAAATACAACCTATGCTTTGGAAACCTTGTTAAATTTTGGGAACATGTGTGGCTGGGTGACTCACCATTGAAGGAATAATTTCCATCTCTTTTAACTTGTCTAACCTTAAGAATGAACCTATGTCTTCCTTCTTGTTACCTTCTAGTTCGAACTCAAGCTATGCCTAGAATATAGGGTTTAGAAGGGGGCTCAGAGATGCTGGATTAGATAATGTTTTGTTACTTCATTGTTTATATGGAGTGTTCCTGAACCCTTCAGAGTCAGATAGTAGGATTTGGTGTATTGCATCATGTAATTCTTTTCTTGTGATTCATTCTTTTCTGCCCTAACCCAACCTTTAGATAGCTTTATGATGCTTTTTCCGGTTAAGGAGGTTTGGAACAAGCCTATTCCCCCTAGAGTTAGTGGTTTTTGTTGGGAAGTTTTCTTGGAAAGAATCAATACTTGTTATCTTCTTCAAAGAAAGAGATAAAATAGGTGTCTTTCTCCCAATTGGTGCATCCTTTGAGAGGCAAATGGTGAGACTTGCTACCACTTATTAATCTCCCACTCTTTCATTTCAATTATTTGGGTATGTTTCTCTCTTTGTTTGGGTGCAGGTCGAATGCCCCACCAAATGTTCAAAGTTTGTTCGGTTCTACCTATGTCAACTAGAGGAAGAGAAGGGGGAGAATTCTGTGGAGGTGTACAAGGGCGGTTGTGTGTCCAATGCTTGGGAAGTCTCGACAATATGGCCGACTAGAAACAAGAGAGAAAGAGAAGAGAAGAAGAGAGAAGATAGAAGAGAAGAGGAGAGATTGGCGACAATGGAACAGTGCTGGCGGCACCAGCTTCTACTAACATTTATGGGGCGTCTGAAATAAAAGGGAAAAAGACCCTTATGCCCCTGCTTAAGTAAAGTACAATAACAGAAAATAAAAAAGACTTTAAAACAACCAAACAGACCCTAACAAGACAGAAAATAATAAATAAGACATAAAATAAACTATTTCAACACTCTCCCTCAAGTTGGAGCATAGATGTCAATCATGCCCAACTTGTCACACAAATTATTATGCCACACATGTTGAAGACCATTGATGAAGATGTCTGCAAGCTATTCCTCTATGACATATGGAATGCATACTTCTCCACTCACAAGTTTTTTTCTAATAAAATGCTTATCCACTTCAATGTGTTTCGTCCTATCATGGAGGACTGGATTAGCAGCAATGTTGATAGCAACTTTATTGTCACAATAGAGTGACATAGGGTTGTTGACTGCAAAACCCAGTTCACCTAACAAGTTTCTTATCCACATGATTTCAGCAACTCCATGAGACATAGCTTTGTATTCTGCTTCAGCACTGGATCTAGCCACCACACTTTGCTTCTTACTCCTCCAAGTGACCAAGTTACCTCCTACAAAGGTACAATACCCACTGGTGGACTTTCGGTCATTGACTGCCCCTGCCCAATCAACATCAGTATATACTTTCACCTTTAAATGTCCATGTATCTGGAACAACAAACCAGCTCCTGGAAATTTCTTGAGGTATATAAGGATTCTCTCTGCGGCTTCAAAGTGAGTTGTCCTAGGGTTGTGCTTGAACTGACTAAGGACACCCATTGCATAAGCAATATCAGGTCTGGTCATAGACAAATATAAGAGTCTCCCTACAAATCTCTGAAACTTCTTCACATCTTTCAAGAACTCCCCCTGACTGTCTCCCAACTGATGGTTAGGTTCAATTGGCGAGTCAATTGGTTTCACCCCTAGCTTGTCTGTATCTTCTAATAGGTCCAGTACATATTTCCATTGGGAAATAAAGATGCCCTTTTGAGAGTAGGAAACTTCAATTCCAAGGAAATAATGTAATGGTCCTAAATCTTTCACCTCAAATTGAGTGGCTAAGAATTTCTTCAGTTTCTGTATTTCGGTCTCTCAGTCTCCTGTGATCACTATGTCATCCACATACACAATTAAAGCTACAATTTTCCCTTCACCTTTCTTCACAAATATATTGTGGTCTGACTGGCATTGTTGGAACCCCATCTGTTGAACTGCTAAGTAGAACTTACTAAACCAGGCCCGAGGTGATTGTTTCAAACCATATAAAGATTTTTTTAACCTGCACACTTTCTGCTCACGGCCTTTGGCACAAAAACCTGGAGGTTGGGTCATGTATACTTCCTCTTCTAAGTCACCTTCAAGAAAGCATTCTTAATGTCCAATTGGTGAAGTTCCTAGTCAAGATTTGCTACCAATGAGAGAAGAATCATGATAGAGTTCATCTTGGCTACTGGAGCAAATGCCTCTGCATAGTCTACTCCATATACCTGTGTAAAACCTTTTGCCACCAGTCTGGCCTTATACCTTTCAACAGTTCCATTAGCCTTATGCTTCATTGTGAACACCCACTTGCATCCCACTGGTTCCTTCCCTTCAAGAAGATCCACCAACTCTCAAGTGCCATTTTTGTGCAATGCATCAATTTCTTCCTTCATTGCATCTGTCCATTCAAGTTTGGATAAAGCTTCTGCCACATTCTTAGGAATAGGGATATTGCCAACAAAGACAGGAATGCATGATATGAAGGTGAGATATGGTCATAGGACACAAAGTGAGAGATAGGATGATTAGTAATACATGATCTAACACCCTTTCTCTTAGCAAGAGGAACACCAAGATCATTAATGACAGGGGAATCAACATTGAGAGGTTCAGGCATATCAATAGGAACAAGTGTACCTGGCATATGAGGAGGATCTGCCTCTAGAGAGTCCAGTGATGTTGGTTGCATAGTGTCAGGTTCTACGGCTCTTGAACTCTGTTGGCTTTTGTGACGGCAAAGAAAGACACGGAATGGAGGAGGATAGGAAGAGGAGGTAGTTGAGTCTGAGCCTGGGTGTGTTTCTCCTCAAGCCTACCCTCCCCTTGAGGAGAAACCGAGAAGAAAGGTTTATTCTCCAAGAAGGATACGTCTACGGAGACATAGTACTTGCGAGAGGTGGGATCATAGCAACAATACCCCTTTTGAGATAAAGGGTAACCAAGGAAAACACAAGGAATAGCACGAGGATCAAGTTTACCCCGAGTAGGAGACAAGTTATGAATAAAACAACGGCACCCAAAAACACGCACTGGAATGGGAGACAATAGAGCTGTAGGAAACAAAAGTTGATGTGGGACCTTATACTCTAGTAACCGAGATGACATACGGTTGATGATGTATATAGCATACAGAACAGCATCCATCCAAAAACCTTTTGGAACATTCATATGGAGTAATAAGCCACGAGCTACTTCGAGAAGGTGACAGTTTTTCCTTTCAACAACATTGTTTTGTTGGGGTGTCCTAGCACAAGAGCTTCGTTGAAGAGATCCACACGAAGCAAAGAATTCCATGAGATCACTATGGAAGTACTTTTTTTTTCATTGTCCAACTGGAAAAAATTTGAATTTCAATTTGGAATTGAGTGAACACCATGCATTGAAAGTCTCACAATTTTGGGCACTTCATCTCTATATTGCATAGGGTAAACCCAAGTATATCTAAGGTAATCATCAATCAAAGTAATGAAGTACTTATATCCAGCCTCGATAGGTAGAGTAACAGGGCCCCAAACATCAGAATAGACAATATGAAATGGAAATTCAGATCTTTTATTTCTTAAAGGAAAAGAACTTCTACAATGTTTACTCAATTGACATGTCTAACACTGCAACTGACTAACTGACAAAGACTTAAACAACTCTGGAAACATAACTTTTAATGACTCAAAAGAAAAATGACCAAGACGACTGTGCCATAAATAGGCTTGACTCTCAATGACTTTGTAACCACAAGACCAACTTTATTCTCCAACATGTAGAGATCATCCACCATGCTTCCTCTACCAATCGTCTTCCCCGAGGCCAAATCCTAAAACACACATGAAGATGGAAAAAAAGTAACTGAATAATTCAAAGAATGAGTAATACTGCTAATGTAGAGTAAATTTATAGGCAATTTAGGAACATGCAACACATTAGAGAGGATAAGGCCGAGTGGGAGAGATATGTGGTTCCTTGGCCAGCTATGGTGGAGAATGAACCATCAGCCAGTCTCACCTTATCTCTCCCAGAGAGAAGGTTGTATGCCTGAAATAAATTTGATTTACCGGTCATGTGGTTTGAGGCTCCAGAGTCAATTATCCAAGGGGAATCGAATGTATGATTCCTTAGGGTCAGAACTGGGATGCCTTTCCTAAGTTACCATGGGACTAGTCTCTTGAGATGCCATATTAGCTGAATTATACTTTTTCTGATTCTGGTGGATTGGTTTCTTACCCTAATCAGTTGTTGACTTCTTGCCCAATTCTTGTGCCCATTTAGGTTTTCCATGGAGATCCCAACATGTATCTCTGGTGTGTCTTGTCTTCTGGCAACGAGTGCACCAAATTTTACTTTTGTCATATGTTCTCTTCTGAGAATCACCCTTCTTAAAGGAGCCTCCAACATTAGAATCTGTACTTCCCCGGACAGCTAGGGCAACTGGCTCCCCCTCTTTACAATTCATCACACTTCTTCTACTCTCTTCTGACTGGACGAAGGCATAAACCTCCTGAACTGATGGCAAGTCTTTACTTCCCAAGATCTGCACCCTAATGGACTCATATGAAGGGTTCAACCCCAAGAGAAAAGCAAATACCCGTTGTTGAGAGACAAGTAACTTGTACGCCTTTGCATCTTCATCACACTTCTAATTCACATTTTGATAGTGATCCAATTCTTTCTAGATCGATATCAGATCTGAGTAGTACACTGAGAGACTCCTCTCCCCCTGCTTGCAAGTAGAGGATTCAGCTTGCAGTTGGTATATCTTGACATGTAACTTTGCTTGAATAGGTGGATTTTGCTTGTTCCCATATTTCATAAGTTGTTTCAGCCCACATGAATGTCTTTCTTACCTGTGGCAGCATGGAAACCAAGAGTCATGACATCACCATACTATTTTCTTGGTTCCACCTATCATATTCAGCACTTGCATTCTTCGGTTCCTTCACTTTCCCATTGATGTATCATATTTTCCCCCTAGCAATGATGTAGAGTTTTATTCCCCTAGACCATTCAAGGTAGTTTAGTCCATCGAAGGGAATTACAACCATGGGGAAACTCATATCCATTCCCCCACTCACTCCATTTTGACTTCCTGAAACCCCCGAAGTAGCAGAATTCTAGAGGACATGGTCAAAACAGAATTTCAGTCTCAACACTCAACTTAGGATCCCTCCTTACACCAGAAAATAAATTGGTCCACACACAAGTAATCAGTCCACACACACACTTCGGTTTGGACTCAATCTGAGCACAAAAAAACAGCACCAGTTTCCAGAAAAACAAGGCAAGATCAAACTGATTTTCAGACCTGTACGGTTTAAAAGTCCCAACCTACTAACTTTGCAGAAGGTCTAAGAACATTGATCATCAGGAGAGATCCTTACACACTTGTAATCAAGCCAAAAAACTAGAGAAAACAGGTCATCCGTGACCTACAGTCTCCTTTTCACAGGTACAGGATCACACGTTCCAAAACAGAAGAGGTATAAACCTCACAAAGGTCTGACAACATTCAGTAGTTCAGATTCATTCGTTTTATTCTCTTGGTACACGACCAAGGAAGGAAAAAGAGAAAAAAAAAAGGACTGTACCAGTCGTAGATCAGTTTTGATCAGCCCAGATTCAGTTCTCTGTTCCACCCAGATTCAGCAAGTTGAGAGGAAAGAAAACTTGTTCGATCTGCTCTCACAGTCAATAATCCTGCTCTGATACCATCTTGACAATATGACCGACTAGAAACAAGAGAGAAAGAGAAGAGAAGAAGAAGAGAGAAGATAGAAGAGAAGAGGAGAGATTGGTGACAATGGAATAGTGCTGGCGGCACCAGCTTCTATTAATATTTATAGGGCGTCTAAAATAAAAGGGAAAAGACCCTTATGCCCCTTCTGTAAGTAAAGTACAATAACAGAAAATAAAAAAGACTTTAAAACAACTAAACAGACCCTAACAAGACAGAAAATAATAAATAAGACATAAAATAAACTATTTCAACAGGAAGAAAGGAACCAAAGAGTCTTTTCAGATAAGGAAGGAGTAGAGAAGCGATCATTGAAACTATTACCACCAGAGTGGTCCAATGGGTTAAATCTTTGAGCATTTTTGAAGGTATTTCCACAAATTGTCACCAGGCCGACCTGGTCCTCACCTCCTTGGGGATTTATTAAGTTGAATTTTAGTGGTAACGAGGGGAATTCAGGTCCTTCCAAGCATTGGAGGTGTTCTCCGGAATGAGGGAAGAATTATTGCACTCTACTCGGGCCCAATAGAGGTGGGTCATTGATTCACCGAGGGTGGAAATCTTGGCCATGATGGAAGAAATTTAAAAAGCAAAGGAGCTGTGCACATTAGTAGGTTGATCAATGAAGGGGATTCAAAGTTGGTAGTGAATTGGCTGCAAAAAGAGGAGATTGGATGGTGGAACTTTGTTCATGAAAAAAGAATTCAATTGTATAACACAAAATATAGAGTTTAAGCTGCAGTGGGAAAAAAGGAGTGCAAATGTTTTTACTGATGCTTTGGCAAAACAAGGGGTGGAAAGGGATCAACTTTTCTGGGCAGTGTTGTAACTTGTGTAATCAGCTATCACCTAGGAGATAGTTAAGAGAGTTTATCTCTCTCCGTGGTGCTCCATTGTATCTTTTTGCATAATTAATGAAATTCTCCTATTACTGATCAAAAAAAAATAGACTGGACATTGCTTATGTAGTGGGTTTTGTAAGCTAATATATGCATTCCCCTACAACAACTCATCTAGCTGTTGCAGACCATGTACTTAGGTACTTAAAGAAACACCCAAGAAGAGGATTGATTTTCTACAAGCATGGACATCCTCATGTATAGAAATATACTAATGCTGACTGAGCCTGATCCTTTATTGATAGAAGGCCCACTACTGTTAATTTAGTTACTTGGAGAAGTAAGAAGCAAGTAGTTGTGGTGAGAAATAGTGTTGAAGCCAACTATAGGGTCAGTAAATCTTCTGGTTGAGGAATCTATAGATTGAGTTAGGCTTTCCTATGACATCTCCCATGTCATTGTATTGTGACATGAAGGCTTCTATAAACATTGCTCACAACCCAATTCAGCATATAAAAGTTATAAGAAGTAAAAAAGCCTGAAAGGGGTGAAATATGTTTATCTTATGTTGGCTCCAAAAATCAATTTGTTGGTGTATTTACTAAGAGCATGAACACCCCACACCATACTGAGTTATTTAACAAGTTGGGAATGCACTATATATAGCCCAACTTGAGGGGGAGTATAATCAATGTTTAGGAAATTGGAGGGAACCGGCCGATCAGACCAATTGAACCATCACTCATGCCCCTGCCAGTTTGGTCACACTCTAAGAACCAGAATTCATTAAAAACCGATCAAAACCGGCTGGCCAACGGGTTTAACCAGAGAACTAGTGAACCAGTCCCAGTTTTATATAACTGCCCAGGTCACTAAATGATGGAATTTTCAAAATGTTAATGGAAAGATTTGAACCGCCCAACCTTTTATTCATGTACAATGTCTTGTTATGTTAAGCTATTCCTTTATTCATGCTTATTTATGCCTCTTTAATGTGTACATTGCTTTAATACATATGTAATTTAAAGAAATAAAAGTTAAAGAGGCTTGAACCCTAGTCATTTGCTTTAAAAAATAAGGAACAAGCCATCTATCCACCACATTCAACTACACTATTATTTATTTGTAAAATATATTACATATAGTATTTCACAATTTATATGTGTATATATAAAAATTACGTCATCATAGTTCAACCTCCGATTTGACCACGATTGAAACTCTGACCCATGAACCTCTAATAATAAGAGAGGGTGCCACCCACTGATTGATTGTGCCCTCAAACTCTTTCTCTCTTATTTTCTTTTCTTCTAACTTATGTCTATGGAAGATTATAAATAGTAATAAACAATGATAGAGTTATCAGGCACCAATTACTTTTGGCCCTTTTATTGTTTCTTTTCTTCTCTTGCTCTCTTTCTTTTCTAACTAATCCACTGCAACTGCAACTAACACCCTCCCTTTCTTTGTTCAATTAAATCACACCATTCTCATGTCACGGTGCATCCCAAATTTTTATAAACCCAATTAGAAATTTAGAAAACTAAGTTTCCATATAAATGTGGCACAAAACACACTGAACAAGGAATATTCTTTGGAACATTCCCTAAGACATACCACACTCTCTTGGCCAAGGGAGTTTTTGATGCCTAACAAATACCTCAAACCCCTTGAACCCAAAGAAACTGCAAAGGTTTTGGCTTCATAAAAATTTGTTAATTTATTGGAACTAATATCAATACTTTTACTTATAAATTCAACTTCTCATTAAACCGCGCCCTTCAAGACATTAATGGACTAATAGATTCCCTCAAGAGTGAGGATATTTATCAACTATCTCTCTACATCAAAGCATAGTTGTCAAGGCGATGCCTAGGCAGCACCTAGGCGACAAGGTTCCCTTAGAGGCTCGCCTCGCCTAATCGCCAAGCAGTTTTATACATTGTGTTATAAAATACTTTCATATTCTTAACTTGTTGAGATTATAATTATGAAATAGACATTATTAAACTAAAATATTCATTTTGTGTGTTTATATACTAATTTTCTTTATTATTTTCTTATTTGTTAAGGTTTAATCAAACACAAGCATTGTTAAATGCTGTATTTAACCCTCAAAGACTTCAAAACCTGAAACAATAAGGAAGAGCTTACAATTTTGTCTAATCAACACATTATATCACTTTTTCTTTTCTTCTTTTCCTATAAAATAATAGGGGTTCAGCCCCAATACTTTTTGAATTTTTCTTTTTTTTTCTTCTTTTTCTTATGAATATGTTGGTTTTCTATACTTTAAAATGAAGTTTATACTTTTAGGCTGTTCTGTAACTTTTTTCTTTTTTGTTATCTTCCTAGAGAGAGTTAAGCTTGTTTATCTCTCTTTGGAGCGTTGTAACTAAATTCTTTTAATCTAATGAGTTTCAGTTATTGATCAAAAAAAAATGAAGTTTATACTATTATTATAACAACTATGGATAATTATTAAGGAAATATGGTTATGGAACCTAGGATATATGTATTTTACTTAAAAAAAAAATCCATCGCCAAGATGACTAGGCAACAAGGTGCCCTCCTGTCGCTTAGCCTCACCTTGGCACCTTTAAACTATGCATCAAAGACTCCATCCCCTTACGGCGACTGCTATTCCACAGGGGGGAGGGTAAATTTTGGGAATATAGAAAAGAAGAGTTCATATCCTAGCTCTCTTTTCATTTTGATAAACTCAATTATCAAACATGAATGAGAGAAAAAAGAATAGAGCATGATGTGTCATATTAATGTCCTACTAGGCTACTACCATATGTTACCAAGTTAAATCAAAATTTTCACTACAAATTAACTGTGTTTCAAAAGCAAGATAAGCTTTAAAATAAGTACTCACAGCATAAGATTTACGCCTCTTTAGAGCTTCACGAGCAAGATCCTCATCTCCTTTCTGAAGAGCAAGTTGTGCCCTACGATACCTTTATATAAAACAAATCTAAAAGAATATTAGCACATAAATTGACTCTTTTAAGTATTTAAAGACTTCCATGCCAAATGTTACCAATCTTCAGAAGCTTGTTCTGCAGCTTTGTATTTGTTTTCTAACCGCTTTTGAGATGCCAGCACCTTCAAATAAATTACAAATGTTGCATTATTACAAAAGCATTAGAAAAATAATTGGAAACAAAGTGAACTAACCTGATGCTTACATTTGGATTCCTAACCCTTTGGGATTTTTTTTATTGGAAACGGTAACTTTCATTAAGGATATTAAATATACATCTTAAACTGTCAACCACTCAGACAAAGAGTGTTGACCCCAAATAACATCAAGAATTACAGTACAGCCCAAAATAAGTTTTCCCTGAGCGTCGTCCCCTGTTTTGCCAAGCTATCTGCCACAGAGTTTGCCAATCTTCTTACCCATTCGAATGTTACTCCAACTTCCCTTGCCAAGCAGATTATTTCCCTTATTTGCTGTCTAAACTTCCATACACCCAACTTCTTTGTTTGCAGCCACCCTATTAACAATTTAGAGTATCCTTTCACCTCCTAGTTCTGAAATTCCCATTGCTTGGCAAATCTCAACCCCTATAGGAGAGCCAAAATTTCAGCTCTCGTAGAGTCTCCCACTCCTATGGGACCAGAGTATAATGCCACCATTCTGCCCTCCCCATCCCTAAAGACTCCCCCAGCTCCCAAGGGTCCTGGATTACCCATGGAGCTTCCATCAAAATTTAATTTTACCCTTTGTTGTGCTGCTGGTGTCCAAGAAGGCTGAAAGGCAGGCTGTCTGGTTGAAGAGTTTGCCACTGCTGATCAGCCCCTTTGTATATCATCCACTGAAAAATCTTTATATAAGTCACTTACTTTCAGCCAATGTATGACTTTAATGGCTACGCAGTCAAAGATATGTTTTGTTGATTTTTGTGCCCCTTGGAATATTCTGTTATTCCTTTTGTTGAAGATTAGTCAGTTTTTGCGTCATTTTTAGAATAGTTCTTTTTTATAAATGAGAGTAATTTTATTAAAATAAATATCAGAAATACAAGCAGCCTAGGAAGAGGCACGAGATGTTACCTCCCCCAAGGACTGAATCATAAACACTAAACATGCCCAAACCTGAGATACAAATTACAAAGTAGCCCAAAACAGATC
>NW_010729094.1:2602475-2659442 GCF_000365185.1 Nelumbo nucifera | reverse complement strand
ACATGTAAAAGATTTTTATCTTTTAGATGTGATGATTTGCCACATTTTTAGAGGAAATTTAATGTTCTTAATAAAGAGAATTGCTATTTTTTCAATTAACATACATGCTGGATGGTATATAAAACTAGGAAACTAGCCAAAAGTCAGTTTTTTATATTATAAAACTTTTATCGCCTACTAGGCGACTAGGCGCCCCAATGTCGCCTAGAATCGCCTAGACGCCTTGAAAACTATGGCCCGTGAATAGGTCTACCACCTAAGGTGGGAGCTCTTTGTTGGGAAGCCTCTCTTGGAACATTAAATAATTTGGACAATTTGCAAAAGAGAAGACCTACACTTAGTATTTCCCCAAACTGGTGTGTACTCTACAGAGCTAATGGAGAAAGTTGTCACCGCTTACTAATCTCCTGCCCCTTTGTTGTAGGTCATTGGGAAAAGTTTTTTTAGTCTTTTTGGATGCAGGTGGACTGAGCCTCTGCAAATTGGTAGTCTATTTGAGTCTCCAAATAGATGTGTAAAAAGAGTAAAGAGGTGGAGCATCTGTTCCCTCAATGTAAAAAGGTCAGGTCATTTGGCAAATAGGTGTGTAAAAAGAGTGGAGAGGTGGAGCATCTATTCACTCAATGTACAATGGAAATAGACATTTAAAGCTTCTAAATCTCCTTGTTCAGTGTTTCATTGTTCTTCTCTTGAAGGGCTCCCATGGTTCTACTGTCCTGAACCTCTTGGTCTTAAGTTCATCTCGGGTACTGGGTCAGACCTGGTGGTATTGGAGCATCTGTTCCCTCAATGAATAAAGGTCAGGTCATTTGGCAAATAGATGTGTAAAAAGAGTGGAGAGGTGGAGCATCTATTCACTCAATGTACAAAGGAAATAGACATTTAAAGCTTCTAAATCTCCTAGTTCAGTGTTTCATTGTTCTTCTCTTGAAGAGCTCCTCATGGTTCTACTGTCCTGAACCTCTTGGTCTTAAGTTCCTCTTGGGTACTGGGTCAGACCTGGTGGTATATGGTGTCATTTCCTATTTATTTGAGTTTTCTTTATTGGTTTCTTGTTTGGTGACCTTGGGGAAAAGAAATAAAAAAATATATAAAAAAAAAATGAAGAGGACCCCCTGTCTACTCCGGTGAGCAACTATTGGTACTTTGTGATGGTAATCCCTTGTTTAGGAGGTTCAAAGATCTAAAACAAGCAGATTTTGGAAGGGACTCAATATATATTAGGAGGGAGTGATATTTCATAAATGTATGCACCATCAGTTTTTCTGCAGGAAGGATGTCTTATCGTCTTATACTGGTAGAGTTTTCACATATAAATACAGTTTTTTGTTTTTAGTCCAGAAAAGAAAGAAAAATTAAGGGCACAAGAAGAAAAAAAAGAATTTAATGGAATTCCAATGAAAATCTGACTATAATATGTACCTGTGCTGTGGCTTGGCGCATCTTTGTCAAGTCGTCATTCATTTCAAGAACAGTTTGTTCTAAAATCTTCTCGGGATCTTCAAAGGAGCTTATTATTGCATTTGCATATGACTACACTTTGACAGAAAAATTAGACCTATATTAGTAGCATAAGTGTTTGAAAGGAAAAGCTGAAGTCATGAGCATCTTCAAAGAAAGGCATAATATCATTGTGTGTAAACATTTTTCTCATCTCACTTTGACAACTCTAGCAAATCGATCAAAAAGGTTCATCCTGGCACCAAGAGCTCCACCACCACAATCTATACATTTGGGTCTGTGGGAATAGGTTATCCATATGCCTGAAATTTTTAAGCCAACAAAAAATCATAAATACTAACAGAGGAATTATTTCGAATAGGAAAATTGAAGTGGAAAGTATAACCTGATTGTATGTATAAATTAACAAGTGAGAGAGAGAAAGAACTAATTTCATAAACTGCCTCTGACTGCAATATTGCAAGTTCTTCTGCTAGATACATATAATCTAAAGATAATGTTTTATTCTAGAGCACGCAGCATAAATAAGAGATTTGGAGCCTAATGCACTCAAGCAATAAAGCATACAAGTGATAAAAGTGATCATTTCTAAATTTCCTCTCAGCTAGTGTAGTATGTTACATTTGTATAAGACAAGCCACAAGTGTCCGTATGTGCAGTTAATAAAAATCAATTATCCAGCTTAAATCTCTACTGAAATGCCTCAATTAATCATCATGCTAGTCAAAGCTTATATTTGACATTTGAAATAACTTCCAACCTACATGTTCCTTATTTACTGGTTTATGGCAGACACTAGGGGTGTAATCGAGTCAAGTTGAGCCGAGTATTAGGCTGCTCGAGATCAAGCTTAACTCAAAACACAGAGATCAAAACTCGACTCGAGCTCGATTGGGTTTCATGTTTTTGGCTCGAACTCGACTCGAATCGGTTATAATTAAATAGTATTAAAAATTATAAATAAATTAATAATAAGAATATTAAAAATATAGATAAATTAATATTATATATGCTATAAATAAAAATATATTATGAAAACCAATTATAAATTTATATTATCTCAAAAAACTAATGTTTATTTATATTATAAATACAAATATATTAAAAAATAGTATTTTATTATGAACTCAATTAGACTTGCGAATCACTCAAGCTAGGTATTGCGAAGCTCGAACTTGGCTCGACCATCTACTCGAACTCAATTACTTCAAGCTGAATTCTAGTATTTAGCGAGCTGAACCCAAGTAGGTCGCGAGTAGGCTCAACTCGCTTACACCCCTAGTAGACACCATAAGTACCCACTATGACTCTAAGATAATGGTACCTTCAAAGAGAATTGGTGGGGAAAATGACAATTACATCTTGAATGAGCAAAAATAACTAAAAAATATATTACTTGTATAATCATAAAACTACAATAATAACCTACTGAAATCTTTCAATATTCAACTTTAAAAACCACCTATTAGAATATCTTTTTTTGTCAATAATGATAATTCTATTACTAATCAATTCAACTAATTAGAACATTCAATACTTTAAAACTTTTACAATAAAACCTTAATTCAGTCCTGCTACAATGTATTTCTAAAACAACCACTTCTTATCCTTATCTAGGATAAGGCTACTCTAGTCAATTTCCTGATTTGCATGGGTCCAACATATGGTCATTGTGGTGTATCTTTCTCTTAAATCTATTTCAAGATAGGGTTTAGCTGCATGAATCTTGTTTTGGTTTTCCTGCCATAGACTTTATGGCCTTAAAACCCGTATCATCAAACTATCTAAGTGGTGAAAAGTTGAGGGCATGAAAGGGTCAAAAGGAGTAAGTGATGTGCAAGAAGTGATTGCTTAAGATACGAGCTGGAGATATTGGTTTGTTATTTGGTTGGTAGATTATTTAGTGCAGATACAGATGAAGAGTTTGTTTCTAAGACTGCATTTGGTAAGAAGTGCAGAAAGTGAATGCACTGATGTGAATGCAAACTTGTTCAAATAGAAGCATGCAAACTTGGTTCAATTTTACGGCAAGTCACCCGGAAATTTACAGTGTCTTGTTTGGCTGCAATGAGTGCAAACATGAATCTCAAAGCTGGAACCAACCTATCTTACATTGACCACCATTGAGTGCAAAGTCTGCTTCCACCCATTTTGAATGCAAAAACAGTTGAGAAAAACAAATTTATTTTCATTTTTAGTACAAAAATGCATTCTTACTAAACCAGACCAGAGTGCAAATTTGCTTCACTTCTGCATTGCACTCTTACTAAATGCAGCCTAAATGAGTATCACTGGAATGGTGTCTAGAATCCAGTTGATGCCACAAAGTTAGGTGGGGATCTGTTCTCAGAGGCGTGTAGGATTTAACAACAGACCAGGAAGATTCACTAGGGTCCAAGGAACCAAGAAGTTGGCCACATCTTATCATTCAAAAGATCAGGTAGGAGTAGAAGTTGCTGATATCGTATAATGGGAGAAATATTTTGTTGCTATCAGAAATTGAAAAATCAACTGAAGACAGGAGAGTTAAGGCATTGGAAGATAGGAGAGATGAGATTGTTTCAGAAGATGAGGATGAAGCCAACGTACCTGCATAAAATCAGGAAATAGAAGGTGGTTTATGTGATGGTGGCAAGGTGAGAGATGCTGAATCTTCCTGCGGAGATGAGGTAGGTGATGGGAATGATGAAGGTCAGGGTGTAGTGGGGGAGAACAGAGGCAACAATTGCCAAGAATAGGGGTGAGCATTATTCGGTTAAAACCGAATTACTGAACCGAAAATTTTGGTTTCGGTTTTTAATAATTTTGGTTTTCGGTTTCGGTTTTCAGATTTAGAAATTTGGTTAACCGAAAAAACCAAATTAGCTAAAATTCATTATATAATATATAATATATAATATGCTACATATTTATATATTAATATATTATATAATGTATTATAATGAAATTAACTTTCATAACATATATATTATAGGTTATAATATATAATATTATATATATAATAACTAAATTCAGTTTTTAACCAAAATAACCAAAAACAGAACCGAAAATTTCGGTTCGGTTATTTCGGTTTTATTGAAAATCGGTTTCGGTTTTCATTTTATTATTTCGGTTTTAAAAATTTCAGTTTATTCGGTTCGGTTTTTAACCGAATGCTCACCCCTAGCCAAGAAGTAGAATGTGAATGGGAAATTGTTAGAATAAGTGATGCAGAACCCAGACCTGTGTACGGGAGTAGCCAGCTGAAACTAAAGGCTTACAAAAGAAGAGGTCCACGTCAGCTCTCAGACACAACTAATAACAGAGTGGCATAACTGAATGTAACTACCAAGAATGTAACAGAATGTAACAACCTCATCTATAAATACAAAGCGAGCAAATAAAGAAGTAATACAGAATTACTCAAACATCTCTCTCTCTCTTGTCCATTTCAGGAGGTGGTTCCTCATCAGAACCCTGAGTTAGGCAGTCCCTAACAACTAATTTGGTATAGAGCTTGATGCCGAACACACAAGCAACTTCAATGGAAGCCAGAGTCGACCACGTTGAAGTCGAGCTCCATCACGTATCTGGTGACATAAGGGAAATGAAGGAAACTTTGTCTGCTCTAATGAGGAAACTTGAACAGACTGGGGGCGATGGGAACAGAGAGGGTCGATCCAAACAATGGACGAAGCCAAGCAAGCAATTGACAAGCATAAGTGTTATACTATTTTTCCCAAACCTTATGGGTTGTGGTATAGTGTTGAACAGTACTTGTGATTTTAGGAGTCATAGAAATCAGCAAGCATGACATCACAGTTGCATTTTCTCTACACCAAGTGCTATAACCCGGTTCCTCTTCCTTGAGCTCTTTAATCTGCACATCAATGTATTCTTGCAATCCATGACTTACCATGGACAATTTTGCTGAAATGACCCACTCCCTATAATTGTATTCATCTAATTTCACATTAGTAACCTGTACCGTAGGGCTTCCAAGATGAATAACACTATCTACAGTCTTGGAATCTCCAGATGAAACTTCACTTGTGTCAGAAGACATCTTGAACTCAGACAAATTGATATTTAGCAAGTAGAACAGGTCAAACAGCACCTTCCTTTGTTTGAACTCTAAAGATAATTTTGCTTAGAACCCACACAAATCTCCTAGACTGAAACTTCTTGCAGTCCAGTGCCTAGACCTGAAAAATAGGCCTCTCTAGTAGTCCACACAACTATTCCACAGCTTCTTGCCCTAACTGGGCATACCATCAAATATTCTGAGCCTCCTTGAAGATTATCCGAAGGAAAAAAAAAAAAAAACCTAGAAACAATCTCAGCTAACCACAACCAGCAGTAGGGTACCTTATTGTTGCTATAACAAAAGAAAAAACACTAGAGAAGAACAAAAAAAAGTGAATGCAAGAGTAGACAAGCAGAACAAGAGCAGATTATTACTTTGATGCCATGTTTGTATTCAGATTCATGAAGAAAGAAAAGAAACCAGAGAAAGAAGAAGAAGTGTTAAGAGAGTAGGGCAGCACTACCTAACCAGCCCATAAAAATGATATTTATATTATGGTTACAATAATACATGAGATCACCATCTTACCTCCCATTAGTGTACAGTAATATAACTTAAAATAAAAAAAGGCCCAGGCCCATTAACCACTTAATAACAGTACAGACATAACAGAACAAAACATGATATAACATAAATGGGCCAAAGCCCAAACTGTTAAGTCCCATAACAGATACTATGGATGAAGTCAATAAAAGAACATAAAATTGACAAGATTGTAGATAAAGAGGATGCCAGCAAGGTGTTTGGTGCTATCTTTTTTGGGTGGGGAAGGTTTTGCTATCAAAGCATTTGAGGAGCTAGAAACAAGGAGAGGAAGGAGAGGGAGAAAGGAAAAACCAAACAGCAGAAAGAAGGTTGAGAGGATGAATGGGTAAAGCGTTATGAAGGAAGCACAAGAAAGTCAAAGAATACCAAGATATGATTTATGGAATGATCTTATCTTGGAATTGCAGAGGATTAAGGGATTACATGAGGAGAGAACAAGTCAAATATGTCGTGAGAAGGCACAAGTGGAGACTGTAGTGACTATACTACTCCAAGAAACAAAGTTCCAAAAGTTTGATTGGAAGGAGAAGTATGAGGCTTTTTTAAAATAAATAAAAAAGAAAATTAATTAAAATTGTAAAAAAAAAAGATATAAAGGTACAGATAGAAGGTGATGAGAGATCACCCAGCCAAAAAGCAATAACAAACAAATACAAAACAATATAATATTCATTTCAGCCCAAACAATCCAATTCTAAAGATGACCAAAAGCCACACCTAAAAATTTCTTTATTAACCTCTGAAAACTCTGGTAAAATCATATTCCAAGGTTCTGAGGGATTGAGTGGAGGTGAACAAAAAAAGGGTCAGTGAGGTAAGGCAAATATGATAGACAATTAGATAAAAGGATAAATGCAAATATGATTGTTGAGAAAGAAATTCAAGTCTGCAAGAAGCTAGGTTTGTTCTTTCTTGGTGGTGAAGAGTTTGCAAAGTAAGTGTTTATGGAACTAGAAGAAATAGATAGAATTGGAGACTTTAAATTCTCAAATTCAAAAATAATTGAGAATATTGGAGGGAGAAATTTTGCTATATCAGGGATAATGGAAATGAAGTTTCAGTTACTAATGAGAGTGGTGGGTTTTGTCAAGAAAGGGTGGATAAGTTAATTCTGATTGTAGCATGACTGAAAACTGGGGAGGATGTTGAGATAAGACGGTAGGTCAAGCAGGTCAGTTGTTTAGGATGTATGCTAAAATCTTGAGTTATAAGGTGAGGGATGTTATTCATGTTATCATGGATTGCTGAGAGGTTTCTTGGTTGGAGGTTCTTGTTAAAGTTGGGTAGGATGCCCTCATATTAGGATGTATTATCAAGAACCTTGTTTGCGGGGTTGGATTTGTAGGGGCATTATATTCCTTGGTTGGCTGTAGTGTTGTTACTTCGTTATTTCCCTTTTCTCTCAGTTAACTCTTATTACCTGACTTCATATTTTCTTTTTATCTATCTAACTTTCCTTTATAATCAAAATAAACAATAACATTCTATAGTGAGCATATGGATGCTGGTAGACATCCACACCTAGATGCTGTTTACATTACTGCATACATAAGAAACAGCAGAAACTGGGATAGGTTATAAGGTTCAAATACAACCGACATCATTATCAAGGATAAAACTATCAGAGAAACTATTTTAAGATAACAGGAACTAGGCTTATGTTTCCAGGCATATTACAAAGGACTAGAGAGGTCAAGTAGTAGTACAACAAAGAATCATCTTAGAACACCATATTGGAAGATTAAAAAAGGCATGCCATCGGAGCTTCATGATAATGTTAAGCTAAAAATCCTTCTCCTATATCCCATAATACACACTTAACCAGATCCTAACCAGTCTGGAGTCTACATATTCTTTTAGGTGTAAGTTTCATATTTGTATTGTAACCTGAAGGAATAGAGCATTAAGCTGCATTTTTCTTTGCAGGCACTAAAAAACCTTTGCACCTTTGCTTGGTACATAAAACAATATAAGTAAAAACTTGTCCGAGAAATGTAGTACAAGGAAAGAGCTTGTATTCCAAAAGTTCAAAACACCCCAATCCAGAAACATAACCCCAAAAATAAAATCAACGTTATTCTCAGCTCTTTGATTAATTAACGGGGAATTAGAGAGAAAATGCAAGTAAGCATCTGCTTCCGTTGTCTGTGTGTGTGGGTGGGTGGGGGGAGGAAAAGGCATGAGCCTGACAATTCCTTAAATATTTCTCAAAGTTACAGAAATTGTGTATCAGCAAGTTAATGAGGATAACAAAAACTAAATAAATAACAATGGTACATAAAAAAAGCAGCATCTGTTAGGGCAATGTCAAGGAGCTCATAGACCATTATATTAAATATCTCGGTACAACAGGAAATCTAGAAACATGGAGAACAAAATCCAATCTCTTAGTTCTTGTCTGGTTCCACATGTGTGCCAAAGCCCTTCGAACAATAAATAAATAAGCAAGCATCATTCTTCGATTTAAGCAAGTTCCCCAAACAAAATTGAGAGAAAGCAACAAAAGCAGACAAACTTAAGTTACAGCAAACTCCATGAATATCACATAAGGCGTCGAACTTAATTAATTAGGGACCATAAAGAAGACAGAGAAATATCCTGAGAAGAAACATACCTCCACCATTAAGGAAAGACGTCTTCAGGGGTCTCCTGAGGGCTACAAGTCTGTTAGAAGAGAGCTGTAATGAAGACGATGGTGAAGATGACATGCTTAACCCAGTAATGGGTGCTCTGATCGCCATTTTCAGAACAAACCCACCTCGGCAATTGCGGAGACAGGATAAATACGCCAATCCTAGTAGGAAATGGAATCAATTGTCGAATATTTTTGTTTCCCGTCGGAATGGGTGGTCTGTTTTCAGACTGTTCAGAGTCTTGCTTTCTTTTGTTTCAACGTGTGGTGAGTGATGATAGATTTGAGTTTTGAGGTAGAGTTGTCAATGGGGTCGCTTCTGGTTCGAGACAGGGTGGCCCAGTCCCGAATTTTTGTTAATCGTTCAATAAAGTATAAACCATACACAAAATGAGTTTGGGTACAAATCAATCTATGTACAAGAAGGCATGTGAGGACGAGTAATAGTATTTTTTGCCTTTTTTTTCATGGAAATTACAATAATGCCACTCTCTATTACTCTCTTTGTTCTTTTGATTTTTTCTTTCGAATGACAAGACTGACACTCTCTCTCCTACCAACTCTTTCTCTCTCTCTTTTTCTTGTAAATTACAAGAATGCCATATCTTTCTCATTATAAATTATAAGAATGTCACTTTCTCTCCAATCGAAGGTGACCTTAGCTCGGCATCTCGGCTGTTAGGGAACTTGCAATCAAAGGTAGTCGAGTTCGAGCCGAGCCGAACTTGAACTTTTGAGCTCAAGCTCAAGTCTCTAATTCGAATCGAGCTCGAGCTAGACGATACCTCAACCACTGAGGGAAACCTCAACTCGGCACCTCGATCACTGAGGGAGATCTCGGCTCAGCACCTTGACAACTGATGGAGACCTCAGCTCAACACCTTGTCAACTAAGGGAGACCTTAGCTCGACACCTCACCTGCTAGGGAAACCTTAGCTCGACACTTCAACAACTGAGGGAGACCTCGGTTTGGCACCTCGGCAATTGAGGGAGACCTCAGCTCAATAGCTTGGCTACTTGAGAGACCAGCAATCAAAGGTAGCCGAGCTCGAACTTCCAAGCTTTTGACTCGAGCCGAGCTCGAGCTCAAGCTGATAGTTTATGAACAAGCCCCTGCAACATAGGGCCCCCTCCGCTACTAAATATATAAAGCATAAATGTGTACGTAAGAAGGCCTAAGGATGAGGTAAATAAAATCTAATAGAATCTTTTGCCTTTTTTCATGGAAATTACAAGAATGCCACTCTCTCTCTCTCTCTCTTGCTTTTTTTTTATTTTCAAATTACAAGAATGTCACTCTCTCCCCTACCAACTCTCTCTCTCTTTTTTCTTACAAATTACAATAATGTCGTCTCTCTCTCCTTATAAATTATAAGAATGCCACTCTATCTTCAATTGAGGGAGATCTCAGCTCGACATCTCGACTGCTAGGGGACCTGCAATCAAAAGTAGTCGAGTTCGAGCCAAGCCGAGTTCGAACTTCTAAGCTCAAGCTCAAGTCTCTAATTCGGATTCAGCTTGAGCTACATGGCACCTCGACCACTAAGGGAGACCTCAGCTTGGCACCTCGGTCACTAAGGGAGATCTCGACTTAACACCTCGACAATTGAGGGAGACCTCATCTCGGCACCTTGTCAACTAAGGGAGGCCTTAGCTTGACAACTCGCCTACTAGGGAAACCTCAGCTCAACACTTCAACAGCTGAGGGAGGCCTCGATTTGGCACCTCAGCAATTGAGGGAGATCGACTTGGCACCTCAGCAATCGAGGGAGACCTCAACTTGGCACCTCGGCTGCTTAAGTGACCTACAATCAAAGGAAGCCGAGCTCAAACTTCCAAGCTTTTGACTCGAGCCTATCTCAAGCTCGAGCTCAAGTCTCTAATTCGAATCGAGCTCGAGCTAGATAGTTTATGAGCGAGCCCTTGCAACGCAAGGCCCCCTCCGCTAGTATATATACTAAAACAAGGAAGTTTAGAAATTTTCTCCTTTTTTGAATTTTTTATTTTTTAATCTCTTCTCCTAAACTACCTCCCTAACTTTCTCCAAAATTATCTCTAATTTAGTAGAGAGTTTTTCTCCTAAATTATCCCTAATTCCTATGTATCCTCTTCCCTACTTTTTATCTATATCTATCTAAAGAAAGTCTAGATTAAAAAATGTAATAATTATTTAAATATTCTAACAAAATTAAATAATAACTTTAAAATATTTATTAAAAACACAAAAAATAATTTTATATTTTTAAAAAATATATCACAAAATTATGTACTAACAATTTAAAATATGTTTTTCCGAATTGTCAATTTAAATGTTTTTCAAATATTTAATAATATGTAATAGCTTTAAATAAATAAATTTCAAATAACAAAAAATTTAAATATTTTATAGATTATTTAAATATTTAAATAACTAAATATTTATCATAACTATATTTTAAATAGTTAAAATAACGAAATTATGTAATAAATTTTAAAATTTTCTTCAAAGTAGAAAAATAATAATAACATAACATTAAAATTAATAATAATTTAATATATTATAAAATTAATAATAAATTTATGTAATAATAGTATAAATTATGATTTTATGGATAATTAAATTCATTAAATAATTAATATTTTAATATTATTTTAAGTATTTAAATAACTAAGTATTTTAAATAACAAAATATTTAACATAACTAGATTCTAAATAGTTAAAATAAATAAATTATGTAATAAATTAAAAATAATCTGAAAAATAAAAAATATTAATTATAACATAATATTGAAATTAATAATAATTTAATATTTTTATATAATTGTAAATAACTAATTTTACTTATATCAAGTAATAATTTGAGAAAATAATTATCAAAACAATTAATATTTATTAATAATATTTTTCAATTCTTAATCTGTATTTATTATATAATTATATATAATAAAATTAATATTTATTGTATTTTAGTAATTATTTGTTGTTTTTTGCGATAAATGTATTTTTAATGATTATGTATAAATTTATTTTGTTTTGTTATTTAACAGAAAACTTTTAATAATTATTGGAGATTAAACTACTATTATTGAAATTTTTAAATTTAATTTATTGTATTTTTTGTTATAACTTATTGATTAATATTTATTAGAAATTAAACTATTATTTGAGATTATACTATGTGTTGACTAAGTTAATATAATTATTGTATTGTATTTAGTACTTATTTGAGAGAAGGATTTCCAAATCGCTTCAATTATGAATAGGTTTGAACAAGCCTAATGTGTAGCATCTAGCCAAGCACCTTCACATGCACTTAGAGTCACTCTACAAGCAAATCCTATACAAGACTCACGAGAACATGTTCTTCCTCATGATATTCAACATGTTTCAATTGCATCTCTTTCTATGCAACAACTTCAAAATACTATTGTGGATATGATACGAGCCCAATATGGAGCGATTTCACAATATTATGTTGTCTACACCAAACTTTACATAGTGTATTGACAACTTGCCTATGCCCTTGGGATATCATCCCACAAAGTTTCAACAATTTGATGGAAGGGGTAATACTAGACAACACATTGCATATTTTATAGAAACATGCAACAATGCAGGAACTTATTGTGAAGCAATTTGTATGTTCATTAAGGCTATATTTGGTTTGAAGGAGGCCTTTCCCTACTTTTTCCTTCAAACCAAACATAGCCTAAGGGAAAATGCCTTTAATTGCTATACTGACCTTTAACCAAATCCCATTGATAGAAGGGATTAATTGGAAAGAGAATTTTTTGGTCATTTTTATAGCACTTGTCATATAGTTATCATGCATGAGCTAACTGCGACAAAGCAGGAAAAAAAAAAGATGAGCATGTTATTGAATACATTGACAGATTGAGAAATCTCTATCTAGAATTTTTAGATAAGCTTAGTGAAAGTTTAATTATCGATACACGCATTCAAGGAATGCATTGGGGGTTGCACTATATCCTCAAGGGAATAGAGCATTGAAGTTTTGAAGAATTGGAAACTCATGCTCATGACATGGAGTTATGCTTAAATTCCTTTGGAGAGCAACAAACTTATGCTTTTCAAAAACAAAAGTACATAAAGATGGAAGAAAAATCCTCTAAGCCAGTGGAAATTATGAAAACTACCACTGCACTTGTTAAGATTCTAGGAAATAAGTAACAAGAAAAAAATGTCTCTCAAAGTAAAGGGAAACAAAAATACACCTTCAAAAAAATGGAGGAGGAGTATCCATTCCCGGATTCTAATGTTTCAAGATGTTAGATGCTCTTTTAGCTCAATACCTCATAGAGCTCCGAGATTGTAAGCGCCCTAAAGAGGATGGTCGAACAAATTATTCAAAATACCGCTAATGCCATCAAATAATCAATCATCTAGTTGAGAAATGTTATATTCTCAAAGATAAAGTCATGCAATAGCAAAGAAGGGTTGATTGAGTTGGACTGAAGTAATGACATTGCTACCACTAATGTCCATATTGTTGCATTCGGATCCTTCGATTCAACACCTCTCTTTAGCCCTTATGAAAATCCGCCCCCACTTAAGAAAACTATGGGGGAAAACATTCAGCAAATGAGATTTACTTTTTGTCTTTTGATCCTATTGTTTGCGATTTTAAGTTTGAAATATCATTAAATAAAGCACAAGAGAAAGTCTTTAATCATAAAGATGTTGTTTTGTCTGAACTATAAATGGCATTTTCAAAAGATGAGCGTGGGCTATGATTACTCAACGTAAAGCATCATGTTAAACGTTTACCCATGACCTTTGCTTTGAGATCAAGACAAATGAAGCAACGAGTGAAACCAAGGAAACCCCTTAAAAGAAAAGGTTCAGAATAAACAACCAAATTACATCTTCCACACAAGTCATCCATGGAGAGATTTTGTAATAATTTCATCGACCAAAGAAACTCATGCATGTTTCATGTAGAAAGGCAAGTGTGAATAACATTATAATTAAAGCTATTAAATAAGAGTTCGAAAAGCTAATTAAGCAGCACATATCATCATTTAATAGGCTGAGAATACCAACATCTCGCACACTAGTGTTTGATAGATTAGACATGAAGAGAAAACAAATAAAAGAAGTAAAAGTGGAAAATCAATGGGAGGTGGGAAAAGGAAGTGATGACCCCCATAGTTCTATCCCTTTCTGCATGAAGCGCCAAGCTACTCTTCAAATAAATTTAGGGGATGTTTTATAATCAAACAATGAACATTGATGTTTACCAATCAAGTTCCTCAATCCAAAATTGGAAAGATAACAAGTTAAAAATGATGAGAATATTGTTTTTATAAATCATGTAACAACATGAGAACTTTCAAAACAATACCAAATATTCAAGAAGATAAGCTCAAGGAAACATCAATTGATGTTGTAAAATGGAAATTACATGATGAACTTATTAATGGGAAGTATATGATATATTACCGATGAAAGTTCTTACAAAGTACTCCTAGATAAGATCCTAAACTATATAGAATTACTCCTAAATATGAGCGTAAATTATCTACCAGTGCTTTTAGATATAGTGTAAATTACTCATACTCTTAAATATGAGCATAAACTATCTACAACTACTCCTAGATATGAGTATAAACAAGTTACCATCGCTATTGGATACGAGCTTAAACTATCTACAATCGCTCCTGGATATGAGCCTAAACTATTTACAAAATTTGCTCATATATATAAGCCTAAACTATCTACAAATTTTGCTCCCACATATGAGCTTAAACTATCTACTAGTGTTTTCGGATACATCATAAATTGCTCAAAATTTATTTTAGATATGAGCATTAACTGTCTACAAGACTCCTGGGTATGATTATAAATTATTCAACTTCTTAAACAAATCAAAATTCAATTTCGGTACAAGCATAAGCTATCTAAAATTGCTCCTGGATATGAGCCTAAGCAATCTACAATCGCTCCTAGATATAAGCCTAAACCATCTATAACTCTCTTGGATACGAGCCTAAACTATCTATAACTACTCTTAGATATGAACATAAACTGTCTTCCTTGCTTTTAGTAAAAGCAAAAATTTCCAAACACTTTCTAGAGCATTGTTCACTTTGAACTACGTTAAGACTTACCGTAGGTAGCCTCAAAAGGCATAGTTGTCCTTTAAAGTAAATAAATATATCAATATACTACTCTTGGTTTACATGATTATAAACTATGAACGACCCAAAAAGACATGCAACGTTGTTGTCAAAAAAATTACCTACAATGCATATAACATTGAAGTCATCAAAATAACATAATTTTAGTGAATAAGTGATTAAGTGAGAGGACTCTAAAGAAAGCAAATTATCTATAGCATAAACATGGGCATTTTTTAAAGAAATAAAGGAAAAGAGAGAAAAAAGGGCATTATACCATCACCCTTACCAATAATAAAGCTAATTGCAAGTCTCTCACCCTTAAATGTCATTTATTTCAACATTAAGTCAAGATAAGTAATACATGTTCAAAAACTACCTCTCCACCAAATGTTGAAATGTTAGAACTTTATGGCAATGTCTTTTCTCCTCAAAGATCACCTATTTCAATCCAAATGCCAAGATAGGTAATATGGGCTCAAGAATTGCATCTCCACCAAATGTGAAAATGATAGGAGTTTATGGCAAAATATTTCTCCCTCAAAGATCATCTATTTCAATTCAAATTCAAAGATAGGTGATGTGGGTTCAAGAATTTCCTCTCCACCAAATCTACAAATTTTAGAAATTGGTGGCAAAACCTTTCCCTTAAAATGTCACTTATTTCAATCCAAATGCCAAGATAAGTGACATGGGTTCAAGAGTTGCTAAGTATGCAATAAAAGCTAATGTCTCCAAGGCAAATCTTTCCCCTTCAAATGCCACATATTTCATCCCAAATGTCAAGATAGGTGACACGAGTTCAAGAGTTGCCATTTTATCAAGTAATAATAAAATTCGGTACACCTACAAGACAAATTTTTTCCCCTTAAAGGCCACCTATTTCAGCCTAAATGCCAAGATAGGTGACACAAGTTTAGGAATTGTCATTTTATCAAATAAATAATAAGAGCCAATATCTCTATGAGTCAAACCTTTCACCCTTAAAGGTCACTTATTTCAGTACAAATGCCAAGATAGGTGACATAGGTTCAAGAATTGTCATTTTTCCAAGTAAAACAATAAAAGTTGGTGTCTCGAGGGAAAATCTTTCACTCTCAAAGGCCACTCCTTTCATTTCAAGTGCCAAGATAGGTGACACAGGTTCAAGATTATTGTTTTTTCAAGTAGAGCAAATATTTCACCTTCAAAGGCCACTTATTTTAGCCCAAGTGCCAAGATAGGTACATGGGTTCAAGAATTGCCATTTCATCTTGGTATGCCTCGAAAACAAATATATCCCCCCTCAAAGGCTACTTATTTCAATCTAAATGCCAAAATAGGTGACATGGGTTTAAGAATTGTTATCATTACTAGCAAATTCATCTATAAAGGTGGTCATAACTACGTATAAAAACATGAAAAGTACCTCTAAAACAAATAAGAGCTAGGCGGCCAGGTGAATGCCTCTAAAAGCCCCATTACTATATGTTTTAGAGGTGCTTGGTTAAGAATTAGAGGCGGATTGTAAATTGGACTTTAGAGGCACATACAACCGCCTCTATTGCACTAACGCTAAAAGTGTTGTATAGAGGCAATTACAAGTGCCTCTAAAAGTCCGATTTAGAGGCACATTTGATTGCTTTTAATTACTTTTTAGGCGATTTTAAATGCCTCTAAAAGAAAATTAAGAAAAATAATCTCGATTAAAATGTTTTAGCAACATTTTGGACCGCCTCTAAAGGTATGTGTTTCACTTTTTAGGGTCATTTTTGGCCATCTCTAAAGTGGTTTAAGATTTTTTTTTGAAGTGTTTTCATTAAACCTGTAATAACATGTATACAATAGTGAGATAAAACTTGTATAAAATATATCTATACTACTCCATTAAAAAAGATACACTTGTAAATATTGTTCCATGATGATTAAATTAAACAATAAGAAAGTACTCCAATTCACTTTCATCCTCTTTCTAAGAACCAAAAAAAAAAACAAAAACAAAACCAATCATGTTGACGAACATCCCTTAAGCTAGCCACTTGGATAGGTGTGATAGTGACATGAGCCCCAAGTTGTACCTGAAATAGACACCATATGATTAACAAATTGAGAAAAAATTGATTAAGGATATAAATACTCAGCTCATAAAACCACGCTAATTTCTTTCTCTTTACTTAGAAAACTAGAGGCATCAGCTCATGCCATAGTTTAGGTGCAATAAACTATTTGATTTAAAAGTTGAAACTTAGATTGATCATAAACTTTTTAAGTAAAACAAAGGAAAATGAAGACCATCATTTTTAATGGTTCTTTTTTCAAGGCGATCAAGCATCTATCCTGCCCCTCCCCCCTCCCTGCTGAAAATAGTTAACTTGGGAGCTTTCTTGCAATATACTATTAAAAATGTTGGTTAGGTTCGGTTTTATTATTTAGTTATTTTGCATTTCGGTTTTCGGTTTTCACTTATCATAATTGATAAATTGGTTAACCGAAAAAACCGATTTAATTAGGGGACATTTGCATCATTTGAATATGTTATTTACTCAAGGGATTCCGAGTTCCAATAGCACTATCAATCTATCATGCAATTAACGCCATTTGGAAACCTCCCCGAGAAAGTTTCTCAAAACAAAACAAACCCACCCAATGTGAGTCTCGCATTAAGTTGAAAGTTGTAACCAAACCCCTCCTCAATTAGTTCGTCACTTCGTCTTCTTCTCTCCTCCTGCTCTCATCTCCCCTGCAAAAGATAGGAACCAACCATCCATCTTGGAATCGCTACGCGCCTCCCGATCCTTCCCTCCTAGAACTGATCTCCAGCACGTTGCAATGTCAACCCCTTAAGGCTTCCCTATCTTGTTGAGTATCAACCGCCGAGTGCCACGGCTACCGGCTGTTGCTGCGTCTTCTTTGCCTTTGTTGATTGTCGCTGCGTCTTCTTTGCCGCTGTCGGCTGTCGTTGAGGGCGTCTTCTTCTTCTTCTTCTTCTTCTTCTTCTTCTTCTTCTTCTATGTTTTTATAGAACACAGAAGGCTTGACTTAATTTCGGTTTTAATCGAAATAACCAAAAAAATTTTGGTTCGGTTTAATCAGTTTCTATATATTTCAGTTTCGATTCGGTTTTGCCATTTTATTAGATCAACTTTGAAAATTTCAGTTTTTTCGATTCGGTTTTGAACCGAAAAAACCGAATGCTCACCCCTAATCAAGAGGGAGATGACTTATAGTCAAAAAGAGAAAAACTAAGTGAAGTAAGAAGGCCCTCGGGAAGAAGGAAGCACATATACAATCTTCTAAAGAGCAAAGTCACAACACCTCTTAAGTCTATTAGTTTGATTAAGCTTTCCAAGCCCAATTGAATGAAGTAATCTCCACTATTGTCTGAAGTACAGAAGCACGCCATGACCCTCAGTTTCAACTCAAATTCAAATTATCAAGTTGCAAGAAGCATCACCAAGAGAGAATTAAAGGTAATATCTCTTTTGTAAGAGAATTCAAATATAAAGAATTTGTATTTTATTTACTTTAAATATAAAAAAACCAATTTATTTGAATGTCTTCATTTTCTTGTGTTTGAACTTATACACAAAATTTATGTCGACAATAGACCTATTCATTGGCCGGGCTTTGGGCCTAACTTTACACCATGTCAGGCTTGGGCTTCGGGCCAGGCCCATTCAAAATTTGGCAAAAGCCAAGCCCGAGCCCAGCCCATGAAACGCTCTAGTCAACAACTCCGAAGAAAGAGAGAATTTTACTCTCACCCAAATTTTTATTTCATATTCGGATTCTATTGAATTGGTTAATTGTTAGAAAATTATAATTCGAAACCTAATAGCTAAAATCAATAAAAAAATATTAAATTTTTATCTAGAAACTATTAAAAATTAATAAACTAATAAAAATTAGTATTAATAGATAGCCCAACCTGGCTAGACCTATAAATTTCCAAAGTAAAGCAACTTTTCTTATAAATTAGGTCTAGCTAGGTAAACGGATTTGATTTGGATAAGATCCAACTACATCTGCATCAACATTCGATTATGAAATCTCTTTATCCACACCCACATCTAATTATTATGTTGGATTTCGATTTAAATATGCAATAATCTTGTTGTGTTTAAAATGACCCAAAAATTTAAAAGTAAAAAAAAAAACTAATTATTTTAAAGTATATATGTATAATAAATGTGCATAAATGTAAGATATGAAATTTATTAGTTATAAGCTTTATAAAATGACACATAATATCTATATGTATACTTATATAGATTGGATGGGGTTAAATTTGCATCCAATCTGATTATTAATCAAATGCAAGTTATAACATCCAAATCTGGGATAATTAGATACGAAGTCTAATCGAGTATTAGATTGTTGGAGTCCAATGACGACCCTAGCAGATAGGGCCCAAGCTAAGCAACCCCTAAGCTCAATTTAGAAGTTATATGTATATATGGTAAATGTTATTATATAATATTTAAATAACACATTTTATATTAATATCCAAATAGACATCTTAATAGGGTAAGTCTGACTATTTTCTAAGCCTAGGCAAATATTATTACGCTTGAGGTATGGGCCATCCTAGGCCAAATGACCTTAAAAACTATTAATATACTATCAAAATTTGCCCCGAGATCTTTTATTAATTATTTTCATTTGGTTCATTGGCCTACACAATGGGGGTAGCCCATCCCCTATAGCTCCTTTGTCTTCAATATTATCTAAAAATAGTTAAAAACACAAAAGTAAATGCATGCATGGGTTGCAATCGGTTTGATTTAGTCCAATTATGAATGTCACATTGCTCTTAGGGGTGCAACTTGGGTGGGTTGGGTCAGGATGGGGATCAACCCAAGCCTAACGACCCGAAGTCTTAAACATCAAGCTTTGGTTTAGATTAATTTAGTTATGACTAAAAAAGTTGATATATAGATTAATTTAATTGACTATAGCCTAATTTTATATATTTACTAATTTTTAAGTAATATTTACAAAAAATGTAACAATTAATCATTAATAAAGTAAAATAAAACAAATATGGAAAAATAATTATTTTATAAAGTAATTAACAATACTTTATTATTTTTAATAAAATTTATTAATATAGTTAATCCAAATTACTAAATTTACTAAATTAGTAAATTAAACAACATTGCGTCCATTCCTTTGTTATAAGTTTTGATTGTTTCACTTTTCCTTCATAAATGTTGTGCATCACATGGGTCGCTGCTAATATGCCTAAGTATTACAAGAGTTGACCCATGTTAACAAATGGAATATTGGTGTGTTCCTTGTGATTAGTAGACCTATTCATGGGTTAGGTAGTCCAACGGGCTGGCCGGCTTTTATTTTTTGGATTTGGACAAGACTTCAGGCCCATGGGCTCAGGTTTAGGCTTTAAATACCATGCCCAACTATTTTTTGGACTAGTCTCAGCTTTCTCAAATAAGCGCAACCTTGATACTATTACATATAATAAAATCATACATTAATTATATATAATAAATATGTATAATATATATTAATTTATTAAATTATTATCAAATGTTAATTTATTATTCAGAAATATAAAATAATTTATTAAATTATCATGAAATTATTTACAATATTAACTTATTCAATTACGCAGGATATTTTATGTGCAGACCAGGCTTCGGGCTCGAGCCTAAACATTTTCTGTTGTTGATAAGGCAAAGCCTGCCCGTTACGTAACAAGTGAAATACGAGTTCAGACGGCCATTGCAGCTGCACATTTGGTAGCATCTTCCTTTTAACGACAAGAGAAGAGAGAGAATCCTAGTGTGCGGCTGCAGAGGTATCAGATCCCTACTCTTTGTTGGGAGCGTTTCGTTGGTATCAGATCCCTACTCGTGAAACACAAGAGCAAATCAGCCCCTAACAAGATTGACCCCCACAAGAGAGAAAAAAATCCGGATTCGCATCTGGCCCCACAAACTTGCCCCCCCCAAAAACGTCCCATTAAACCTATGCGCGACGCGTGTTATGATACACGCGCACTAGGTGCAACGCGTGCGGACTCTATTTGACGCCGTTTCCAACACCTCCGTTAATTCCTCTCTCGCCCAAAAGGGTTTTTTCTTCCGTTCTTCTCCCATTCTACTTCCAACTGAAACCTTAGCGACCAAAAGGATTTCCAGCACCTCCGGTCGAGTTCCGCCGGCCATACCGGCAGGAGGTAAGTAGATATGTGTTGTTTAAGAAGTAAAATAAAAGAAAACCGGTTTCGATTAATAAGTGTTCGAGTTCCTAACTACTTCCCACTAAAACTTCGACGACGTAACCTTGTTATGCAATTAATGCTGTTTAAGAAGTAGAATAAAAAAAAAAATACTACATATATGTGTTTTTTAAGCCCAGGCGGTGATTTTTTTTTTTTGGGAAAATGCCCACACTAATTCATTCAACAATCAAAGTTGATTGTAAGATCTTAATTGGAGCAAAAGTAACTTAGAAGGAATCGGGGTGATGCAACAAAATACACCTGCAACTAGAAATGAGATTAATCTTCAAACGTAGCATTGGAGAGACTAAGAGAAATTGCAAACTGGATAGCTTCAGACTAGCTAAGGTGGGTGAGATGAATCCCCCAACAAGTGGTGCTAAGTGTAGGCAAAGCATGAACCGAAGGGGCAAGAGGTAGTGATGTAGAGACAATACAATCAACTCGGACGCCAAGCAAATCGATTAGGTCTGAGCTAATCGACTGGAGGTGCTGGCGGCCGGTATGACCGTCGGCGTCGGCCGGCGGAACTCGACCGGAGGTGCAAAAGCCTTCTGGACGCAAGAGTTTTATAGTTCGAAGTAGAATGGGAGAAGAAACCCTTTTGAGCGAGAGAGAAATTAACGGACGTACTGTAACGGCGTGAAATAGAATCCGCACGTGTCGCGTATAGTGCGCGTGTGTCATAACACGCGTCGCGCATAGGTTTCGTAGGACGTTTTTGGGGGCAGATGCGAACCCGGAAAATCCGGCCTCCGTGCGAACTTTCTCTTTTCTTGCCCCCCTCTCTCTACTGTTGCAAACCATCCCCTTGCTCTTCCTTGCAACTGAATGGTACTCTCTCGCTCTCTCCACAAGAAATAGACTTTGGCCAGCAAATTCTGCCAGCGGTATTCCAGTATTCACTGTCATATATAGCTTTTAATTGGCGGTTCTGTTCGACTAGGGTTTAGCCGTTTAGGTCATTTTTGGTTCAGAGGTTGTGGTGGGTGTTGTGTGCTTGAAGTTGACAAAGTGAACTTCCAATGAGTTAGTTCTCTTTGGTAAACTCTTAACTTTATTTGTTTTTTTTTTGTTACTTTTAATTAATCGGTTAACAGAAGAATATGGGACCTAGAATGTTTCTACTGATATTTTCGCTTTTCTGGTTAAACATGAATTTTATTCATGAAAGGAGGGTTTTATATCGAATAAGCGTAAATTTTATTCATTAAAAACCGGGTTTATTCATGAGAATTTCTATTTCCATTGATTACACTTGTTGGGTTCTAAAACGTGGAGATGCATTTGATTCAAAATGTTGAAACATTCTGTTCTCTCTCTCTCTCTCTATATATATATTATTTCTAATTTTTTATTTTTGATGGGTCAAGAAGTTATGATTGTACTCTATGTGAGGATGTTTTGTGAGATCTTAAAAAATGTGTGGTGTTTTGTAAGGTCTGACTGGGGCTGGGTGGTTGTCCTAAGTTTTTGTGTTGTTGGGAGAGTATGTTGCCTGCAGCGGTGGATGAAGTGAGTGGTTGAGGAGTTGAGTGTGTTGGAGGTTGTTTTATTGTCTTTCTCCTCTTGGGTGACTTCTGATCACCTTACTTGTAATTTCTTTTTTTCTTTAATAAATTTTTATTTTATCTTAAAAAAGAATGATTTTTGATATCTTGGTTGAAGGTTTAGAGCATAAAGTTTAGCAATTAAGAGAAATTCTATAACTGCAATCTGAAATTAAAGGTCTTTAAACCACCCTACCTCTTGCTTAGCAATTAACAAAAAAGTAATGCCCATGCATTCAGAAAAAAAAGTTTTAGCGTAAATTGCAGAAAAATTTCATTTCCTGAATGTTAGGTAGTGTCTAATGATCTAATTTAGTACTGATTATTGAATGAGAGGAAGAGAAGTTCTATGGATATACAGAAATTCTGAAAGGAGGATACTGGGTATGTTCTCAGGATTGATTGGCCCACTGGAAATTCACTGAAGGCTAAATTTTTGGCATTACTACAAGGTTTAAAGCTAGCCAAACAGTTAGGATACAGGCATGTTGAGGTGGAAGGGGACTCAAAAGTAGTCATATCCTGGGCAGCAAACAGCAGCCATATCCCGTAGACGTTTAAACACGTGATTAGGGAAGTGGAGACGATTGCAAAAGAGGTTGAGGCTGAATTTAAGTGGGTCCGAAGGAGCGCAAATGGGCTAGCTGATTGTTTAGCAAAACAAGGGACATTGAAACAGCAATTATTTTGGGCTGCACTGTAACAAGGGAAAGAAAAGAGGGATTAAAGGGATCATCAGTCCCATCACCAAGTTGTATGAACTGTTTACAATCTGAAATTTAAATAAAATACATGTTTACTGTAACAAAAAAGTTCTATGGATATGCAAGTGTGTGAGTACTTACAATAAGCTGAAAGGCTAAATTGGTATCATAGTCAAGGTCATAGAGATAATATTTGGAGAAATTGGGAAGGGGTAGCAAAAAGCTTTTCCAACAAGGTAAGGGCTATTGCAGACTGGATACCTCCTGTAGTAGGCTTCATTATGCTCAAATTTGATGGCAGCAGTTTAGTCAATCCAGGGCCTATTGGGATTGGAGGAGTTTTCAGAAACAGAGAGGGTCATGTTATTGCTTTGCACTCAGGGCCGGCAGGTTTTGGGGACTCTATACATGCTGAATTCCAGTTAGTGATGCAGGAGCATAGCTTGTCAGAGATTTGATGCTGACAGATTGCTTATTGAAAGGGATTCCAAACTAGTTGTTGGGTGGTTAGAGGATCTAGATACAGTATTGTGGACTTACAGGGAAGCAGTGGAAAGGTTTAAATGGCTAACAACAAACATGACTGTGAGAATTCAGTGGGAAAGAAGATCGGCTAATGGGATGGCAGACCATATAGCCAAGCAAGGGGCTTTTAGGTACCATTTTTACTGGGATCAGTTGTAATTATCTTTGTTTTTGAGGCTGCAACTTGCGCCCCTGTGTGGGAAGCATCCATTTGTACACTTTGTTGGTTAATATTTAATTAATAAAGTTAATATTTTACTGATCAAGAAAAAAAGAAGATTAAGATAGGCAGGCCCTTTGTTTCCCTTTCTTTTTACTTTTATTGCTGATTTTTTTTTGATCAGTAATCAAGGGTATTTCATTTCATCACGGGTAAAAGAGATTACAGATTCAGATCAAATTAGACAAAAAAGAGACACAACTTTTTCCAATTTACAAAGTTATCCCAAGTCTGCTCAGAATAGTTGATCCCTATGTACCCCTTGCTTTGCCAACGTGTTGGCCATCCCATTTGCTGTTCTCTTTACCCATTTGAAGCTTGCCTTGAGATCCTTAGCCAAGTTCTTCATTTCTCTTATTAGATGTCTGAACTTCCACACTCCTGGATTGTTGTCATCCATCCAGGAAATTACTAATTTTTAATCACCTTCTATTTCTAAGTTCTTTAAACCCCACTGTTTTTCTAGTTTCAGGCCTTGAAGTAAGGCTGATATTTCTGCTCTTGCTGAATCCCCTACTCCTATTGGTCCTGAGAATAATGTTACCACTTTCTCTGCTTCATCCTTGAACACTCCTATTCCTGACAGCCTAGGATTTCCTAAAGAGCTTCCATCAAAATTAAGCTTTAGTCTGTTTGATTGAGGAGGTTTCCAGTCCAAGACTATTCTATCTTTCACAACTGCTGAGTTTGCCATTTCATACCAAGCTATGATAATATCATCTATTGCCACCAATTTGAAAGCTTCCAAAGATTTTACCCAGATTACTGTTTTGATCCTTATGCTTTCAATAATGTCCTCCATGTTCCTTGCCTTGTCTTTAAATAGTCTTTCATTTCTTTCCTCCCATAGTGTCCATATTGTTGCTTCCTTTGCTGTCTTTCATAGGAATCTTCCTCTCTTTTTTTCTTTCCTGAAGAAAGTTGGGTTGAACAGAGCTGGATAGTCCTGTGGAGGGTCCCACTTGCAACCAAATAGAGAAGAGATGCACGACCAAACAAAAAGTGCAAAAGAGCAGGATAGTAGTAATGGGAAGTAGTTTCACCATTTGCCTTACATAAGATGCACATATGGGGGGATAAGCATTTGTTTGGCGTTCTTCTCTGGAGCACATCACAGGTATTTATCTTTCCCAGGTGGTAGACTTCCCAACAGAAGGCTTGGACTTTTGGGGGAATAGGCTTACTCCATATTACTTTTGCAGGAAAATAACCTCCCCTCCCTGAATCTAAGGAAACTAGAGTGCCAAAAAAAGAAGCACAAGAGAAAGATCTTGAAGGGAAAGGTGTCCAAACTCTATTATCTTCCACCCTTAAATCCAAAAAAACTGACCCCAAAACATGTAACAAGTTTATCACTAGTTCACATTCTCTGTCCCTTAAACCTCTTCTAAAACCAAAGTCCCAGTTTAGACTTGAAGAAGAAAGACTCCAAAAACAAGCAATGAGCTTCTTTTTAAGGTTAGAAAGTGCAAAGAGCAAAGGGAATTGAGATTTGGGGGGTATCCCCCACCCAAACATCCTCCCAAAAGGCCAAAACAGGATCTTGTTACCATTTTCTACATCAAATTTTGTAAAATTCCAAAAGGTAGGAAGTACCTCATTTATGGCTTTCCAAGGGGAAAAACCTGAAGCAAGAGGTGAGATCTTTGCATCCCATCCGTTGCCTGAAGCACCATGAATGCTCACTATGACTTTGTGCCACAAACTCTCCTTCTCCTGAGGCAAGCGCCACAACTATTTCCCGAGTAGAGCTGTATTCCTATCTTTCAAGTTTCCCAGACGTAGTCCCCCTTGACTCTTAGGTCTACACACTATCTCCCGCTTCACCAAGCGATCCTTCCTTTCCTCCCCTAGTTCCCAAAGGAAATCTCTCATGATTTTCTCTAGCTCCCGTGCTACTTTGGTTGGGATTCTAAATGTAGAGGGAATAAATTGGAAGATTTGTGAGGGTCGAATTAATCAAAGTAATCCTTCCCCCCAAAGAGATGTAGTTTCTCTTCCAAACTTCAAGCTTCGTTGTAAGCTTCTCCAAGACTGGCTTCCAAAAGAATTCAGATTTTGGGTTTCACCTAAGGGTAAACCTAAGTAGGTTAATGGCCAAGAGCCTAGTTGATACCCCAAGCAATCAACTAAAGCTTTTACCTCTTGCACCTGTGTATTTACCCCTACCAGATAGCTCTTCCCCAAGTTTATTCTCAGTTTGGAGCTACACTCAAAAGCCAGATGATTTCCATTCCTCACTTCCTTCCTCACAGAAGATAATATCATCTGCAAAGAGGAGGTGTGTCACAACTACTTCTTGTCTCCCTACTCTCCAACCCCTTATACTATTACTTTCATATGCCTTTGAGATTTTAGTTTCAAAGGCTAATAATTAGAGAGTGGAGGGTGGGTAGGGGAGATGTAGTAGTGACCCACTTGCATCATGTAGATGACATTGTCTTATTTTGTGAAGGGAAAGGGGAGGGGGGGAGTTAGGAATCTAAAGATGTTAGTTACACTTTTTGAGAGAATCTCAAATCTCAAAGTTAACTTTGAGAAGTGTTGCATTGCAGGGATGGATTTGGACTGGGGGGGGGGGACTAGAAAGTGTTGCCTTCATGTTGGGGGTCTGCAAGAATAGGATGGCCTATCAGATGCCTTATTAGGCAATGGCTTTGGAGAAGTTAAGTGAGGAACATGACTTTATTAGGAAAATGGCTTTTGAGATTTCTTTTATACAAAGACATTGTGGCACCGAGTGACGTCGAGCATTCATGGAGCAAACGCTAATGGGTGGGATGTAGGATTAAATGCAAGATCTAACCTCTCATGTCCTTGGAAAGCTATAGCGGGTGGGCTACAACTCTTCCTTAAGCACATTGGATATGATTTGTGCAACTCTTCCTTAAACATATCGAATATGGTTTGTGCTTAGGGGATATGATTAAATTTCGGTCTAATGTGTGGCAAGGAAAACCAATGTTTAAAAGATCATTTCTTTAGCCTTTTTACCATCTCTTGTTTTTAGTATGATGTTGCTTAATTCAACTTCCCTTTCAAATCTAGTCTTAATTGGTTAATTGGGATTTTGGGTTTAGGAGAGGATTGAGAGACTCTGAAATTCCCTCAGTCATTTTACTTAATTGGTTAGTCTAATCTGTTTTGGATCCTTTTCTTTCGCTTCCTTCTCTCTCTCTCTCTCTCTCTCTCTCTTTCTCCCCCCCTCCCATGCATAGGAATCATGTAAAGACTTTTCTAGTAAGGGAGATTTGGTGGGGTCCAGTGCATTGTGAAGGTGACGCCTAGGCGACAAGGCGCCCTTGGAGGCTCTCACCTCGCCTAATCGCCAAGTAGTTTTGTATATCGTGTTATAAAATACTTTTATATTCTTAACTTTTTTGAGATTATAATTATAAAATAGACATTATTAAAGTAAAATATTCATTTTGTGTGTTGATATACTAATTTCTTTTTATTATTTTCTTATTTGTTAGGGTTTAATCAACATAGACATTGCTAACTGCAGTATTGAACCCTCAAAGACTACAAAACCTTAACCAATAAGTAAGGAAGAACTTAAAATTTTATCTAATCAACACATTTTCTTCTTCCACCTTTTCTTTTCTTCTTTTCCTATGACAAAAATAGGGGTTCAATCCCTATATTTTTGAATTTTCTTTTCTTTCTTCTTTTTCTTCTCATGCATATGTTGATTTTCTATACTTTAACATGATATTGATACTTTTCTTATAAAAATTATGGATATTATTAAGGAAATATGGTTATGAAACCTAGGGAACTACCTGTGGATATATGTTTTTAAGTTAAAAAATCCATTGCCTAGGCGACACCTAGGCGATTATCTCCCCCTATTACCTAGCCTTGTTTGGCACCTTGAAAACTATGGACCTAACATGAGGGATTTTTGCTGGAAAGTTTATCATGTAAATATCAATTCTTCTTGTAAGACTCTTCAAAGAAGAAGATCCAACTGCTGGTCTCTCCACACCTGTACCTCCTTTGTAAAGCAAGCGGGGAAGCTCTTACCATTTGCTAATCCACTATTCTTTTGTTACTAGAATCTAGGATTGATTTTCTCTTTGTTTACAAGAAGGTGCTCTCCCTTATCAAACATAGAGAACTTATTCAGTGCATCTTTATTTAGGCCTCTAAGAAAAAGAGGTAGGCTTCTATGGAGATGCATTAAGGCAGTCATTCAAACAATGGGATCTTCAATAACAGAGAGATCAAGAGATTCTTTGATTGAAAGCATCACAATAAAGTAGCATATTAGGTTATGGAGACAACTCTTTCATCTCTTCTCCTTTGATGACATCTCAATAGGATGGAGTTGGATTGCAAATTCTTCTTTAGCTTCTCATGAATAAGTAGACATTGGGAACCTCCCACTTAATTTTGATAGTTGCAACAGGGGCAACCCCAACCCTTAAGGCATTTGGGGTTTGGAAACTGGAGAGGGAAAAATGTTAGTAGTGTTTTCTGGTCCTATTGGATTTGGCAGCTCCACCAAGGCGAAACTTGTAACAACCCTTCAAGGGTTGAACTGGCTAAATCTCTCAATTGTAGGAACCTAGAAGTAGGAGGTTCAAAAGTTGTAATCAAATGGCTGGAACAAATGGATTTAATTCTGTGGCAGTACAAGGAGATGATGAAAGAAATCAAGGCAATCTACAGGGACATCAACTTCAAGACCAAATGGTACATAGATCTACCAATGCATTAGCAAAACAGGGGGTTACTAGTGGGGGCTTGTTTTGGGAGACAGTAGGGTCTGTTATCTACATTGATAATATACAAGGGTCCCGTTGAGAGGTCTGTTCTTAGTTCTTTGAACAGTAAATAGCCTTCCATTATGTTTTAGTATTCAATTTGTGTTTTTGTAGGTACCTAGTCACATTAAAGTCTTGTCTGTCATAGAAGCTGTTCTGAGGGTTCTATTGTAGAGGGTATCATAGCGAATCAATGCATGGATTTTTTCTCAAGGTACTTGTCTGGTATTGACTGTTGAGATGTGAGTGCGTGACTAAAATAAACCTGTGTAAAGGGGTGGGAGAGATTCCAACAAGAAAACGAACACGACTATTTATTGAGAGACAAGGAACCTTAACCTTTCTTCATAACTACCTAATCAAATAAACACAATATTTCTTCTAGGCATCTTCTTAGACATTCTGCTTTGGATCATTCTATATTTGCTTTATAATAGCAGGCTTCAATTTTGGGCTTTGGATAGTGGCCTTGCAAATTCCATTAGTGTGAACTTGTCTTACACTGTTGGTCCCAAGCCTGGATAAAGGATGGTTTCATCAGGTTTACAGCTGCCACTAAAACTTTTGCCAAACTCCTGTGATCATGAGTGGGTAGTGGTCCTGCAAAAAGAGAGCCCATTAAAGTTTGGGGCATATAAATAGCAAGAGAACACTATGGGTATGGGCCTATGCATGGCCTAAATGAGTAAGGTTAGTTCATGCTACATCATGGTGTTTTACCCTGCTTTAGTTGCTAAAGTATTGGCCATAACATTAGCAGACTGTGGCACCCACTTGAACTTACTTTGGACAGTATTTTGGCAGTTAATCATTTAAAAATATAGAGGTTTGCTGATAGAAAATTCTTTCTATCTAAGAAATAAGTGCTTCATGTGCAAAAGATGTGAAAATGTGGGATTGTGGATTTTTTGTCCTTTCTTTTTTTCTATTTGAAATACAATAGTTTGGACCAACATAACAACAGGAGATCTTCTCTCGGCCTATTATTGCTGGTAAGAAAGTAAAGATTGTTTTGACTGTAAATTGTAATTCCCTTTATAATATGCTGATGCATATGGTGGAAGAGGAACATAATAATATTTGATGGGAAACAACATAACACAAGTAGTGTTTAAGAACTGTTTTGGATTAGAATGGAGATGGTCTATGCATGGATTAGAACTGTTTTGATGCCTACCAATTCAGTAGAGAAGGCACTCTTATTCAGGGATCTAGGGATTTGATGAACCCAAAAATTATTGAAAGACTTGAGGAACTGAAGCTGCTTGTCCAGAAGAATTTCATGTGACACAGCTTCACTTATCTCTCAGTGAATTTATTTGGGAAAGTTAATCCTTATAATTTCAATCCATGAATACGGTATCTGAAATTCATAAAGTTTCAACCCTAATTTATGGCTCATCTTCTTCCAAATGTATTTCTTGATTCTGAAACATTACTGAAGCCAAGGATGTCCATACACAGACACACTGACTTCAATTGGAAGCCTTATCCTTTTTGTTGAGTCGATTTTAGTGAAGAATCCCCATAGAACTTCTATCGTAGGGCTATTTCCTTCTTGGTGGGAGACATTTGATTTAAATTATATGATATTTTGAATATTCAACATTAGATCATGTATGTGTAAGGTTGCAGTTATAAATTTTGTATTGTTTCTTTCTTTAGGGTGCAAATTTTCTTGTAATCATTTTGTTGAAGATTAATAAGTTTTATGCTGTTTTTCTGATTAGATGTTTTATGTTAGTTGTTAGATAAGAGGTGGGGAGCACAATAGTTATGTGAGTCCAAATTTTATTATGTTTTTGAGTCTTATATATGCTGTTTTATGTTTTGCCGCCCTACAAGGGCATAGTTGTCTTTGTACTGTTCTATTATTTTTAGTATAAATAATAAGTGAAGGGGGCGGCCAGATTATTGCTCTCTTTTCTTTCAAGATCTCTTCTTCTCTTCTTCTCCTTCTCTCTTCATTTTCTCTTCAAGAAACCACTTTCTGTTCATATTTTTTGAGTTCAGCAGATTTCTACTTGGTATCAGAGCACCGGCTAGGGTTTTTGAAGTATTCTCATGCAGCTCTAGATTGGCCGACTGCCTGAAGTAACAAAAGGCTGATCGATCTGCTATATATTGCCCAGTTCTTGGATTTTTTGGTGGGATCTAGTCATCAGGAAGGTGATCTACTATTCGGCATTAAAATCAGGAAGAACTGGAGTACGGGGAAGAGTCCTAGAAAAGTTGGACTCTTTGTTTTTGATATGATCTTGGCTGTCTAGGTATTGTTAGTTTTCTTTTGATATTCTGAAGAGGGCAGTTAAGTTTTCGGAATTTTCTGAGCCTTATGGAGTCATCAATTCACTCTTCTCTCTGTTGGGAGGCGTGGGGAGGAGAGAGATTTCTCTCCGGATAGGGTTTTCTTCTTTCGGATGGGTTGGTTTTTGTGTGTGTGATATTAAATTGTTTTTTGAAGGTCTTCAATCTATTTTTTCTTATTGTTGAACTATTTGAAGTAAGATGAAGAGTTGGAATACCAAGGTGAAATCCACAGGTATTGTAAGAATGGGTGTTGGAGGTAGTAGTGATATTTTTGGGTCTGGAATCATTACTATAGTAAAACTTGATGGTACAAATTATTTAGAGTGGGCATAATCAGCCAAAATGGCTATTGGTGCCCGTGGAAAATTAGGGTACATCACTGGGGAGGAGAAGAAACCTGATACAGACTCTTCCCGATGGGTGCARGAGAATTACATGGTAATGTCTTGGTTGTGTAATTCTATGCTACCTCATATTGCAAAAAATTTCCTATGGGCTAATACTACTAAAGAGATTTGGGATGGAGTGACTGAAACCTACTCTCAAAAGCAAAATGAAGCCAGAGTCTATCAGTTAAGGAATCAGGTGATAAGTATGAAACAAGAGAAAAATCCCTTTTTGTGTATTTCTCCATGCTAAAAGCCCTTTGGCAGGAAATAGATCACTTATTGTGGTATGGGAAAGTGTAAATGATGCAATAACCTGTCATAGACTGGTAGAGAGGAATAGGGTTTTTGAGTTCTTGGCAGGGCTGAACCCTGRATTTGACATTGMTARGCARCAYATTCTTTCTAGGGAGGGTGTGACACTCTCTCAAGCCTATGCCTTTGTCTCTGGAGAGGAGAGTAGGAGGAATGTAATGMTGAGACARCCTRGGATTRACYAGTCGGCTATGGTTAGTACAACCAAACCTAAGCCGAATGGAGATAGGGGGAGTAGTGAGACTAGAAGGGAAGATAAGAAGGACTTGGTGTGTGATTATTGTAAGAAGCCTAAGCATACCAGAGACACTTGTTGGAAGCTTCATCCAAATCTGATGTTTGCCCGGATAAGAAACAAGAAGGGAAATGCAAATGTGGCCACTACAGGAGACTCTTCGGCCCCTCTTTCCCAAATTGATTGGGAATCCATTACAGTAGCAATAGTGAGAACATAATTCGAGAGGTTTGGGCAACTTATGAGTAAGAAAGATTCACTTAGCTCTGGCCTTCCAGATGGACAACAGAATGTAGGAGCCAACTACACCACTTCTTTTGCACATACAGGTAGTTCATATGCAACTGTAAATCTTGCATCCACTTCAGGTAAGGAGGGATCTCCCTGCATTATAGACTCAGGAGCATTTGATCACATGATTAATGCCCTTACCCTTTTCAGTTCCTATCAGTTGTGCTCTGGTAAAGACAGAGTCTCTACAGCAGATGGTTCACATATTCTCATTGCTGGGAAGGGGACAGTTAGAGTAACCAATGATATAACTTTATCTTCTGTTTTACATGTCCCTACCAACCTACTTTCTATTAGTTCTTTGACAAAAAATTTGAATTGTTCTGTGACCTTTCTTCCTGGTAATTGTGTTTTGCAGGATTTGGAGTCAAAGAAGATGATTGGGAGTGGTTGTGAGGTGAATGGAGTCTACCTTTTGGATGAGATTCCGAGACATCAAGGCTATCATGCTAGCAACAATAGTAGTAGTGGGTCAGAGTCGGTGAACCAGATTATGCTTTGGCACAATCGCTTGGGGCATCTTTCTTTTAGTTCTTTGAAATTTCTTTTCCCAAAGTTGTTTGAGTCTGTTCAGTTATCTACCTTGGAATGTGAGAATTGTCAGTTAGGAAAACATTGTAGACAGTCTTTTAAACCAAGTAATAAAAGAAGTACTTTTGCTTTTAATATTGTTCACACTAATGTATGGAGGCCATATCATATCCCTTCCATGGGAGGATACCGTTACTTTCTCATGTTTGTGGATATACATGATGTTCTTGGATATATTTGATGAGATCACGAGATGAGGTTCCTAACTTGGTAGGACAGTTCCATCAAATGGTTTTCACACAATTTGGAGTGAGAACTAAGGCCTTTAGATCAGATAATGCCAGAGAGTACTTTGAGAAGGACCTGGCCACATATTTCTTAGAACATGGTGTAATTCATCAGAGCAGTTGTGCATATACACCGCAACAGAATGGAGTAGCTGAGAGGAAGAACAAACACATTGTGGAGGTGGCAAGGAGTCTTATGGTGTGCGTTTAGTTCCTTTGCATTTCTGGGGAGATGCAATTCTTACAGCTATGCATTTGATTAACCGTGTTCCTTCACGGACTTTGGGGTTTAAGGTGTCATTTAGTCTTATTTTTTCAGATGGGGAGATATTTTACATACCTCTAAGGGTTTTTGGTTGTGTTTCCATTGTTCACATTTTTGGCCCCCATCGCAAGAAATTGGATCCTAAGGCCAAGAAATGTGTTTTTTTTGGGTATGCTCAGAACTAAAAGGGGTATTACTGTTATAACCTAGTGCCGAGGAGTAGATTTGTGACTATGGATTACCTTTTTTGAATCCACCTTCTTCTTCTTGAATGGTTCTCCTCAGGGGGAAAGTTTTGGGGAGAACTTACAATCTGTTCCTCTTCCTGTTTCTTTTGTGCCTCCATCAGTTCCATCATCAGTTCAGCCAGTACCTCCATCAGTTTCATTATGTGAGCCACTACGGGCAGCCTCATAGAAATATTAGTGTTGTTAGACGATGGTTGACTCTACACATCCTCAACCCACACCACTCTCTATCAGTCTTTTTGAAACTCCAGACTCAACAGATACAGTTCTAGGTATTCCTCTTGAGCCTGTTATGTTTTCTAATGATAATGTTCCTGTATCTAACACCATTGTTGCAGCTGATCCCACTGACCTTGATCTTCCCATTGCACTTCGTAAAGGGAAGAGAAAGTATATAGCCCATTGTATTTCGCATAATCTTTCCTACAGTGCCTTATCACCCTCCTACCGTACTTTCCTTTCTTCCTTGCATTCTGTGCCTATACCCAAGAATGTTACTGAGGCTCTCTCCAAACCTGAATGGAAAATGGCCATGCAAGAAGAGATGGAAGCCTTGGTTAAAAACCAAACTTGGGAAATTATTGATCTCCCCTCAGACAAGGAGACAATCGGATGTAGATGGGTATTCACAGTGAAGTATAGGGCCGATGGCAAGATAGAGAGGTACAAGACATGGTTGGTAGCAAAAGGTCAGACTTGTGGTTTTGATTATCTGGAAACCTTTGCACCAATACCTAAGATGAGTTCAATTCGTATCCTTTTATCTCTGGTAGCCACCTATTCATGGCCTTTGTTTCAATTTGATGTCAAAAATGCTTTCTTCAATGGCGATTTACAGGAGGAGGTATATATGGACATTCCAGTAGGCTTTTATGAAAATGTTGGTAAAGGAAAAGTGTGCAAACTTAGAAAATCTTTGTATGGCCTGAAACAGTCACTTAGGGCTTGGTTTGACAGGTTTAGAGGAGCACCTATCCGTTCTGGATACACTCAAACCCAGTTTGATCACACCCTCTTTGTAAAGAGGAGAGATGCTCTGGTGTCAATTCTGATTGTGTATGTGGATGATATAGTGGTTACAGGAAATGACCTGGAGGAGATTGATGATCTTAAAAATCATTGCAACAAGAATTTGAGATCAAAGATCTTAGTGAGCTCAAATTACTTATTGGGGATTGAAGTTGCAAGATCCAAGCATGGGATCTTCATCTCACAGAGAAAGTATGTATTTGACCTATTACGGGAGACTGGGAAGATGGGAACCAAACCAACAGACTCCTATTGCTCCAAATCACAGAATTAATGTTGTGGATGGTGAGTTGGTAAAAGATGTGGGGAGATATCAAAGGATGGTGGGATCCTCATTTCACAGAGAAAGTATGTACTTGACCTACTATGGGAGACTGGGAAGATGGGGACCAAACCAGCAGACTCCTATTGCTCCAAATCATAGAATTAATGTTGTGGATGGTGAGTTGGTAAAAGATGTGGGGAGATATCAAAGGATGGTGGGCCGACTGCTCCAAATCATGCACCTTGGGTTCAACACTGTGAAGCTATTGAGAGAATACTTGCATATCTGAGAAAGCACCCTGGCAGAGGCATTCTTTTCTCAAATCATGAGAATCTGAAGCTAGAATCCTATACAGGTGCAGACTAGGCAGGATGCTTAGATGACAGGAGGTCTACATCAAGAGTGTATACCTTTGTAGGTGGAAGAGTAAGAAGCAAACGGTTGTGGCAAGGTCAAGTGCAGAGGTTGAGTATAGATCCATGGCTCATGGTGTCTCAGAACTTTTTTGGGTTAGATCTCTTTTGTGTGAGATTGGGGTGAAAGTAGAGGAACCTATGATGTTGTACTGTGACAATCAGGCTACAATCAATATTGCCCACAATTCAATTCAGCATGACAGGACAAAACACATTGAAGTTGATAGACACTTCATAAGAGAAAGGGTAACAGCTGGAGAAGTCTGTTTGCCTTACATCTCTTTAGAGTTGCAGTTGACTGATGTTCTCACTAAAGGGATGGTAAAGAACAAGCTTGAACATGATCTACGCAAGTTGGGAATGTGTGACATTTACTCCCAACTTGAGGGGGAGTGTTGAAGATTAATCAGTTTTATGTTGTTTTCTGAGTAGATGTTTTATGTTAGTTGTTAGATAAGAGGTGGGGACCATAGTAGTTATGTGAGTCCAAATTTTATTATGTTTTTGAGTCTTATATATGCTGTTTTATGTTTTGCCGCCCTATAAGGGCGTAGTTGTCTGTGTACTTCTCTGTTATTTTTAGTATAAATAATAAGTGAAGGGGGCGGCCAAATTATTGCTCTCTTTTCTTTCAAGATCTCTTCTTCTCCTTCTCTCTTCCTTCTTTCTTCAAGAAACCACTTTCTGTTCATATTTTTTGAGTTCAGCAGATTTCTACTCATTTTAATAAATTTAAACAGAGAGGATTACAGGGATTTTGGAAGAGTTTTGGAATTTAAACTGTTCAAGTTGACTTTGGAACCTAGGTGTCAAACATACTTATTATTAGCGACTTTGGAAGAATTTTGTGAAGTGTTCCACATTTTAGGTTGATTACTGCAAGCAATATATAACTAGAACAAAAGTTGTTTGCCAAAAGCTTGGGGTGCATTACACCTATTCTTTAACATATATCAATAAAGTTACAATGTTTACCAATAATTAAATGTTTGCCTTTCTTGGTAAAAAATAAAAATTGAAGTAATAGTTGATAGTATGATTGTCTTGGGGTGCATTAGTCCTGTTCCTTAACTTGGTCATTTATTTTTCCTTTCTTCATTGGAAAATTACTTAAACCTCCCCTATATTTTTTAATAAGGGTGCAAGTTAGGCTGCCCAAGTTGAAGACCTTCAACTATACTTCAACAATATCGAAGTTATTGGACTTGGTTTAGGGTTTGGGCCTATTCAAAGTCTTCCCAACCCAATCCAAGTTGCACCCTGCTTTTGTAAACCAGCTGAAACTTCCCTTGCTTTTCAGAAATAAGCTTAGACATTCCCATCACATATTTTTGCTACTACAGGACTCCTATATTCTGTTAGATATCAATCCCATAGGCATTGATTTTTATGAAGAAAAAAAATCAATCTTGAGAGTTTTGATTTTATTTGTGTTTGAAGAGAGGTCACAATTGGATTACTTAAATCCTAAACGTTAGGAAGTTGATCTTTATTTAACCTTATTCTGAAAGTAGGACACCAGGTTATAGATCCATTTAAGACCTTAAAATTTACTTTTACAGAAGGGAGCAAATGCAAATAGAGATGTATCATAGCTTCTCTCTAAAAAGAGGTTAGATCAAATATATTCTTTTATACTAGAAATAGTGTCCAAGCAGTCTGTTTAGAATACAAATCATTACTAGCTGCTAATAATCTATATTAAAGAAAGAGAACAATTTTTTGACAAAACTGGATTTATTTAAAGTTGCTTATTTATGGTAATGATCTTTGAATAAAAATCAGAGACATGTCTAAAGACATATACACTACTAAAATAATCCATATATTTTGAGTTTTGATATCTGATAAGCTTTTCTTTGTTATTTATGTCTTAAGTATATGGATGGCCTAACGCGATTATGGTTATGGATAGCCTAACACCTTTCCAGATTGTTATATGAATTCCTTACATTATCATTATAAAAATGAATGGCATTTACAGTTACAATTTAATATTTAATTGAAAGTTGTGGTTAAGAAAGATCTCTTAATTCTAATGCTATAATGTGCTTATATTTCAGGTTATTAAGGCATTAATTGGTTGTTGTAAAGTTGTATTGCACTGACAACTAAAAAAATGTAAGTTTTGTGTGAATACTCAATTGGTTCATGTTTCATTTGATTTTTCGAGTTGCTAAATAATCTTTTATCATTTTCAGGTCACGTAGGAGGACTAGGTGTACAGTTTTGATTGATGCTGAAGAAGCTGAAACTCAACAACAACAAGAAGCTCAACCACAAGCCACACAACAATCCCAACCCCAAACACAACCTTCCCAACAACAGTCCCAAATCCAACCACAAGCTACATATAATGAAACACAGGTTGAAGCTTCTCAACGAAAGAGAACCCGTGGCCCTACATTATGCAAGGATTTATTTAAAATTGATCCCACAAAACGTCTGAAGGTGGGTTTTAATGAAATGTGGCAACCTATTGGAGATTCTGGAGGTAGCTTTAGTCAATTTATAGGGACCCTTGCAAGAAATGGGTTGAAACTACCCATTGATGCTAGTGATTGGAGGAAGGTGCCTCAAACGGCTAAGGAGGACTGTTGGAATTCTGCAAAGGTATTAATCATTCATTCTTCCAATGTCATCAATTTCTTAATATATTTTATTGTTTAGTCTAACACAATATATAATCTTTATTTGTAACTATGATTTGTTGCAGCAAATATTTGTTATTCCTGAAGAAAGCAAAGATTGGTTCATGAAGAACTTGGGTATCAAATGGAAAACGTGGAAGTACCAAGTGAAAAAGAAATACGAAACTAATGCAAATAATCAAAGGCCTGTTGGTGATCCACGCATTAATAATGAGCAGTTATCTAATTTGGTAGCTCGGTGGAATTCTGGCAAGTGGAAGGTCTGAGTATTATTTATTGTATTCTTTTTACATTTAGACATATTACTAGAACTTATTATTATAAATCTCACTGTTACAGTATCTTAGTTCTAAAAATAAAAGCAATCGAGAAAAGCTACAGTTAGTGCACTGTGCAGGCACGAAGTCTTTTGCTAGGATCCACCATGATGAGGTTTGCTAAGTACTTCTATATTTACTTTTGCAAGTATCTTTGTTGTATATAAAAGGCTTTGCTAATTTTATGTTTGCATTAAATTATTGTTTTTTTCCACACGAGGATAGGAAAAGTTCATGACCCGAGCAGAATTATTTGTCAAGACCCACACGCGGAATGATGGAAAGGCTGTCAATGAGGCCTCTGAGAATGTCATTGCAAGTGTTTGTAGACTTTTGTTAGAATAAATTTTCCTTAGTGTGTAGGTTAATTTTTACTTTTTTTTTGCTTTTAATATTTACATTATATGCTTAAAAAACCTGGCTTTCTATTATAGACACGGATACAACAAATTATGGCTTCCCAAACTGTTCAGTCTTTATCACAAGCTACCCCTATTGCTGCAAAAGATGATGTTCTTAGTCAAGTACTTGGTGAAGAGCGTGGTGGACGTGTTCGTGGTTTAGGGTTGGGCCCAACTCCAATATCTTTGTGGGGTGCAACCACCAAGCATCAAAATATAGAACTAGTTGCTGAGAATGGAGAGCTTAAGGAACAGATTAACTCATTAACCAATAAATACAATGAGTTGGATGATAAATTGAACAAGGTTCTAGTGATGCTGCATAACCGAGAGGTAAAATATTGTGATCTAAAATTAAATTAAATATTTAACATTACTTCAAAGGTATCAAGTTTATTCATCTAAAATTGGTAATTCATTTCTTCTAGGATTCAACCAATGTTCCATTCATAAATTCGCCACACAGTATGCATTCCTCTAGAGCAAGCCACATGGCTGGAAGCCTTGATCTTCAGGTGATGTCTCAATACACTACCTTTGATACTAGAGTGAGTAATGACTTCAATTTAATAGATATAACTTGATGTTGCTTGTTTTCCTTTTGGAATGCATGGTTCTTTGTTGAATAATTGGTTTCTATTTTGATGATTAATGACTGGAGGAGAATGTCATTAATGATATGAGAAGTTGGGGGATGCAATTTGTAGTTGGGTTGGATGTGGATATGTGAATATAGAAGTGTTCTTTTTTTTTTTTTTTTGTAGGTTAACCTTGTCTTAACCATTCTCCTCACTCTTAACTTATCCATTTCCGCCCTCTAAAACCACCAATTTATTGTTATAAATCACAGCAGTTTAAGCCTTTAAAACCACTTTTAACCTCCTTTTACTGATATAAACCACAACAGAGAACCAATTCCAATACTCCCTAGTTTGTGCCAATGCCTTGTTGCAAACTGTAGCTCATTGCAATCCCAATTTCTCCTCCTTGCACTTCCTATTTTTTGCCATGAACATCAGACTATAGCAGTCCAATACACCCATTAAACCTTCCATTCCCTTGGCTGCAAATTGCAATCATTGTTAGCTTTGGAACCATCCTGTATACTTTATTTGGCTGCTGCAAAATGCAATCACGCAACCCAAATTCTCCCTTTATTGCTACAAATTTATTGTTGTAAATTGCTGTAGAAGATCAACCTTTTTAAGCTCCTTGAAGCCTCTGTTTTACAATTATAAATCACACTTGAAAGCCACCAATTCACTACTTTAAATTTCTGCAAATGGTGGCATTGAACTTTTTAGATCCCGGAAATAATGCTGTAATCATAACAATACTCTACTGCATTTCACCATAGTTTTCTTCTGCAAGTTGCAGTTCACACCAGCCCAGAACTCCCCCAAGAGTTATTTTTTTGGGGTTTGTATGGATTCTCATGCCATGTCATGGTAAGACCTAGTAGAGCAACTTTTAACAGTTTTAGTATTCATTAGTATTTCATATTATGTTCTAGGAAATGTAGTACATGGTCTTTGCATTATTGCATATAGTATTTGGTTAACTATGTTGGTCCAATTCCATTGCTGAAATTCCAGATAACTCATACCTAGCTGAAAATAGAAGTGCGACTCGGGTTTGCCCAAGTTAGCATTTCACACTACTTTGGACTTGAGCCTTCAGGCCAAGCTATTCAAATTTTTACAAAAGCCCAACCTGAGCCCACCCAAGTTGCGCCCCTAGCTGAAGTAAGAGGCAAATGGAAAGGTATTCTGTTGAACAGAATTTGTGAGAGGGCTAAAAGGAAAAGTTGGTGGAAGTTAATTTGATTGAACATTGGAAAATAAATATCTGGGTCTGATGTCTCAACACATTTAATTTTGGTGCTAAGGCTCCGTTTGTTTGCGATACAAACGCCGAACCGGAGTATTTATGTACTCTGGTTCGCGTTTGTGAGCATTTGTTTGATACGTAAAAAAGTAATGATTATCAGAGTAAAAATGCATTTTCTGACACTTTTGTACTCTGAGAAGAGAGCATTATTGTACCTATTTTTTGGATACAATTTTGTGTTCTCTTGATAATTAACTTTTTGACCAAAGTTAAGGCATTGGAGCATAAGATAGTTGGAGCATTTAATGATGGACGCACACTTTTGCACCGATTTCAAACAAACAAGATGTACAAAAACGGTTTAAAATGTGAACCGTGTTTGCATTCATGAACCGAAAAATGGGTAAATATGTAGTGTACATATTTGTGTTTGCATTGCAACCAAACGCAGCCTAAAGTGCAATACTATAGGAAGACAATAGTATGCTTTATCTCAGTCTCAGGTGTTCTTTTATGATTTGTTTTGTTAATGATAGGATGATGAGGTTCCCAACAATTCTCCTTTAGTTAATGATACTGTCATTCCTGCTATGCCAACAACAAATAATCAGGTATGCTATTTGTTATAACAATTTACTTAGAGTTAATTTCTTAAAAAAATTTACTATGGTTTAATATCTTTAGCCTCCCATTTAAAAGTTTTTTTTTTTTTTTTTCATGAACCACTTTATTGCAGGATGGTGTTCATACTACTCCTGTGGTTGGTGGCATTGTTAATCCTACTGCAGAAGAAATAAATAATCTGGTATGTATATATTTATAAGTATAATATAATTAATATTTTGTTATATTCCAAGTAATTGTTTTTCAATTATTTTCTTAACAAATATGTTTTTCTCATGATAGTGTGAACCGGTAAAATTATTGGACTTGGACAATGAGGTGGTTGCTTATGCTCTTCTCAAGAACAGAGATCCTACAAAAAAAGTACAAGGGCGACAATTGGGAGATAAATGGTCAGAAGTACTAGTTAGGCTTTCAATGAATGACAATGCACCACTTATGAGGACAGATGCACAACGTATAACCATCAAAGATGCTGTTGCAACACAAACAATTGCTTGGCGAAATGATTATGTAAGTATTAGTTGCTTCATTATTTATATCAATTATTAATTTGACATTTGCTGATATTGATTTTGTATTATTGACATGCAGATAGAACCAGATCTTTTCTTGGCAAAAAGGAATTTCATTAACAGTCGTAGAGATGCAATCAGCAGACAGGCCATAGATGCAAACTCAACTCAGGAAAGACGGCGGACACAAAGAAACAAAAAAACAAGAGGCCAGGCTAAACAACAAACTGCAATGTCTCCAAATTTGTAAAACAAGAAGAGTTTGAAGCTAACGGAGGGATTAACTAATCAGGTGGGGCTCGATATAACAACTTCATTAACTCTATCTGCTCTTTCAGCAGCTAAGCAGTGACCAACCCTGTTTCCATTATGAGAAATAAAGAGAACTGGGCCTACTGACCTTTTGCCAATTGAATTACATCCAATACAGTGAAGTGCTTCAATCTCACACTTAGCTCTTAGAAAAAGAGTAACCACCGACTAAGCCCAAACAGCCATGGACCCTATATCATGGGCAAGGATGAAAATATCAATATGATACACCATTACACCCTGTATTGGTGGGCTTGGATATACAGATGGTTTTGAAACTTTGAGAAGGTAGAAAGCATTCTTCTAATGCTTATACAATAAACAAAAAAAAAAAGGGTATTGGTCTCATCAATATACATTGATTCCCAATTTTTGATCAGGCGTATTGATATTTTACTCCTGGGTAACGTTCATTTTTTTGAACGGGGTAACCCATCCCCCAACCCAGGTGCACAGATGGGATTTGATCTCAAGTCTACTGCAACCAGCAAGAGACCTTTGCTGGGTAACGGTCATTGATATTAGAACATGGGCCTCGTTACCATTATTTGGTTCTATTGGTTCTCCATAAGCTAGGACTACTAGAATCTCGGCTGCTGTAGGTTCTATTTGTTCTTTATGATTTGTTTGGTCATTATGATTTGCCAATCATGTCTTGGTAAGGTGTGGAGACCATCTCTAGGTGCTGTTTGGCAAGTCTTTTTTGAAAGATCTTCTGAAAGATTTGATAGCCAAAAAGATAGTGAGCTTTTATATAAAGATCTCGAAAAATCAAAAATTTTTTGCTTGAAATATTTTTCGTAGAATTTTTGAAAGATCATAAAAACTGGAAGACGGTTTGGTAATGTGATGAACTAAATCTTTCATTCAACACTTGGACCCACCACATATATGTCCTAACGTGCACGTCACACTTGTGGGCTCTATATGCCATGTTTGTGGTCTCCATATGCATCTACCAACAGTGGGCCCCATATACAAGTTCCAAATGTGTAACTCACATATACGTCCACATATATGCATATCATATTATTGTGGGCCCTACATTTTTTTTTTTCAAAATTGAGCCATGCGTACAAGTCCGTACACGTATATCATAGCCGTGGTTCCACATGCATTTACCAAAAGTGGGTCTTACATGCACTTCCCTTCAAGTGGGCCCCACATGAAATGTCCTATTTCCTGACCCTACATGCGCGTACCATTGGCAGCCCCACATGAATAGACAACACATTACCTTGTTTAAAAGTATATGAAAACCAATAATAGAGATTTCACTAACCACAAGCAATGTCATGCAAAAGATCATTTAATAGAAGCTCTAATACAACAAACGACTTAAAAAATGGTTAGAACTGTAGTGCTCTGTAATGGGAATATTCATATAATCAGTTGTATAACAGTAATCAAAATAACATAAACACTTTCTCAAGAAATGAGAGAGGAGTGGAGAATGACGTAGAGCGAGAGCTCACCTATTGTTCGAAACCTGGTGTTAGGGCACATATATCAGATGTTGAAGAAGGTTGTAATTTTTTCTAGGTGTGTGTAGCATGGAACACATTCAAAGAGAATGTCTATGCTGCTCCCAATGATGCTACATTTCAGATCTTCTTTCCCACCACCGCCATTGCAACTTTTAGCAGCGACATGTCTTCTCTCAGTCTCTCTCTCTCTCTCTCTCTTCCCCCTGTGTTTCAGTTATTGCCGTTGCAACTCTTATTAGCAACAACGGTTCTTTTCAATTTTACTCTTATATTAATAAATTATTTTTTATTTTTTATAAATTATATTTGTATTAATTATTATTAAGTATTTTAATAGTTTTAAGATATTAATGTGATAATTATTAATTTTTTATTGCTTCATGATCTTTAATACTATTTTCGTTATTATTTTAACTCTTAATAATTTATTTTTGATGTGTATTTTCAATTTTATTATTATTTTAATAAATTATTTTTTATTTTCTATAATTTACTCATATTTTTCAATATTATTTTGAATTTAATAAATTATTTTTTATGAAATAATGCAAATTGAACTCAAAATTACCAAAAAGTCTATTTTAGGGGTAAAATAGTAAAATCAATGAATTTCAGATGCTAAAGGTTTGATGCAACACAAACAACATTCTTTATTAAGAGCCTCTAAAAAGTCGAAAAGCAATTATGTCTATTCTCAAATTTTAAACACTTTTAATATCTTTTTTTTTTAGATTTATCAAACACGACCTAATTGACACACAAATTTGTTTAAAAGTTAATCATGTTCTATAAAAAAAAACATAAAATAAATGTCATTGTATAATATGAAGATGTTTATAACACCATTTGGTTCATCACACAGGTCCCTTCTAGTTAGTTCTACTAGATATGACAGATAATAGATATAGATTAAAATTTTGGTAGGCTCGGGCTGATTTAGTCCTAGCTTTGGTTATACAAGTACCAATCCAAGCCCAACATTAGCTACTCCTGGCCCTCTGAAATTGAATTTGGATTTGCTCCTCACAGAGTGCGTCTCACACCAACCTCACAACATGTTGTAGCCGTGCGTTGGGAATTTCTCCCTATGAATGACAATATACAAGAACGGTAGATATTTCCAATGTGCGGGTAGTATGTGTTATGAGGTCGGTGTAAGGCACGCCCTGAGGACCACCATGTATTTGAATTTTTTTGGAGGATGAACAACCTCATCTTGAGAAAGACACAAACAATTCTAACATACCTTACTATTCTCTCAAAGGTTCACCAACTAATGGGTGAGAAATGTAAGCTCACTTCCTTTTGATACATTATCCCATATATTCTACACTAATGATGGACGTAGTTTTGATGATTAACTAGGTTGAACTTTACTTTATTTTTAAAATTTCTTTCTTCTAAATTAGGAATTGAATTTGCTTATAAGCAGTTCTTTGGATGTGAGTTGGCCCTTAAGAATGCATACTTTACATAAGTAGGAAATTTTTAGTTAAAAATGAGGAATAAAGAAAATATTAGTTTTAGTCTATCAGACAGCATATTTCTGTTTTAAAAGCATCATTTTGTTGGTTATATATAAATGCAAATGTTTTTGTATTTGTTTAAATGTCATATAAACAAAAAAATCTTCAATTTATTTTGAGGAAACAAGTGTTCAATGATGTGTTTTTTTGTTTATATGAGAAAAATAGAAAAAACATTTATATTGAATAAAACCCTCATGGTTGAAGGAATATTTAACAAAAAAAGTTGGTAAATAAAGAAACATTACCATCAGAATAACACAAAGGCATACAATTTCTCAAGTTTTCATGGCAGCCCATGAAAATGGTACATGGAAACACATCCCATTTTTAGATAAATAGGGGACACTGTCCAAACTAAAGGAGTTTAAAGTAACCTAAGATATATAATCTAGAACCGTTAGAGCCAACCAATTGAGCTTTCAGAGAGAGGATATTAGATTAGGCTAAAGTAACTTGTTGAAAAGGGCTTGGAATTTATCCATTTCATCGTGTGGGAGGGCCACAAGAATGCTGACCCCATTGTCCCTAAATCCTTGCTGATCCTCAATATCAGGAAAGAACAGAAGAGTTCAAATCAGCCCCCCACAAGATTGCCCCTTACAACGTCCCACAAGAAGCTGCTCTGTTTACTCAAAAACCTTGTAGTCTCTACTGGAAACAAAAGACTCGCCGGAGTCAGTTTTTCATCAAAAAATGAAGAAAAAAAGACCTTTCTATGATGGAATGGTTAGGGCAAGTGTCATTCCAGAATGGAACTTGCTTCCACTGGAATCTATTTTTCCAAAAAATCTTGAAAGACGATGATCTTATTACTTGCCATTTGGAGTTCTGAACCTCGCCTGGAGAGAGAGAGAGAGAGAGAGGGAGAGAGAGAATGACATGGGAAAGAGAGTTCATGATGATAAAGACGATAATAGCAAGAGGGAAAACGAGGAGTACTGCAGACCAGAGTTCCAAAAGGAGGTGACCACGCAGGCCAAGCTATCGACATAGAGGAGAACGAGTCTGTAAGTACGAAATCGACAAGCAGATCGAAGGAGTCCGAAGCGGTGGTGGGGACGAAACTAGCAAAAGAGTTCTCAATGCAAAGGCTCTTGGAAACAGTTGGAAGAACAGCGGTAAGCGAGTGCAGAGAGAGGGAGTGCAAAAGAGTGGGATCTTAGTGAAGGTGGCAACACTTTGCCTTCACTAAAGAAGTTCTAACCATTGTAGGGGTGTGGTGCTCGGTTGGGAGACCAGTTCTCGTGCTCTCGGTGTTTCTTTCTCACTCTCATTGCAGAGGTTTCATTTCTCACTGGGGTTGCACCTATTGGGTGAGACCCCACGTCCCAAATTTTGAGAAGAGATTTCTCCTCGCATCTCACTCGTTTGTCCAAAACAAATGTGAGAAAGTAGGAATATTGGGCGAATATTCCTATTTTCTTATCACAGTCACACAAACCAAACAGCCTGTTAGAGATTCTAGATAGGAATGCCAAGCATTTGGTCGTAAAATGATATTTGCGATGTTGGAAATTTAAGAGCTATTTTTAAGGATGAGTGGATCAATCATAGTTTGAGTACTCATGTGTATCATTTTCCTTATAGTTTTTTTGCCTTGATTATTAGTAGGAATGTTGTATTGTCTATTAGGGCTGCTTCTTTTATCATTTGGTCTAATAGGGCTAATAATTTACCCTTGGATGTTATACTCAATCGCTTCACAAGACTTCCTATATACAAACTGTTCCATTGGAGGGTTATTAGAGATTTTGTCCCAATGTCTTTTGTTATAGTAAGAGAGGTTTTAGGTTGAGCTTAAATGTGTTTTCTGTAATAAGGAGTTTGCTTTCCATTTTTTTTTTCCTTCTATCCTTTTATTAGATTTGTTTGATTTGTTTCTCCTGTGGGTTTTTGTTTTGATTATTTTGTGTCTCTTATGTCACTGATTTTGCTTTTGCAAGTTCTGTCATCTTTAAATTCTCAATTAGTTCAAGTCTTTTTTTTTTCCTAAAATGGAGGGCTAGCTATTTTATGTTATCATGTTTGGATGCTTAGAAATGGTGTTCTTTTTAGAGGTGAGGCTATAGGTTTTTAAAAGCTTTTTGTTCAAATTCAAAATTCATTTGTGGATTGTGAGTCTTATTGTACGCCGGCTTCTTTGACTTTTGTTGTTTCCTTCAGTTCTTTTGTTTCAACTCTTGTTTTTAGTTTTGATGAAAGCAAGGTTTTCGAACCCTGTTGATTCAGACGGTCGGATCATTCAGCCTGGGAACTGTTTAGGCAATCGGTTCCGTTTTACTCCAAACTTGGTTTTGACAAAAAACTATTGAAAAAATCAACAACCCATTGATCCAGGCAGTTGAACTATCGACCCGTCAATCGTTCAACGGTTTTGACTTTTTTTTTTTTTATAATTTTTTTATCAAAACAGGCCATCCGTTCAAACCGAACGGTCGAACTATCGATCCAAAAACCGGTGACCAGAACAGTTTTATTTTTGGGTCTATTTTTAAAACGTTGGGTGAAAGTATTATTGAAAGCAATTTTGATGCATTTAGTGTTGTATGCTTTAATAATATTGATTTTCTTTTTTGTTTAGGAGAAAAGTGCTTGATTAGGATTGGAGTTGTCGAAGTGGAACCTTTTGCAATCTAGAATGTAGTCTTGTTTGTTGTTGATGAACACGGTTTTAAGTCTATTGTTGTTAAATCGAACTCTTTTGTAGCTATTTCTATGTTGAATGGGGAATCTTTTAACTCATTCTATGACTATGAAAGCTAAACTCTTTGATGGGATGTAATATGGTTGGATTCCCCTAGTTTTTTGGTGTTTTGTCTTGTAATCTTTGTGTGGATTAATGAAATTTGATTTTCTAATATATATATATATATTGTGTTGAACCATGCTTTAACAGAGGACCCATTTAAAATTAAAGCATATTTCATATTCGTTCTTCGTATGCATTTCTAAGAGTGTAGAAGAATATAAATTCAGCTAGTGAAAAGTAAGATGGCCACTCAACGTTCCTCTCTGAGTATGGATGTATGGGATCAACCCATTAACCGTTGGATCTTTGTAATAAGATTGGTGCATGCCACATAATGTCTATATTTTAAAATCTATGGGCGCCACTTTCTGAAAATACTTTTGTACTTTTAGAAGTACAAAAGGCAAAAGTGTGCATTAGTTTGAGTTGTTTTTTACTTCTAAAGAATACTAAGTAAAATTATGAAAATATAAAGTCAGATTTGTACTTCATGTAGGCCTGTAAATGGATCGAATTCGAATATATAAACCGATTATAGATACTGATATTCTATAAACCGATTATAGATATTGATATTCGAATTCGAATTGATATCCGAAGGATATCAAATACATCAATTCGAATTCGATTTCGATTATTAAATCGAATATTCGATTCGATTCGAATCCGATCGATTGGCTTTTCGAATATAAATTCGAATATATTCGAATCCAACTAGATTCGAATCCGATTAGATTGATTATTTTGCAATAGACAAATTTTGCAAGTTAGGGATTAGATTAATTCAAATCTGATTAGATTAATTCCAGTTTTACAATCAATACCCCACTTACACCCGGTATTGCTTCATCTACTGGGCCTGATGCACTACATTTGTAGCCTTCAACTGCTATTTATCCCCTTATGAGGCATTCTGTGTTTACTTTCAGCTCTTTCCAAATTGATAAAGAGGTACCAACATGATGCATCCTTGATCCTTCTAACCAACAGAAACAATTTCAAAGAATCCATCATATGGGTCGAGTATTAATCTGGCGAACTTCTGATAGTTACCATTACCAATAACAATAACATGAATATGAAAACTTTAAAAAGATGATACACTTGAGCTTAGTAACCACATATGGCATTAAGTTCCGAGATGGTGAACAAGGATAGAATAAAGAGGGACAGAGTATGCTTACATAACAAGGAAAACCAGAATACATAGAAGAGAGGATGCTAGCAATATCTGAACTCCAAACCAAAGGATAATTTTTTTTTTTTTTTCCAATCAAAAGTGAGACACTAAGATCTTCATTTTTAGATGGAATTATGAGGAAATTGAAGTTGTTAGACTTTACATTCTTGACTTCATAAGCCTTCTTCTCCTTCCTTCACAAGAAAAGAAAAAAAAAAGAACGCAGAAACATGAAAACCCATGATTATATGTGTGAACCTGCAAAGAAAGAAGGGAGAGCGATGGATGCAATAGAACTTCAAAGGGTGCAGAAGGGTACCTGTTGGCGCACATTACTTTTCTTCATGGTATGAACTCTGGAACAATGTTCAACACTGCCCATAGTTCTTTTGATGCATGGAGAAGGTAGAACTTGACAACAGTACCTGTACCTGTAGCCATAAACACTGATTCAATTATTCAAATCCCGAGTACATCAAATTCAAAACCCACAACCCACTGCTAACAATTTTAAAGAGTAATAGTTCCAAAAGACTACTATCTTTAATTTCTTACTATATATAATGATATATCTTTTTCTTTCACCATACCATTATCCAAATTATTAAAAATTTGGCTGTTCTGAATCGCCATCCGTATTTATTTCAGAACTTGTGCAAAATTTGTTGCAAGAAATATGTGGATATTATTATTGGTGTCAGATAACTTTGCTCAGCTAGCCAAGAACTTAATTATCAACCGTATGGCTTATACATTTCAGTTAGTGAGGTGGTGGATGTGTTCACCGTTGTCCTGGGAGCTGCTTTTCTAGCTGGAAGGTTTGTTCACGAGACACAGAGTGACACACAAAGAGAGGCAAAAGAAATGACAAAGACAAAATAATTAATAACTTTCTGTTGTTTCTTTTAACGTTTGGTTGATGAAATTAGCAGATTCCATGTCTCCATGTCATATTCCATTTCAATTCTTTATTGATGAAACAAAAGGGTTTCTATTTTAATAGGTAAGACCATATAAGAAAATAATCACATTCACAGAGGTCCTCCTACTGTCCTACAATGCCTGGCTCAGTTTGGAAAGTGTACAAATACAAATATTAGTGCAAAATATTATATACAGTAAAACTCCTAATCTGAGTCCAACTTTTCAAAACATCACATTTAATTTTAATCAAACAAAGCTTCCTAAACAATTGAAAACACATTGAATGTAAAACATTCTTTCCCCTTGAAAGCAACTGAAAACACATTGAATGTAAAATATTCTTTCTCCAAATTAGCACCCAGTTTGGGAAGAGTACAAATACAAATATGTACTGTGCAAATACAAGGTTTTTGCACTGTACATATTTGTATCCAAACTGAGCCAAAGGTGAAAATAAGATCTGGTTGTGCTAATCCAAGCTTTACATGGTACATCAACAAGCTGATTGATATATAAAATGCAAAACCAAAAGGTAAAAGAGAATAACCATGAAGCAATACCCAAGTTGTATGATTCTATAGGAAAAAGTTGTGGTCCTATGGCTATGGAACTCGGTAACGAGAACAAAGTAATTCTTCTCAATTTCTCATAGCCTGACATTAGATAAAAACCACTGCCATTTAGGTTAATTTCTGACGAAAAAGTAAAATGATATGGGTGTTCTTAAGTGCAGTGAAGAGTTAAAAGCATGGTTGGAGAAATAATAAATCTGAGGTAAATGCTATGGGTGTTCTTAAGTGCAGTGAAGATAAAAACCACTACCTTCACCTCCCCCTCATTCACAACATGATTCTTTTCATCAATCTTTTCTGAGAATGAAGGATTCTGGCAAAATACGAAGTTCTGTCTGCCCTGGCAACAACCTCTGACCTCGATTTGATTTCGACTTCCAGAGAAATCTGCCCTGTTGGTCTCTATAGGATCTTTTGTGCTTTTCTCTCCGTTGGTTTCATTGTCTACCACCTACACTAATGAGGAAAAAAATTCCACTGAAGAATGTAAAATCCATCAAGGGGAAATCAATCAAGAGAATAATAAACTTGAGGTATTTAAGAGAAAAGAGGAGATTAAACCAACTTGGGTTCAAATTCCTTGTTCTGTAACTATAAGACTGTAATCACCTTGAGAAAAGAAGCCGGGGACGGCGGCAAACGTGGGTTCCCGGCAGTGCAAATGCGATGGGTTCCCACCGGCAGTCGTGGGTTGCAGCACAAAGCCGGTGATGCTAGACGATTGAGGCCTGAGGGTTGCTTGAACTTGAGCAGCGGCGAACGGGCGATTGGGCGAAAGAGATGACGTTGATCTTGAGCTATGGCCGGTGACCGGTGCTCAACCGCTATCACTGACAATGCCGTCAGTGATGGTGGTTGCTTGAGCGGCGAGTCAAAGACTGAGAGAAAAGAGATAGAGGTAAGAGCCTAAGAGGAAAGACGAGATGAGCAACGATGGTGTTCGAACTCCGACGAAAGGCTGGTGGTTGGTTGGACGATGAGGGGGTGACCGGTTATGGACCGATGGTGGTTGCTCGGGTGGCAACTGACGACGGTGAAGGGAGTGACAGACGAAGGGTTAGGGTTTTCCTTTAGGGTTTTGAGAGGTAAAATGAAAGAGTTCGAAACTTCTAATGTTTGATTTTGAGTTTTGACTTTTGAGATTTTCGAACTAATGTTATTTTTCATTTTCATTTTTTAACTTTATATTATATTATATAATATATATTATATTGTATTATTATATATAATAATATAATATATATAATTGGTTTGGATATTTATCGGATCAGATCAGTGTATATCCAAATTCGATTTTATTAAACTGAATCTCAGATTCGAATTTGGATTTTCGAATACCGTTCACGGGCTTCATGCTTTTTGGTTTTATACTTTCTAAAATGTGTGAACCAACCACATATGTGGTACTTATACAAATTTGAATTAGCTGAATGCTTTATTTATGTAGTGGGTTGTAGAACTGATGATAACACCCCTCAGTAGAGATAAAATACATGGGCCCATAGTGAGGGGTTGAATGTTTGTGGGTTCCATGTATTTTATGATTGCTGTGGAGTATTATCATTTTTTCTATAGCTTGTTGAACAATTATTATTGTGTTCAACTAAACCCATCTCTACTTATACATTCCACCATGCGATAACATATATGGATGTTACATATAAGCATAGGTATATCAATATATTCAATGACGTGTATGCCACATGGCATTATATATGAATGTAACATGGCATTTGAGTATACTCAATGGCATGTTTATGCCATGTGGTGGTAGACAAGAATATACAATATATCAACTTATATGGATGCCACAAGTCATTTGAATGTAATGAGTAACACATCTGTACATGGCAACATATTTAGGTGCCACATGGCATTTGAATATATTTAATAACATGTATATACCACATGGTGGCATATGTAGATTCCACGTGACATGCACATGTGTATAATATCTTGTTATATCCAAATGCCATTTTTTACTTTTAGTTGGAAAAGCATGTTTTTCAAAAATTTTTACCAAACGGTTTTTGAAGTAAAAACACGATTTCACAATAAATATTGTCAAACAAGACTTTCTAGAAAAGTTTAAACTTTAAAGTATGATACTCGAAGAATTTTGACCAATCAATTAAAACCCTCCATGAATTTTAATAAATACCACCTCATTGATTTCTGGTATCATGTTCTAGTATAATAGTTAAATCCAACCATTATTTTAATGGTTTTAGAGGATTGCTTTTTGAGACGAAACGAACTTTTTTATTGCTTCTTAGAACAAAACCATAAATGAAGAACATGTTTAGAATTTTGAGGATGTGGTTATTATATAATTGTTATATACTAAAATTAATATTTATTATTTTATACTCTTTATCTATATTTATTATATAATTATATATTAAAATTAAAATTTATTATATTTCAGTAATTATTTATTGTTTTTTTGTGATAAGTATATTTTCAATAATTATAGGAGATTAAACTACTATTATTGAAATTCTAAGTTTAATTTATTATATCTATGTTATAATTTATTGATTAATATTTATTAGAGATGAAAATATTATTTGAGATTATACTATTTATTGACTAATTTAATATATTTATTAGTATTTATTGTATTTTTATAATTATTGTATTTTCAATAATTGTATATTTTTGCTATAAATTTTCAATAATTATTGGAAATTAAACTATTGTTATTTGTTAGAGATTAGACTATTAATTTAGCTGAAATTAGGAGTGTTCACAGGTCAGTTAAGTTCAGTTGTAGTCTGTTTGGCTAACCAAATCGACTTGGTTAGGTTAGGGAGTTGGTCACCTAAAACTAACTAACCATTTGTAAAAAGTAGCACACTTAGGTTGTATCGGTTTGGGTCAATTTTTGATTTGGTTAGTCGGTTCAAAAGATTTAAACTTGAAAAATTAAATTTATGATGCAAAATATCTTAGACTAAGAAATATGGGAATTTTCCCACTATCCTATATTAAAAAATTATATTTAAAATAAAAATATTAATGTATAAATATATTTGTGTGTGTGTATATGGTCTACGCATTCGATTTTGGTCGGTTTATAAATAGCCAAAGTGAAACTGATCCAATCTGCTTGGGTTAGAATATTATTGAACCAAAGCCAACAAAAAATACTACAAAACCAACTAACTCGGATCGAGTTGATCAGGTTGGTCGATTTCATCGGTTTGATGAACAACCCTAGTTGAAATTAATTATTGTTATTTTTTGTATTGTAAAAAAATTATTAAAAGTAGTATATAAAATATAAATAATTATTAATTATTTAAAAAGTTTAAAATATAAAACATTTGCATGCTATTATGTGCTTCTATTGTTTAGCTTTTGCTTAACAAATCCCGTGCATCACATAGGTCCCCGCTAGTACACAAATAAAATACAGCAAAAGGGTGTTATAGACAAAATAAACCAATATCAAATACAATAAATAAGTGTTAAAGACAAACATGAACAATAATATTTACATATTATTTAAACATTTAAAAACTACATATTTTAATTAACGAAATACTTAACATAACTAGATTTTAAATAGTTAAAATAACAAAATTGTGTAATAAATTTAAAAAATTTCTTTAAAATAAGAAAAATTAATAATGAAATTATGTAATAATAGTATAAATTATAATTTTATAGATTATTGAATTCAATAAATAATTGATGTTTTAAAGTTTAAATAATGATATTATTTAACTAACTAAATAAAATTGTAAATAACTAATTTAACTTATATCAATTAATAATTCAAGAAAACAACTTTCAAAAAAATTAATATTTATTAATAATAATTTATACTCTTAATCTATATTTATTACATAATTATATATACTAAAGTTAATATGTATTATAATTTAGTAATTATTTATTGTTTTTTTGTGATAAGTATATTTCAATAATTATTGGAGATTAAATTACTATTGTTAAAAATTTTAAATTTAATTTATTGCACTTATTATATTTATTGTATTTATGTTATAATTTGTTGATTAATATTTATTTATAGATTAAAATATTATTTGAAATTATACTATTTATTGACTGATTTTATATATTTTTTAATATTTATTTTATTTTTGTAATTATTATATTTTTATTATACTATTTATTGTAATTATTGTATTTTTATTATACTATTTGTTGACTATTAATTTAGCTGAAATTAGGAGTGTTAATAGGTTAGTTCGGTTCGGTTGTAGGTTGTTTGGCCAACCAAATTGACTTGTTTAGGTTGGGGAGTTGGTTACCTGAAACTGATTGACCATTTATGAAACTAGCCCACTTAGGTTGAATTGGTTTGGGTTAATTTTTTGTTTGGTTAGTCAGTTCAAAAGATTTAAACATAAAAAATTAAATTTATGATATAAAATATTTTAGAGTAAGAAATATGAGAATTTTCCCACTATCCCATATTAAATAATCATCTTTAATATATATATATATATATATATATATATATATATATATGTCTATGTGTGTGTGTGTGTGTTTGTGGTCAGGTCATTTGATTTTGGTCGGTTTATAAATGGCCAAAGCAAAAGTGATCCAACTTGTTTGAGTTGGAATATTATTGAACCAAAGCCAATCAAAAATACTAAAAATTCGACCAACTCGGATCGAGTTGATTGGGTTAGTCGGCTTCATTAGTTTGATGAACAGCCCTAGTTGAAATTAATTATTCTTATATTTTGTATTATAAAAAAATATTAAAACTAGTATATAAAATATAAATAATTATTAATTATTTAAAAAGTTTGAAATATAAAACATTTGTATACTCTTATGTGTTTCTATTGTTTAGCTTTCGGTTAACAAATCCCGTGTTATAGACAAAGCTAACAAATATCAAACACAATAAATAAGTGCTAAAGATAGACATGAACAATAAAATACTATGATCAAACACAGTAAAAATGGTGTTAAAGACAAACCTGAACATTATTATACCAAGATAAAACACCCACTTTAGACAATATTGTACTAATAGAGAACTTTAACCAGTTCAAAGAACATTTGAACACAATATTCCATGCAAACAAAAGATAAAAATGGACATCAACAATGTTGGCGAAAGGAACAATGAAAAGTCCTATGGTTGGTTAAAAAATGAAACCCTAGACTCAGACAAAAGGAATTTCTTACGTCTTCTTGTGCTATTATGCAATAGGTTACCTTTTTCTCTGATGATGGCAAAAAATAATCCCTTTTTCCCCAGCGACGACAAAAAATAAGTCTTCTTCTCAGACAACGGCAAGCAACGGTGACACAGACCTTCTCTGGTGCCAAAGTTTATATGCGGCTGATATTACAATTCCTTCTATATCCAACAATTTTCCAGTGTGATATTGGCAAGAACTCTAACGGAGATCAGTTCTCGAATGGAGTTGGGCTGAGGTTCAGACTAAAATTTCAAAATATTTGGGTAATAGTAAATAGGGGCGAGATGCCCATTTTGGTCATTTAAAAAAGGTAAATTACAAAGACCCCCTATACTATGGGATCTGTGACAAAGACCCCCTATACTATGATCGTGAGACAAAGACCCCCTTCCGTTGAAATCCGCCGTTGCAATATTTTTTTAATTCCCATACTACCCTTGTAGACAATTAGGAGAAAAACACTATTCATCTTCCCCGGCCTCACCATACGCGAACAACCGCAACGGTAATCCCCTCGGATTCCTTCAAATTTCTCTCTTCTCCCTCTCTCCTCCCTTCCCCTTCTTTCCTTCCCTTTCTTCTTCCCGCTGTTGATGAAATTGTTGGTGTCTGGCTATTGATGAAATTATTTCCCCTTTCAAAGCAGTTGATCAAACTGCTGGCTGTCCGGCTTGTTGGTGTTATGGCCCGACGCAACTGATAAAGAAGGGAGAGAAGAGTGCGAGGGAGACAAGGCTGTTGGAGAAGAGGATTCTACAGTGGGACTTTGGGCTTGTGGGTTATCTGTCGGAGAAGAGGATCGACAAGGCCCGCACCACGACGCTATGAAATAGATCACCATCTTCGGTTGGGAGGAAAAAGAAAACATGGGATGATCCCTAATTGTCAGGCTTAATTCATATACATAAATAGCTAGGAGAGAACCGTGTTTTACTGTTTTTTTTGTTTAGGTAATTTAATTACCAGCTTAGTGGAATTTTTGTAGGAGTCGAAGTGAGCTTTCCATCGGGTTGTGGAATGGAATGTGATGATACGAGACGCCTTCAATGGACCATTGCCGACAGAGAACACATCTTGCACGTCAGATTGAGATGAACCTAGTGTTTCTGTCGTCGCTGTAGCTGCCGTTGGTGGCATTGTTGCCTTTCTCAATCCCAAACTTTGTTGTCCAGGGAACCTCATCTTTCTCCCTTGTACCTCCTCGAAACCCTGATATTTTGACAATTTGGATAGAACAAATTGAATAGAGAGAAGCGGGAAGGGGAAGGGGAAGGGGAAGAA
>NW_010729094.1:2591579-2602422 GCF_000365185.1 Nelumbo nucifera | reverse complement strand
GGGGGGGGGGAGGAAGAGAGAGAGAGAAATGTGAAGGAATTTGAGGTACAAGGGATTACCGCCGCTGCTGTTCTTGTATCGTGAGGTCGGGGAAGATGAACAATGTTTTTCTCTCAGTTGTCCGAATAGTTATTACAAGGGTAATACAGGGGGGTCTTTGTCACAGACCCCATAGTATAGGGAGGTCTTTGTAATTTACCCAAAAAAAAGCATTTCACGCCCACAGGGTACTTTGGTAAAAATGACATTTTTTGTCAGCCGAGTTAACCAATTAGGGAGGTCTTTATCTCATTGCCCAAAGTTCGGGGGGTCTTTGTTACTGATCACGAAATATATGGGGGTTTTTTTTTAACGTACCTATTTTTTTCTTAGAGATGTGCCCATATTGGGGTCGTCGACCCAGTCCGGATTTTCCACCGACTTGTCTCTGCATAACTATTTCATTTAAGCCCAAATTCTTCTTCCCCATTAAATACTCTTCACGTAACGGCGAATCTGGTTCTGAACATCGTGGACATTGTGCTTGTGTACCTCTCTGCCTTCGACTAATTTACTTAATGCATCTGCCAATTCGTTATCCATTACCCCGGCTTCTGCAACAACAATTCCACTTAACGCCAGGATTCTGGCATCGGCCGGAGTGCGAATAAGCTCCGACATGAACTTGAGGTATGCCAGCACTTCACTGTAGCGTCTGTCTCCATAGAGCTTCTCTTCTTCGTAAGCGATCAAAGTCCTGAATAAACTTGCTGTGTCATGATCCCATGAGAAAGATGGGAGATAGAGACAGACGTAGTATTTCATCCAGGCCGAGAATCTTACTCCTCTTATTCCCTTTCCTTTTCCTTTGTTAGATCTGAATGTAATTTCCTTTTTCATGAGGTCCGTCGCGCTCGCCATCGTCCACTATTCTTCATTATCTTCAATTCTTGATCATTGAAGAAATCTGAAAGGGGATTTTTGAATATTAACGATGAAGCACACAGAACAAAAAAGAGGATTTAATGGGGAAATGAAATAATTATTTTTTTAAGAAAAGGTTAATTAATGTTTGAAGAATTGATATGTTTTAAAAAGAATATTTAACGGAGGGGTTAAACTCCTCTAACATGATTAAGGACAGCTTAGAGAAGGGAGTAGAGGGAAGTTAGTAGGAAATCCGGACTGGTCGGTCGTCAACGTTCAGCTAAGGGTAAGGGGTACGTAGCGGGAGGAAAGACGATCCTACTCTACTCTAGGTAGGTAACCAACAGATGCCGAGTGAGTCGGACTAATTTCTATACTGTTTCAGACTTTGTGTCCAAGTAGAAAACCCATAGCTTGCCAAAAACCGTAATCTTCACCAAAATTACAAAGTCTGTTTCTTTAAAAGCATATAGCTCCATCGATCCTAGAATTAATTCTATTGAGTTTTCGAGATGTGATATATATGATCCCAACTGTTCAGAGTTCAGCGTGAGAGTTGCTATGTCAGAAATAACGATGCCTCTGCTTCAGCAAGTTCGTTTTCTAGAATTAAGCGCCATGAAATCTGCAGAAATCTTGAAACCACCATTACAATGCAATGATATCAGAGTGCTAATCAAACTGAGCGTCGATGAGAAGCGTCAATGGATTGGAAGATCCAGTGAAGAAGAAGATGAAGCAATCATTGTAGAAGTTGAAGAAGAGAATCGTACAGTATCAATCCCATTCTGGTTGTCACTCTTGTTTCTCCCGTGGGCGACCGAAGCTGTTATCGGTCAAAGCCTCTCTTCCATGAACTACTTCTTCCGAGATACTAGTAAGTTTATAAAACGAGTGTTGTCCGATTACGCTCGCGAGATAGCCGAGCATTCGTTTTCGTTGGTCACGAAGCCCAAGACCATTGTAATCGTTGCAAGGATTGAGGTTCAGACGACGCATCATGGATACGATGAAGACGAGCAGGTTGCTGAGGCAGTGAGCTGGGAGAGCACAGAAGCCAGCAGTGAGCATATCAGCGTCGTTCCTGCATCTTTGGCTTCGATAGACGCCCTGCCAACACACAGATTCGGCAATGGAGAATCTAATATTTGCTGTGGGGTTTGCCTGGAGGTGTTTTCGTTGAATGAACAAGTTAAAGAGATGCCCTGCTCACATGTTTTCCACAGAGAATGTATAGTTCGGTGGTTGTTACAGAGGAATGTATGCCCTTTGTGTCGCCATGAGATGCCAACTGATTAAGACACCTACGTTAGAGAGAAGAGAATGCATGGTTCAATTGTTGCAGATCGAGTTTCTTCTTTCCTTCTTTCTTTCTTTCTTTCTTTTTCATAGATCTTTGTTGGTTTTTTTTTTTTTATAAACCTCTTTCAACATCTATCCTTGAACGATATTGCTTTCCTTAATTTGAACAAAACAAGTTGTTGGTTTCCATATATAAAATAGATTTTTCATATCATTTCATATTTTTTTTCATTACAGTAATTGATGTTGTTCGATTCGAGGTGTCCCAAACCGAGGTCGTAGTCAGAAAATCCTATCAATTGGACGAGGCCGAGGTGGAAGGACGAAGCCGCACGGAAAGAACTAAAACAGGAAAATAGTCAGAGGCCTGAGGAGTTATTCCCCGGGTATGTACTCCAACACTAAGTCAATAAGGAAAGATGGGTGATTGGGCCGAGCAGTTGAGATCAATATCGGTATGAGCAGAATGATAGTATGGGTGATGGAGAGTCAAAAGTCCTTTACCTTGAGCAGGAGTTACCTTTTTATAGCCGAAGATCCGTGTCCTGTTTGGATGATGCTTCCGGGGTTGTCGGGATGAGGTTGTCCGTCGAGGTCTTCGGTATAAGACTTAATCCCCGACAGAACTATCCTCCTTATCCGTACAACGTTCTCCTATCTTGATCGTGCTTATCTATCTGACGTACTGCCGAAATGGCTGAAGAGATAAGATGGCCGCGGAGGTGACACGTGGCACCCAATGCCAGCTCAACCATAACCCAAACAATCACCTTTTTTTTCTTTTCTTTTCTTTTGAAGGGCTTACCTTGAAGGGCCCACCTAGCCGTACACTATGACTCTTTAGATCCATAGGACCCAAAGGTTGATTGCTCTTGTGCAAGTGATTGTATTTCCACAAAAGGCTATGAGAATATTCTTATAATTAAGATCATTTATGAATAACAAAAATGGCTTCTGTTCAATTGCTTGTATTGCCAAAGATCATTTTGGCAATGTTTTGTGATGAGGGGTAATCTGGTCCTCCGAGTAACATCACGACACGTGGCATTCAACAACCTATAACCAGATGGAAGGGCAAGTAAAAGCAATAGGGCACATTGGGGACTTTCTTCATGCTACACAACCCGGCAAAGATATTTATATCTAGGGGAAAATCTAAATGGTGACTCAGGGAAATCAGTCCTATAAGAGTTTGGACAGCACTAGGATAGAGCTGCCCTAAGGAAACACCAAAAAAATGAAAGCACCTCAAGGATGAAAGGGTGCAAAGGAAAACGGAGGCTAGTGATCAACGCCTCCTCAAAAACATAGACTTCATCTTGGTCGTGACTCCATGGAAATTGGTCAAGGTCGGGTTGAATACAGTTGAACTCTTTGTGGATTTGGAACACTAAAATTAGCTCTACTATACGTTCTCCAAATCTCCGCTTAGCTCACTAGGGCCAAATGGGGTAATCTATACCTCCTGCTGAGACGTCGAGGCCTTGACCTAAGAGCCCCGCCAATCTAGCAATGAGGTTCCCTCTTCTACCCAAGGAAAGCTTAATAATCTTCCGTTTAAACTACTTGAAGACATATTTGTAGAATAAATGGACGCACTAGTTGTGGGAGAACAAAAACTGGTGGCAAGCAAGCTTCAACCAGTGACCTAACAATAGTATCCCAACGGAACTCTCCTCCAACCGATCACCCACTCCCTCGGAAAAAACCTCAAAACAATGCGAGTGGGACCTTGGTGGGGATCCCCTTATTTATAGTCTGTTGGCGAGGAAGATCGACGGCTAAGGCACATTATTGGCAAATCAACGGTTGAAAAGACAACACCGTGTGTGGGCTAATTCGAATTTTGAATTATGCATGCCCAATTTGCACACCCCCTTAAATTTCAAAATTCAAAACCTGCCACAGCCCTGCCCATCTTTGAACCGGGTCAAGTGAGTAAGTCGAGCGACTTAGAGACTAGCCGGACAAATTACCAAACTGAGAAAGGCGACTATGAGCTACTCCCTTTGCCGAGCTAACGACGACTCGGGAGTGGAGGGCAATTGGTGAGGGATAATTTGGTCATCCGAATAATATCACGACACGTGGCATCTGGATGACACCTCGACTCTAAGTAAACAAATCACCTTGGCAGAACGACTAGCAGCACCTCGTCTAGGGCCGACCTACGGGACCCCGGTGCTTAGAGCGATCTCTACCGAGTGCCAACTGAGCTAACATGGGTACTTGTAGAGACCTGCAAGATGTGCTTGCCAACCTACTCTTAGAGCCCATTACCCAGACCGGATTCTTCAGTAGTAATAATGCTCGACTGTTAAGCTTGTTTGCCTGCATCGTCCACACTAGTGTTGATCGAACGGATCTTAGCCCTCAATGTGATTCATGTAATCGACAGAGAAATTATCTCCGAACATAGTGGGAGCAGCTCTTCGGGAATCTCAGACTCGTTACGAGGAGCCTCTAGCCCCACACACATATATAAAGGCATCATTCTCTTGAGAGAAGGTACGCACGACTAAGCTCTCACACACTTTCATCTTCTGAGTACTCTAATTCTCTAAGAAACTATTCATTGACTTAAGCATCGAGTGCCCACCCCGGGTAAAAGCAACCCGGGCATTTTGATATTGTTTTCTCATAGGTATTTCCAGAGAGTTGCATAGCTCGTCCATATTCATCTCGACACCCAAGCTATCTCCTAGCTCAGCCCAACTTTAGCATGGCCCCTGAATCCCTTTCCAACAGGAAATTCTCTAACTCAACATCGAAGTGACTTGCCAAGTGGGAGCTATCAGATCGTGCATCATCATTTTGGTTGCAAAGGCTTATCCTAATGGAATTGCCACCATTAACCTGGCTGAAGCTTGGGTTGCTTGGGAAGCACACAATGTTGCATGGAATTTCAAAGACCAGCCTATATTCATTAAAGAAAGACTCTCTTGTTGTCATTTTGTGCCTCAAGAAGAATATTGAGATACCACGGAGGCTAAAATTCATAATTGAAGAATGCCTTAAGTTGTTTGGGATGCTGGATTGTGGAGTGGTCTATGGTCATGCTTATCATGAAGCGAATAAGGCCCAGATTGAATGGTGCACAAAGCCCTTGACTCAAATGGCCCACTTATAATAAATGCCCCTACTCTCCTTAGTTTCTTAGAATTCTTTTGTTGATGTGATTTGTAGGGCCAAACTACCCTTAGGTTTGTGTAACTCTTGATATTACCAAAAGAGAAAAGAAAAAAAAGCTATAATATACTGTGAATTGGCCCAACTTGCCATGGGTTGGGTCCAACCTTTAATCTGACTAAGGCTGATCCAACCCTTACCTGATTTGGTCGGGTCAACGTGGATTTACCACTTAATCTGACTAAATGACATCCATAGTGTTGTTAGACTTTGGACCAGAGTCAGACCATCAATACCTGTATTAGGCTGTGTTTGGCATTGAGATATTTATATATATTATAACATTTGATACTTATCTTCTAAGTTTATTTTTGTATAGAAGATCTTTAAAATATAATATGAATCTATTTGCTATTTTTCTTAATTTTTTTTTCAAATTTCTATTTGAACGAATCGAATGGTTGAATGAGAGAATTATATTGAACCAATAAACCTATAACCAAGTGACTAAAACAGTATTATGTCTGGTTTGGATTTGATAATATTGCCTACCTTTTGATAATGGATAAATGGTTGAAGTGGCTAACTTGCTATTTTGTCTGGATAAAAGTATGAAAGTGCAAATGATTTGAGTCTAAATGTATAAAAGTTTTGTTTTAGTTTTTGTCTTGATTTTTCTTTATTTTCTTTGTAGATAAAATAAAATAAAGCCCAAACAAAAATTAAATCAGAATTACATTATTAATAGTATTGAGCTAGTGCAAATGAAATGAGGCTGCATACCTGTGACTATGATCATGGAGCAATTCAGCATTTCAGCCATCTAGTGAAAAATGAACACACCACTATTTATAAAAATTCGAACACACATAAATTGTTTTTTCATTTCAAGAAGTGGTATATTGACAGTTCAGTACTATTGATGAGGTGTAGCAGAGGTTAGGCGAGAAGAAGAAGAATGTGAGGCTCGGTGGTGGAGTGTCGAAGAGGAAGACGAGTACGTGAATTGATGGAGCGAACAGAGGTTAGGAAGTCGAGGGGTATACTTGGAATTTTAACAAACACAGAGCTAACGTGTGAGTGTAGGTGGAGCAGTCGGAAAAAACCCCTAACAAAGGCCGTACATTGCACGGGTCCCAACTTGATAATTATTGAAAGTGATGCAGAAAAGATCAATAGCCCAGTTCACATATGCCCCTCATAGAATGCGCCCATAAATGTCCCAGAACACATCCCAACCGTGTGTTGAGAACATCTCTCAATGACAAATACGAGAGATGTTTAGAGATATTAATGTGATATGTTTTTGGAGCGGATGTAAAAATACACCGATGACGTTTTACAATAAACCAAAAAGTGACTGTTGCTTTTTTGAAAATATTGATAGGTGAAAGAGTATAAAGTTTTATATAAAATCGATGTAGTTTTTACATTGATTGTCGATGTAAAACTTTAGAAATTATGAGATTTGACATCAATTATTGAAGTAAAACTCCACTCCATCCAAACACATGCAAAACTGAATTGGAGTGGAGTTTTACGTCAGTAATAATTACACCCTCTTTCCAAACGCCTACAAAACCGAACCGATATAAATCTTATATCTGTTCTTAATTTACATCACATTGAAATGCAACCTAAAGCGGAACATCTTGTGTTGATCGAAATCGGATCTGGTCCTTACACATGGCACCCACACTGACCTTACGGGCACATCCCACCAACCATGCATTGAGAACATCTCTCGTACTTATGTGTTATTATTTACAAGAGATGTTCCTGTGATGTGAGGTTGTTATGAGGCATCCTGTGTGAGGAGCAGATCCCAATTCGTTTACCATATACATGGTCAGTGACTCAGTGGTACCAGATTTTCAGATTTTGTGCATAAGAAAATAAGGAAAACCCAGGGAAAGTTTCATATTTGGGGTTTTTACCTATGTAGCTAGCGTAGAAGTCATTTTTATGTTGGGCCTTGTACGTTCACCGGAATACCCATTTATTCTAGTTTATAAATACCTATTTATTTTCAGCTCCACCCCCGGTACGGGCTACTAAAACATGGACAAAAATGCCCCTTTGAACTCAACGATTCCTTATAAAATTGAATTTGGTGACTGTTGAGCCTTTCCCTTCTCTTTGCGCTTTCTCTCATAATAATTCTCTGGCGACAAAATTGAACTCGACGACGGTGACCGTTGAACCTTCCCCCTTCTCTTCAATCTCTAGTGACCGTTGGGCCTTTCCCCTTTTCTTTGCGCTTTCTCATAATACATCTCTTGTGAATAAACGTTTTTTGCGCTAGCTACATCGGTAAAAATCCCTTGTTTTCCTTCCCCCTTCTCTTTAATCTCTGGCGACTATTGAGCCTTACCGATTTCTGCGCTGGCTACATCGGTAAAAATTGAACTCGGCGATCGTTGAGCCTTCCCCTTCTTTTCAATCTCTAGAAACTGTTTGTCCTTCCCCCTTCTCTTCGTGCTCTCTCTCTGGATAATAAATCTTTGGCGATCATTCCACTCCTCTTTGCTCCTCCCATCTCATTGTGACGTTTGTTTTGTTCTTTGGCAAAGTGAACGAAAAAAGATCGCCGACGACTATTGAAGAGTGATTGTGATCGTTAGCACTGTACCAATCGAGTGTATTTTAAAGAAGAGTGATTGTGAAGAGTGAATGTGGACAAAGATATCAACCACTGTTTTGTTTGGAGATGACAAGGATTTCTCAGACGGTTCCCATTCCCAAGATGAACAATCAAATTCAATACTAGAGGCTAGCAGCGGTAGTCGTGCTTATCTAAGATGTAAAATTTGTGTTGCATTCTCACCCACTTCGATAGTATTGGTTACATTTCAAATATATATATTTTTTAAATTAATTTGACACTATTGTTCTAGCATTTGCAAATTTTAAGGGGGTTATGGTGCTTCATTAATGGATGGTGGATGTCTAAGGCATGCAAATGATACTACCACATAGTAGATAGTTTTTATATATGATTTTACTTTGTTATTGTTGTTTAATGGAGTAGTCTGTTTTGATATGGATATTTCATTAAACAACAATAGATATGAGCAGTCAAAGGACTGGAGGGAATCCCTCTCCTTCTGATTTCAGGTATGAAACAAAATATTGCTATTGCAAGAGGAAGTGTATCATTCATATATCTACGACACCCAATAACTTGTAAAAGTTATTTAACAGCTGTTAGGGGAAATTTGAGGTAAACGCATCGGTATTGTTTTGAAAAATTCCATTAGTCAGCTTTGTTGCAATTGACATATATTCACACATGCAGGAAAACACGGTTAGTGAAAACGAGGTATCTACCAACCTATCTAGTAGCCATAGAGGATGCAAATTCTTTGAGTGGGCAGTTCTTTGTGGATACTCGGAGGAGGTTACATCCCCAGGAAATAGCAATGACGTTTTAAACCACATTCGAGAGTTGTAGTGTACAGTAAATGATTGTTGAAGTCAAATCGACTACATGAGATCAGCACATGAGTTAGTTGTAGAAGGGTTGTCTGCAATTCAAAGTTTTGTTATGTTCTTCTTGCTTCTTGTTCTCCTATCATTCATCTTTTAATTGTAAACGTAGATTGCTATGATTCAGTATAAACTCGGTTTTTCTGAAACAAGTGTGTCACAATTGTGCCATTAATATGGTTGTTTTAATAGTGTGGTCTGGTTCTAACTGATCAATCCTTTTTATGTTCATTCAAAGATGCTTAAATGTTGACTCTTCACTGAAAATCCCAATACGGAATTATCGAATTGTAACCTAAGACTATGGTACAAAGTGGGGGTGGTTCAGACAAAGGGGTTGGTTCGACGTTGCAAAACTGAGGTTCTGCAAAACCTCTGTTTCTCTCATAAGAAGTTTAGTGGGTCGAGGGGCGTGGGGATGTCCTTTAGACTTGTGCCGACAATACCCAAGGGTTTGGGGACCATATAACCCCCCGCCTGGTCTTAGTGGTAGGGTGGTGGAATCCTGACAATTGGTTGTGTGCCTCACATAGGGTTCTCCTGGAGTGTATCGGTCCGAGGACCACTGCAATGTCGTAGGGTGATGTCCCACGATCCCACGGTACAAAGCGAGGGCGGTTCAAACCTAGGGATTGGTTTGAAGGGGCAAAATGGAGGCTCTGCAGAATCTCCGTTTCTCTCCGTTAGGTAAAACCATTAGGAGTTTAGTGGGTCGAAGGGCATTGGGATATCCGTTAGATTTGTGCCGACGATACCGTGGGGGTTTGGCATCCTTATAACCCCCCTCTGCCTGGTTTTAGTGGTAGGAGGTGAAATCCCAACAGTTTGTCGCATGCGACATACAGGGTTCTCCCAGAGTGTATCGACCCGGGGACCACCACAATGTTGTAGGGTGATGTCCCATGATGCCTCGGTGCAAAGCGGTGGAAGTTCAGACCTAGGGATTGGTCCGACGAAGCAAAATGGAGGTTCTGCAAAATCTCCATTTCTCTTCGTCGGGCAAAACCGTTGGGAGTTCAGTGGGTCGAGGGGCGTGAGGATGTCCATTAGGGTTGTGCTGACGATATTGTGAGGGTTTGGCGGACATATACCCCCCCCTCCGCTTGGTCCTAGTGGTAGGGTGGTGGAATCCGGACATTTGGTCGCGTGCATCATACAGGGCTGTCCCGAAGTGTATCAGCCCAGGGACCACTGCAATATCGTACGATGATGTCCCATAATGCCACGGTGCAAAGCGAGGAAGGTTCAGACCTAGGGATTCCTCCGACGGAGCAAAACAAAGGTTCTACAGAAGCTCCATTTCTCTCCGTCGGGCAAAATCGTCAGGAGTTTAGTGAGCCAAGGGGTGTTGGGATATCCATTAGAGTTGTGCGGACGATATCGTGGCAGTTTGGCAGCCATATAACCCCCCGCATGGTCTTAGTGGTAGGGTGGTGGAATCCCCACATTTTGTCACATGCGGCACACAGGGTTGTCCCGATGTGTATCGGCCCGGGGACCACTGCAATGTTGTAAGGTGATGTCCCACAATGCCACAGTGCAAAGAGGGGGTGGTTCAAATCTAGGGATTGGTCCGACGAAGCAAAACGGAGGTTCTGTAGAATCTCCTTTTCTCTCCGTCAGGCAAAACCGTTAGGTGTTTAGTGGGCCAAGAGGCATGGGGGCGTCCATTAGAGTTGTGTTGTTAATATCGTGGGGGTTTGGCGGACATATAACCCCCCGCCCGGTCTTAGTGGTAGGGTGGTGGAATCTCGACATTTGGTTGGTGTGCAGCACATAGGGTTGTCTTGGAGTGTATCGGCTCGGGGACCACCACAATGTCGTAGGGTGATGTCCTACAATGCCACGATGCAAAGCGGGGGCGGCTTAGACCTAGGTATTGGTCAAACGGACCCAAACGGAGGTTCTATAGAATTTCTGTTTCTCTCTGCCGGGCAAAACCGTCAGGAGTTTAATGGGCCGAGGGGCGTTGAGATATCCATTAGAGTTGTGCTGACGATAACGTGGGGGTTTGGCA